>VMOF01000002.1:12589366-13030744 GCA_011764245.1 Trialeurodes vaporariorum | reverse complement strand
GCTGACAAAGCGCAGGGCTTTCAAAACGTCCCCTTTGCTCTTCCGGGGCACCACCAGTGTAATTTTAAATGGGAAGACAGACTTACGAACAGACCTGTCATTTTGGTGGGCTTCAGACAGCTGACAAAGCGCAGGGCTCTCGAAACGTCCCCTTTTGCTCTTCCGGAGCAACGCCAGTGTTATTTTAAATGGGAAAAAAGACTTACGAGCAGACCTGTCATTTTGGTGGGCTTTTGATCGCTGAATTGGTGTAGGGCTCTCATAACGTCACCTCTGCTCTTCCAGGGCACCGCTTGTGTAATTTTAAATGGGAAGACAGACTTACGAGCAGACCTGTCATTTTGGTGGGCTTCTGACAGCTGACAAAGCGCAGGGCTCTCAAAACGTCCCCTTTGCTCTTCCGGGGCACCACCAGTGTAATTTTAAATGGGAAGACAGACTTACGAGCAGACCTGTCGTTTTGGTGGGCTATTATTTGCTTACAAAGCGCATGGCTCTCAAAACGTCCCCTCTGCTCTTCCGGGGCACCACCAGTGTAATTTTAAATGGGAAGACAGACTTACGAGCAGACCTGTCATTTTGGTGTGCTTTTGATCGCTGACTAGGTGTAGGGCTCTCATAACGTCTCCTCTGCTCTTCCGGGGCAACGCTTGTGTAATTTTAAATTGGAAAACAGACTTAAAAGCAGACCTGTCATTTTGGTGGATTTTTATCGCTGACTGGGTGTAGGGCTCTCATAAAGTCTCCTCTGCTCTTCCTGGGCACCGCTTAGTGTGTGATTTTAAATTTGGAAAACAGACTTAAAAGCAGACCTGTAATTTTGGTGGGCTTCTGATTGCTGACAAGGTGCAAGGCTCTCAAAACGTCCCCTCTGCTCTTTCAGGGCACCGTCAATGTAAGTTTAATTGGGAAAACAGACTAACGAGCAGACCTGTCATTATGGTGGTGCTTTTCAATCGCTGAGAAGGTGGAGGCCTAATATCCCCCTCTTTCTTGGAGAAAATTTTTCCGGGCACCCCATCCTGCTGCTAGGGTGCCTCAAATTCAAGGTTGCGTAGGGCCTCAAGAGATGTAAATCCGCCCCTGATTAATACAGCATTAACTATAAATAAGCTGTAAAACTCGTAGCTTGAAAACTTTTGAATATCCGCTGCAGATATATAAATCTCTAAGGGCCCGCAGGTTAGTTCAAAAGAAAGCAACTCTTCCGTTTAAATAGGGAAGTTAGTTAACTATTCGACGTTCGTACTCGGTTAACGTGGAATTGCCTATACGATGAATTGAAGGCGTCCGAAGCAACCTTACGTTTTAAGTGTTTGAATTGAATGAAGACTGAAACTTTGTGAAATAGGCTGAAGGAGAACTCGAGCTTGGCCCATGAGAGGTTAAGTGTTAGGTATAGGTAGAGAGTTCCTACAAATACAGATACTATGAGAGTTGCGCCATGTCGGAATCCGTTTCTGATTGGCTTTCAGATTTAAGCTCACACGGAAGCCCCAAGAGACAAATGCAAATAACGGAGGGTTTGTTTATAATGTTATTTTTCGCGCACTCGCTTTTATTACACATATTTACAGTGTCAGTGATCGCGGTAATGGGGGTCTTGCAAAATTTTGCTGTGGGCAAATGTATTGTCGAATAACCAGCGAAAATCACGAAAATCGCACTGAGAAAGTCTAAAATTCAGTAATAAACTCACATAACTGCTAAGACGTCAAGTTCGTAATGGCGGTGCAACGCCGGTATCGTGGGAGATTCCTGTCTAATTTGTCCCTTTCTCTAAGGAAACACAGAGATATGTTTCAATTTAGATAGGAATCTCCCATGATACCTTTCTGCGTTTTCCCGGCATTCAGCCGGATTCTAAGAGCGAGTTTCGTGATTTTTTAGAGTACTCATTGTCATTTTTACAGGTTTTTATGCAAGAATCCACTCTTCAATCCCCTGTAGCAAAAACTTGCAAGAGCCCCATTATTGTTGATTTTTCCTCTGCTTAAATATTATTCTGGAGAACATTATCTCTTTCAATAACGACCGCCTCATTGTCAAGAATCTGAACGTAACCAATTAGAAATAGAGAAATAGCGGCAACAGCGCAGCCAAATATTCATTCAACATTTGCAATTTTCCTCTTAAGCGTTCCTTGAACAGTTTCTTCTTCCTCATTTTTGAAGAAGAGGAACATGAAATGGCGCAACTCTCATAGTGTATAGGGACTCTACAAGGGGCAAACTGCAAATGGCGGAAAGTTTGGTTTACTCTTCGCACACGCTTGTAATTGAGAATCCAAGGCTCTAAAGGAGACGAAACCGTATTCCTATTGTGTAAAACAGATATAAACTTGAGTATTCAGAAAGTTTCTATGTCACCAAGTCGATTAAACCACGTGGCTTGAGAATCGTCGTGTTCAGAAAATGAGATGCCTTGATACTTTTATTGCTCTGATCATGGCCAGCGTTTTCGTTGTCAATGCCTACCAACCATCCCCCTTTCTCATCCCTTCTTCCCCTCCCTTTCCCCCCTTTCTCCCTCATTTCCATCCCCCCTTTCTCCCCCATCTTATATTTTTTTACGTCCTCAACCCCTTAATAGGTGCCTCGTAAATCGAACCCATCGAAAAATTTAATTTTCCGATCAGATCCCTCGAGGAACATTGAGAAGTAGGTAATGAAAGTTAAGCCTTCTTTTCCGCCGTCCGTTTCTCGAGTCGCAAAAGTTCGAATCGGGAACCCAAAGGAGGATACAAGAATTTTTCTCTCTCTCTCTCTCTCTCTCTCTCTCTCTCTCTCTCTCTCTCTCTCTCTCTCTCTCTCTCTCTATCTCTCTCTCTCCCTCTCTTTCTCTCTCTCTCTATCTATTCCTCTTTCTCTCTCTCCTTTCTGGTCATTTGAATACACCTATTTTAAAAGGATGGCAGGAGGGGGCCATCAAGTAAATTTAGCCCCTATTCCCCACACCCCCTTTTAGCACCCGCGTTCAAATGACAGGAGAGAAAGAGAGAAACAAAGTCCTATAACCACTCATGTCGGGAACTGAATAACTTATACCTCCCTTGTAAAAGTTCTAATGAATTTCAGCCGGAGGGACCTAGTCAGAATCTGGTTGTCAACTCTTACAGCTCGAATTACTTTCTTATTTTTGTTCTAAATAGTTTTTTTTTTTTTTTTGCGAATGAGGAATATGAAAACAAACTACACGCGTCCTTTAGTTTCATCACACTTTACTAACGGGGGTATGTAAGAGCCAAATCGACACTCCGGACGGATACAGGGCTTTGCAAAATGGATGAATTGGATGCGAAAATCTGAAAGTTAGGATACAAGGGATCTAAGAGCAATTTTCTTGATTGAAATCAAACTTCAAGATTCTGTAAGAAAAATATACTCGTTAAAGTTCAACTTACAAGACGCTGTTAGCACGGTCACCTACCGTACCATACCTACCTGCCTACCATACCTAATTATAGTGCGATTCAGCTGACATTCTCGACTAGATGCATTATGCTTATTTCGATGTGTTTTAGGGGATGTAATTAGGGGCAAAATCCGTTCCATTTTTCCTCGATTTTCTAAAAAAAAAAAATAACATACCTACCTAAAATGATTAGTGCGAGTAATGAGTCGATTAGTTCGAACCGTGAACACCGCGCTACTCAAAAAGTCAATTGTTTGCTAAAATTGATGAAAACATTGTAAAAGAACAAATTTGAGGAATGTCAACACCTGCGAGCATACCTCAGGAAGATACCCTGAAATTTTCAAGCTGAAACCCTCAAAAATAAAGCCAGAAATTATGAAATACGAAAATTATCATAAGTCTCAATGAGTTCGAGTGAGGCAGGCGGACATATACGAGAATTTACCGAAGAACTCCTCAATTACGGCTTTAATTCTCAACCAATTTTTCTCGTTTTGGGCTCAAATAGTCCATAAAAAAAGTACAGGTGATGACGTCCTTGGACTTTGCGTTCATACTTTGTTTTCAATTTCAAATTTCAAAAACACGGCTTTTCCCAAAAGCGCGGTTTTGATGGCGCTATCATTTGGATTGAAATCTGGAATAGTTTCGCCCGGAATCACCATAAATCCAGTAGAAACAAATTATTGTATGTAAGTTCCCTGGATAAAGTGCCGCTGACTAATGCATATATATTCTTTAACCGGGCGGAAATGTAATGGGAACGTGACTACGCATTAGGAGTGCGTGTGGATGAAGTTGGGCAGTTGTGACGAGAATCGCAATAGTGCGTAAAAGCTTGGCAAGTTTAAAGTTGGGATGAATGACGAATGTATGATTGTATGATGCTCGAGAACGTGCGTACACGCATCTTTGAGCGCGTGTGGCTCACGATCGCAATGTGCCCTCTGATGCACAGTGGAATTGAGTTATGATATTTTCCGGACATTATTTCACGAATTGCAAAATCAAGATTAAGGTGAATCTTCAGCGTTTAGTGCCGATTTCTGCCATCAGAGCGCTACCGTTCGATTAACCCTTTCACTGCTACGAACGAGTATACTCGCGGAAAAAAAATCTTTCCTCAGAGCTACGCCCGAGTATACTCGCATTCGTGACTTCCATTGAATTTCCGGCCGTAGCGCTGCTGCGATTGAACCAAACATAGGACTATAGGTACTCATTCTGTCGGGAAAGATACGAACTACAAGTTACAAGTGTTTCCGATAGAATGCGTTGCCCCTTGATTTTAAAATATGTTTCTTCTCTGCATGTTTTGCTCCTGCTCAGCTGACGAAACCAAGTTAACCTAAGTTTGTCGGTATCGCGCTTGCCTCAGGGGTACGGATTTTTTGCAGCGAGTATACTCGTTCGTAGCAGGCAATGGGTATTGGGTATATCAACAAATATGATTTTGGATGATTTTTTTGTTTTTTTTTTTCTAATGATTTTTGGCCATCTGAAAATGATCGAATTTGCATAATTTTCGATTCCTAACTCAGCTGGGGGGGTGGCTGCACCTGAATTCCTAACTCAGCAGGCAAAGGGTTAAAGTTAAATTACAGGCTGACAGTAATTTATTTTTAAGAAAACGGAGTGTCAGTTACCGGATAATCATCTAAAGAATGGCTCTGCAAAAAAATCTCGTCAATAACTTCAAAAATAAGGCTAAAAGTACCAAAAATGAAATATCGCAAATCGATGCTTTTATTGAAATGCGATATTTCATTTTTTGGTACTTTCAACCTTATTTTTGAAGTTATTGACGAGATTTTCTGCAGAGACACTCTCCAGATGATTATCTAGTAACTGACAATCCATTTTCTTAAAAATAAATTACTTTCGGCCTGTAATTTGACTTTAATCGTACGGTAGCGCTCTGGTGGCAGCAATTGGCACTAAACGCTGAAGATTCACCTTTAGAAAAATGTAACAAATATGTGCACAGGCATCAGGGCCGGATTTAAGTTTTTGTCGCCTATAGATGGAACCATATTTGCTGCCGCCTCTAATTATTAAATTGACGTAAGTGCGGGGTCTGTGGGAGCTCCCCTAGATAGAAAGGGGTCCGGGGTCGGGGTGTTTCCCTAGAAAATTAAGAAAAATCAACCCCTTTTAAATGTAACTTAAAGCTGTTTCAGTTCAAAAACTCATCAAAACAACGTTCGAAATTAGCCGCCAACATTTTTGAAGCACTGATTTAAAATACTTTTAAAACACTGGAGCATGGGGCTCTTGCAAACTTTTGCTATAAGGGATTGAAGAGTTGATTCTTGCATAAAGACGTGTAAAAATGACGATGAGTACACTGAAAAATCACGAAATTCACTCTCAGAATCGGGCATAATGGCGGTTCAAATCAGGTATCATGGGAGATTACCATCTAAAATGAGACATATTTCTGTGTTTCGGTAGAGAAAGTGACAGATTAGACAGGAATCTCCATTAAAAATCTTGCCGTTAAAGCAGTTTTGTGAGTTTATTACTGAATTTTAGACTTTTTCGGTGTATTTTTCGTGATTTTCGCTGCTCATTACATCAGAGTGGACCATTTATTTGCCCGTAGCAAAAGTTTGCAAGAGCCCCATTATAAATTTAAAAATGCCTCCCGGCAGGCCGGTAAGACGAAGTAGATTCCATGCTTGGTTAAATCATTTTTTCACAAATTTAAATATGGGTTATCATTTTTGTTGAATTTTTCTCTGAATTTTTCTTTTTTATTTAATCAGCTGCTCAAAATCCAAATATTATTGTGAAAAAGATTATATTACCAATAGATAAATGTGTAATCTTTACAATGCAAGTGAGAAATAAAAGCTAGGTTATATAAGTTTTTCATTAAGTTCAATAAATAGGTTATGTTATGATTTTCTTTGAATTATTCTTTTTTTTTTATCAGCTGTTCAACATTTAAATAAAAATACCCATGAGAAAAAGATTATAGTACCAGAAAAATGTGTAATCTTTGTAACGCTAATGAGGAATAAATCTGAATAAGAGCAGCTGATAAAACAAGAAAATAAATAAATAACGTACCTAAGCAACAGTGTACGTGTAAAACAAAGAAAGAGCAATTACCAGTACACCATCCTTGTCTTTCACTTGTAAAATCCCATAAGAAACTAAATAGCTTGTAAAACACGTAAAACACAAGGAAAATTCAAGGAAAATGGCATACGAACTAAAAATATCCTCCACGATATATACAAAAATTTACGATACAAAAAAACAATTTCTTCATATAAAAACACTGCCAAAAAACCCGAAAAACACATCGCTATAACTCGCTTACAACGCAAAAAACGGAAAAATGACTCGAGTAAAAAAGCTGCGTAACAAAACGGCTAACATAAATTTTCCCAAAAAAAATACTCAAAACAAACACTCCTAAAAATAAACCTCAAAAACACATTTTACGACTCAAACACGGCCCATAACGCGAAAACTAACTGTCGGATTTACACCATCTTCGAACTCATCCAAGAATTAAACCCAACGAATAGTTGAGACAAATTTCAAAAATAAAAACCAAAAATTACGAACAGGATCGTGGGACATAAAAACGGTAAAACTGGCTGAAACATACATATAAATATATATATATACAGGGTGTTGAAAAACTGTTCCCGAATATTTCAGGGGCGGATTCTACAGGTCAAAATAAAACCTTTATTTCCTATAAACATGTGTCCGAAAATGCCCCCCTTTTGAGCTACAGCCCCTCAAAGTTTCAAAAAATTTACGGTTTTTTTGGAATAGCGACCACTTTTATGAACCAAATGTCTTAAAACTTGGTGTGCTGAGGTAATTTTTCGTGTAGAATCCATTACTGACCTCGAAAAATTCAGAAATTGATTCTAATTGTACTTTTCACGCAATATTGTACCTTTAACGGCACGAATTTTATGTTACGGATTAAAATTTTGAAGAATAATTTCCGAAATCAGATGCGAGAAACCCTTAGAAAGATTTTTGGTACTCCTTGTTTCTTTCGATACGACGCGTTTTAAGCGAGATAATCGCTGCAGAGTGTGGAAAAGTTAGCGCTTTTACCATGAAAAACGGCAGTGAGTATGCAACCCGCCTCTCCGCTGCTTCTACGGGCCGGCCGCTATGGTAAAAACGCTGACTTTTCCACAGTGTGCAGCGATTATCTCGCTTAAAATGCGTCGTATCGAAAGAAACAAATAGTACCAAAAATCTTTCTAAGGGTTTTTCGCATCTGATTTCGGTAATTATTCTTCAAAATTTTAATCCGTAACATGAAATTCGTGCCGTTAAAGGTACAATATTGCGTGAAAAGTACAATTAGAATCAATTTCTAAATTTTTCGAGGTCAGTAATGGATTCTACACGAAAAATTACCTCAGCACACCAAGTTTTAAGACATTTGGTTCATAATAGTGGTCGCTATTCCAAAAAAACCGTAAATTTTTTAAAACTTTGGGGGCTGTAGCTCAAAAGGGGGCATTTTCGGACACATGTTTATAGGAAAAAAAGGTCTTATTTTGACCTGTAAAATCCGCCCCTGAAATATTCGGGAACAGTTTTTCAACACCCTGTATATATAAAATTTTCAACGAGTGGTATTTTCTCACTCAGGGGACCATGAAACGTGCTCATTTGATAAAATTTCCCGAAAAATCCAACATCGCACCCTCTGCAATAAGTAGATTCCTGGAATCTACTTAAAACACCGAGTAAAGTAATTTCAAGGAGAAGTAATATTTTAATACTGTTGCTTTCATTTTTTGGTACCTACCTCTCAGAGCTAGAAAAAACAAAAAACAAAATAAGGCAAAAGGAACGTTCCTACTGTGCCTTACGGGAAATATGGTCCTGCGCACAGGTAAAATAATGTTTCAAAAATAATCAAATTAGCTAAAAACCCCATCAAAATAGTTGCATGGGGATTGCTTCTCATTGGTATAACAATGAAATGTCATATGTATAACCTTATGATTTTTGGGGCTTATTTGATTACCTTTTAGAACATTATGTCATACGTGTTCACATTTGGGCCATTTTTAGCGGTGTTCACATTTGGGTCATTTTTTAGCCGTGTTCACATTTGGTCATTTTTTATAGCCGTTTCCACATTTGGGTCATTTTTTAGCCGCGTTCACAATCAATTGGTACCTATGCATGCATTTACCTGCGATGAGCAATAAGGGACAAGCTGACTAAGAAATGAGTTTAATTATTAGATATATTGATTAGACGGCTTCAAATGAGCTAGTCAACGTGGTTTTTAGTGAGAAAATGGCAATACTAAAACTTTTCAAATCAAGAAAACAAAAAACGCAAAAAACATTTCTTGTTCAGAAAAACCCATGTTTCGACTTTGTGCGACAAGACGATGTCACGGCTCGTGCAATCTGAATCTTGTAACTGCGCTTTTTTGCCATTTAAACTAATGGCAGAACCTGAAACAGACCGGCTTACTTTAATCCCGGGCCGTATGGTCCACTCTGAAAGGAGGAAAAGGCGGAGAGGGCCGGAGGGAGGGGTCAATGGGTCATATACGTTGACCGCGTAATGTCGACACACAACTCCGGGAATCTGATTGAAATATTCCTCTCGGAGAAGTTGATCGGGAACCCGTGTCTAATTTTCTTGGATGCGCCTTCATTTTTAAAGATAGACTAAAACGGTACAGTCGCGTACGAATAGTTGACTTCTTTCCGGCCCACGACTAACGCAATCCGATAGCAATGCCTTCTCACAAACGGCAAAAGCTCCCACAGTTCGACCGCTAATGAAGACCGCATCTTATTCCGCCTTCATTTTTAAAGATAGACTAAAACGGTACAGTCGCGTACGAATAGTTGACTTCTTTCCGGCCCACGACTAACGCAATCCGATTGCAATGCCTACTCGCAAACGGCAAAAGCTCCCCCAGTTCGACCGCTAATGAAGACCGCATCTTATTCCGCCTTCTTTTTTCAGGGTAGACTAAAACGGCACAGTTGCATACGAATAGTTAACTATTTTTCAACACTTACAATGGGGCTGTTGCACACTTTAGCTGTAAGAAATGTCACTGTCGACTCTGGTGTAAAAACCTCCAAAAATAACGATGGCAGCACTAAAAACTTCCGCAGTCCACTCTTAGACTCAATAACCGCTTTTATTTGCGCGAGCGTAATGGTGGCATAGAGCGGTAATAATGGGAGATTCCTATCTTAATTTCGTCACTCTCTCTATGCTGACAAGGATGATTCACAGAGTATTTACTAATTAGTCATCAGAGTAGTGATCCACATCCGATGAATGGTACTGTGACATCTAGTGACACCGGTGTCAAAGGAAAGTCACCTCTTATTGGTCACTTCTTGATAAAGTTACAGTATTGTTAGATGGGAATCTCCCATTATTACTGCCTTCAGCCACCATTATGCTCGCGCAAATAAAAGCGTTTATTGAGTTTAGGAGTTGATTTCGGAAGCTTTTAGTGCTGCCATTGTTATTTTTTAAGGTTTTTACACAAGAATCGACTATTAAATCGCTTATAGCAAAACTGTGCGACAGCTCCATTAATTAGCTTATGCATTTGGAGGGTCGTCGCAGCTTTATAAATATAATAATGACATTTTGTAGATTATCGATTGACAACATGAGTATTTAATATGAGATGCTCTCATAGTTAAAAATAACCCCATACTTCGCTCTAAAGATACTCTTACAAAATTATCTACATTGACTATTTTCAAGGACGCAGGATCCCTTTTCCCGAAGTAGGAAGCCGGTTATTATTTCAATGGAGCAAAACGCTGTTTTGCTTGAGGCTTGGCTCCGGTGAAAATATTCATTATGTAACGTCCCTTCAGTGGCAGCTACGACTTTTACTGGAAGGTTGGAAAGACGATAGAAAATTGAAACCCCTCCTCACTCGGCTTTCTCTCCCCCCCCCCCTTCCTGGCATTTAATTCAGCGACCGTGAGGCGTGATTTTCAGGAACGCGCGGCATCGCATACTTTTTCGCGCAGTTTTCGTCAGAGGGAGGATCACAATAGGTTCACGTGGGGCACGTATAGGCCACGGGTATAAAAGGAAGGGGGAAAGCAGGGAACTGAAATTAAAGTCACCCCTTTTTTATACATTATTCTTTTTCGTGGTCGAGAGTAGGAATCAAGAGCGTGAAAAAGAAAAGGTCAGAGATTTCTATTTTTAAGACCAACTTTAGCGTACCTATGTATTGACTACGTGCTACGCATATTTGCCGCACACCATAGAAGAGAGAGAGAGAGAGAGAGAGAGAGAGAGAGAGAGAGAGAGAGAGAGAGAGAGAGAGAGAGAAGAGAGAGAGAGAGAGAGAGAGGGGGGGGAGAAAAAGAGATCAGCTTAAGCCGCACAGCAGGTTTCCAATAAAATGTGGAGCCGCGCACTTTCTTCCTCAATCAATCCAAACGTGGATACATAGGAATACGTCTTTCTCTCTCTTATTTCATTTGAATACATGTGTTATAGAAGGATAGCAGAGGGTGTCATCACGTGACTTCAGCCCCTTACTCCGTCTTTTTCTAACGCACCCGTTTAAATGGGTGGAGAGAGAGAGAAAAACAATATCCTGGATCCGCCTGTAAATCATCAATCGTAATAGATGCGGCAGCGGGGTGAGGGTTTGTTAGCATATTTAAAAGCGCGCTAGCATAAAAATAAAAAACGAGGCATTTTTTAGGTAATGGTAGTAATATTGGTTTTTATATAGCCTGTGTAAACGTGATTTCTATAGAATCAGTAATTAAATTATTTTAATAACAATTACAAATAACATCCTGAAGTTTAATTTCATTAAAATTTGGCGAGAGGTAAAATAACTTGCTGTGGTAATTTATCTAAAAAGTCAAAAATTGCCTCACCTCACCTCAAAACCCCTGAGAGGGTTTCGTAAATTGTTTAAGTAGCATTCTTGAAGCTCAAATTAAGTACTCCTAATTGGTCCTCTGAAATATCAATTACTTACTTCCCTAGTAAACAAGTTCCATGAACTCTGTTCAAATCTTCCATGTTGGTATGGAAATACCATTGTTTCCATGTAAATTACCAAGGTAGATGAAACCAGGTGGGTATGTGCAGTTTGATTCCCGCGCGAGGGGGTGGCATTTTCAAACTCAGTTGATCAGCATTGACCAGCTTATGTAGCCAGTTTTCTCCCGTAAGAAACACATGGCATGGGAGTTGACCAGCCTACGTCATCACCCGCTAGCGATTGGAATGACCCTAGCGGTGAATATCGAGCATTGCACGTACCTTGTTTTATCTACCTTGGTAAATTACAAATCATATTGATTTTCGAAATGGCGTGAACATGTCAAAATAAAAAGAAAAGAGTTGAATTTAAAATTGAGCAAAATGTACTGGCTTCTTGGAAGGAGGTCTAAACTTTCATTATCTAACAAACTGCTCTTATACAAGCAAGTTTTAAGGCCTGTATGGAGCTACGGTTGCCAGCTTTGGGGATGCACTGTAGAGAGCAACCTGAAGATAATCCAAACATTCCAAAATAAAGTTTTAAGAATTATAACCGACGCCCCTATGTGCTCCAGGAACGAGGATTTCCATAGGGACCTGCAAATCGAGACAGTAAAACAGGTGGTCATGAAAACAGCTAAAAGACATGAAGAAAAACTAGTCGAGCATCCTAACCCCACCATTGACGTATACTGCTTGATATGAGAATCTGATCAGGAGATTAAAACGTCGAAAAACGTTTGAATTGTCTTCAGGTCGCTTTCTGAAGGGATAAAATGTAAAAATGTATATTTATTGAATTCGTGTTACTTTTCAACATAAATTAGAATTAAGCATTTGGCAACTACGGTGCCAACTGTGTTAAGTTATTTAAATTAATAGACAGAATACTGTCAAATATTCGCTTCTATTGCGAATAGGTGCAGGGTTGAGTGAGTGCAATGCACACACAAATAATAATAATAAAAAAAAAAAATTGATTTCCGTGTAAATTTACAGGGGAATCTCAACATTACCACGTGTTAACATGGAAAATTAGAACACAGTTCATGGACCATTTTTAAGGTTTTAATGTTGCTGCAGCTGTTTTGGAAGATAGTAGAGTAATATGAGCTTTAAAACAGCTCGTGCAGAAGAATCGAATGTCCCACTTCACTCCTCCCTTTATCTATGTCAAAAAGAAGCTCTAGCAACGTAAAAATACATATAAATCGGTAAAAAGCAGGTGTAGATTAGAGTCCCTTGATGGAAATATTGTATAGGGAGTACCGACACGACGCTTTATGCATTTTGACAGGAGTCGATTTTGTCGACCGCGTGAACGCATTCGAAGGTTAAGTTCGACAGTGGACCAGTGGTGGACTGGCGGATTTGCCGGCATTCCGGTCCGTTCCCATACGTTCCTCTACGAATCGACTCCTTTCGTGTGGAGCCTTCGATGTCGTCGACTCCTGCTCGACTCCGTGAGAGCCTAAAACCATCGACCAATCACAACTCGTTGAGCTCGTGTCGGTACTCCCTATACAATATTTCCATCAAGGGACTCTAGTGTAGATCACGCAGTCATAGAAGTCTCCAGCTTTGTAATCTTAGCCACGACCAATGGTCTAGTACTGTGTACAATATTTCCATCAAGGGACTCTATGTCATCACTTCCGCAGTTATGCGTGTAAGTGCGGAACTGGTCTGCAACGGCTCTCCCAGTCCCACGCACTGGCCCCTCGCCTGCAAGGTGTGAGGAGTATGAAGAGAGGCCGAACCGAGACATTGAAGGCGAAACTTAGCTAGTGACAATCTCGTGACAAGCTTTAATTCGTGTACGTATCTCGACTAGACTCCAGAACAAAGTTGCGATGAAAATTCTGGAGTCGCGCGCTTTGTCGTTCAATTCATATAATCTTTGTTAGCATGCATACGCGCCCGCAGCGGTGTGTAAGGGGAACGCTTCTCCCCTCTCCCGGAATTTAGAATTAACAATTGAAATTTCAAGATAAAAAAAAAAAATAAAAAAATAAACAAAAAGAGATAACATTTTAATTAAAGGAGGAAGTGAGTTGACGAACTTCATTTTTAGTTTAGATACCTTGCAATATTATTTCATTTTTTGCAAGGAATACCTAGTTGTAGAAGCATTTTTCTACTATCATTATCATCTACTGTCACACTTCATTTATGATATCAAACACTTCAAAATTATTATATTGATTGATTGATACACATAGCTAGCTTAGAATGGGGCTCTTGCAAACTTTTGCTATAACCAAATAAATGGTCCAATCTGATGTAACGACCAGCGAAAATCACGAAAATCACACCGAAAAAGTCTAAAATTCAGTAATAAACTCACAAAACTGCTTTATCGGCAAGATCATAATGGCGCTCCAACACAGGTATCATGGGAGATTCCTGTCTAATCTGTCACTTTCGATACACAGAGATATTTCTCATTTTAGATAGGAATCTCCCATGTTACCTGAGTCTTAGTGTACTCATCGTCATTTTTACACGTTTTTATGCAAGAATCAACTCTTCAATCCCCCGGAGCAAAAGTTTGCAAGAGCCCCATTGCATTATTAGGAAGAAAAATTGATGTTTTTTCTATTTGGGGGGGGGGGGGGGGGGGAGGTCTTATAGACCTGCCTATCACTGGTTGGTGTTTCCTATACCTTCCATTGAGGTTCAAAATTGCCACCCCGACATTTTTTCTGCGGGCGCCCATATCTATATGTATAGAGTTTGACTTTAAAAAATCGGCACGAAGCCTCGCCTCGTTTCAACGTGTTGTATAGGTATCGATATCTTGCCCATTCCGCCCACCCATAAAAGTGGGCTAATGGAGAGTTTGATTCCGACTCTTGTCTCTTGTCGGATGTATTGATGCTCGCGTGATGATTAGCGAGGCAATTCACGCGGTTCGTATGGCCAAGGTCAATCCTCAGGTAACATATTGAGTAGAGCCAGGTAGCGCCTATGGGTAGAACATGTATCCGGAGGGAGGGGGGGGGGAGGGGGAAGGTATGGAAACGTGAAGGTAGTTAAAATTAAACGATAAGCACGTCTTGATTGGCAAATATATTTTTGCGAAATTCAAGTCTTGTCCACGGTCCACCTGGCAGAGCGCGTTAAATAAATATTGCGCTCAGAGGTGACGAAAATTGCGATTGGCGCTTGAAATTCAAATCTTGTACGCGAGCAAGTGATAAATGGTTGAGGTTCTAACCAAAATGCTTGCCAATTTTATATTTTTCCCTTCTTATTAATAATAAATACAAACAAATAAAGAAATTAAGGGGGGGGAGGAGGATTCACAAACTAAACAAAAAGAATTCGTTAGTTTCAATGAAATCAGTATAGTGGTGGCGGCTCGTGCTATTTGGCATCAACGGATTCTCTCCATTTAAAACTGTGTAAAATAATCGATTATTTGGAGAGGCGTCGTGCGTCACCCTAGTATTGATATTTTTTGCATAGGTAGATTTAAATGCCAAAAGATCACCGGATGTATGCCTGATTGTACGAGCCGCCGCTAAATCAAATCAAAGGTGGATTTTTAATTTTAAACGACCTACAGTGGAGGGATA
Source organism: Trialeurodes vaporariorum (assembly GCA_011764245.1). NCBI lineage: Eukaryota > Metazoa > Arthropoda > Insecta > Hemiptera > Aleyrodidae > Trialeurodes > Trialeurodes vaporariorum. Next base: position 13,015,733 of record VMOF01000002.1, on the reverse strand, counting down.
TTAATCATTGGCGAGGCGTGCGATTTGGCAACGTTTCCTTTTCCCATTTAAACACATTAGAAAGATCGAAGTGCCTGGTCATCGCCGATGACTGAAGCGCTCGACTTTTTTGGTGAATATAAATGGAGAAAATAATTGTTGTCAAATTTCCACTGATATTAATTAATCTAGACAGGGAATAAAATTACGACAATTTAGATTTTTTTTTTTTTTTTTTTTTTTTTTTAGAATTTAGAGCCATCCAGGAAATAGATTTGATGTAAACAGCCACGCGATGCACTTTGGTCTAATGATGAAAAAAAAAAGTGGCAAAAAATCAGTGGGGAAAAAAGGCACCAAATTTCATCGATTTTGATCCTGTAATCTTAGTTGTAACTTGCCACAGTAACATTTCTGGGTGTAAATTACTTGTTAAAAGTGTTTTCTGTAATTAAAATTGAGGCTGAAAGTTTGTAAATAATAAATTGATGAGAGATTTCCTTTCTGATTTTTTGCCACTTTTTGACGATCATTCTCCTTCATCAAGTTGAGTAGGCAATAAGCACGACGCCCACACTAGCTAGTAATAAGTGTGCTTGGCGTGTTGACGAGGCAGAATAATGAAGGAGCTCTACCGTAACCTGTAAAAATATTTATAAGTTAACGTCCTCGTTTCACTGCAATATTTCTTGTCTGACGCAGCTGGGCCGTAGGAAGGGGAGGGGGGGGGGTTATCCTGCTAGAATAATGTCCTCTCTCTGCAATAACTTCCACATGATCTCTCTGTGATCACCCTCCTTTTTCTGGGGTCACCCCCCCGCCCCCCGCGCGGTTATGAGTTATGGCTTACAGATAGCTGGTGGTTGTGAAGCACCTGGGCCCAAATGCACTATTTACAACTAAAAAGTCTATTTTGGCCTGAATTTGAGTATGATGAGTTGAAACAGGCGGTGCTTCAGTTGCTGATTATAAATATAAAGTTCAATTTTCAAAGCGTTGAAATCCAAAATGATGGAAAATCAGAAAGTAAGAAAACTACAATATAATAAGATACAACAATATATTCTATGCTATGTAAAAATTGGCGTATGCAGGATTTTTGTTGGTAGGGGCTTGCACTGATAAGCATTTGACTGAAATTTCTTCCCTTCTACCTCTCCACCCCTAGAAATCGGAAGTCCGAGGAGAGCTTTAGACCTCCTGCCCCCCCCCCCCCCCCCCCGTACGACACTGGCTATATTCTATGTAATATGTATATTGTTCAAGCAGCATCTTAAAATGTATAGGCTTGTGATAAAATGTCACAAAATTTTGAGAACTCACCCTCACCTGTACTCAACATTTCTTATCCCATTCCAACCTAATTATAATGCATATATTTGAGTTGAAATTTACAAAATTGATTTAAAATTCCTTTTTCCTGCTTATTTCATTTCAGATCTCAATCCCAATAGCTCAGTTCAAACCGGACAGTCCGAACAGCAAGAAATTTATCTTTATAGCCGACTTACTTATGGCTTTCCATTTCACTCTCGATCCATACCTGTACGTTTTGCAGCGATGGCCTGTATTTAGATCTTTATTCCGATCATCTAGTCGAATTAGCTCAACAAAAACTTCGTATCAAGAAGCCTGCTCGCTTAAATGACGAAAAATCAATGTTCAGCAATTGAATTCTGGACAGTTAAGGTACTGAATGAATTTTTATAGACTGAAAATATAATGATTGTCCTCTTGGGGAGAGAAAATAGGTGCACCTGACCTATTTCAAAACTGGTAGAGCTGCTGCTTTTGTCGAATCCTTGAAGGACTGTTGATTGCTTCAGGTATTTTGTCTGTGATTTGTAGTCAGTGAACAGCGTTGCCATATTTTACGGAAAGAATCTCCTGATTTCCTCTATCAAATAATGTGAAATTACTGGCGGATCCTGGAATTTGTTTCTCTTTCTCTTCTCCCATAGGGACGAGCGTGTTAGAAAAGGACAGATAATAGGGGCAGTTACATGATTTTTGCCCCCTCTTCTATATCCTTTTCTAACACACAAGTTCTAGATCTAATGGCCAAAGAGAAAGAGAGAGAAGGGTGATTTCTTGAAGGGGTGGAGTATAATCCATTGATATTCCCTTAAATGTGGCAACATTGTGTGAGAGAACCAAACTTTAAAATAAATTGAAATGGTACCTATCCTTGATTTAATACGCTTTTTAAGTAACATGAAAGGTAAAAATTCAAATGATATTGTATACAAACATTGTAAAGTAACATTTATTTTTAGATATATTATTTGTATTTGTAAATAAAGTATTTTATTTTATTTTTTCATTTTTATTTTTTTTTAAAGCCTCTGGTTGTCAACATGATTTTAAAAATCAAGCATCTGATGGGACATGAAAAGTCACCGGTTAGAATATAAATAGGAGGTAATGGACCTTAAATTCATAAATTGTATAGTAAAGGTGAATGAGGAGAAATAGATTACACAAACCAAAACCAGCTACCTCATCATAGCTATAAAAAATAAGATTTATTTAAAGAATTTCACAAAATTTGGCATTCAATAAATTTAAATAAAACTATAATTTTGCGATAATTTTTTTCTGAAAGACATAAGTTACTTTTTTATATAAATACAAACATAAGAGTAAAAAATGGCACTTGTTACAACACTGAAGTAGTTTTTAAAATTTGGCCCAATAGCTTAAAATTCCTATCCAATAAAAAGAGATCATTATTTATCATTATCAACATTCCAAAGAAACTGTATCACATTAAAATTTTACTTCAGACCAGGGAATTAAATCGCCAAAAAAAGTTGGTTCAGTTCAAAGTTCTATTGACTCTCAAACAATTTGGTTCATACTTTGGTTCAGGTACACTGATTACCTGGATTATTCAGTTCAAACCAGTTCATAGTCTTTGAACAGATTCACCGGAGCTTGGTTCGACAAAAAAAAAATTGCCAACACTACCAAAATGATTATAATGAAAAGAAGTAAAATTCGATTGTTCACAAGCCATAACTGCAAAAATTACACTGATAAAATGCTTTACATAATTATAACAAATCTGGAGAAAAAAATTCTAAACACAAGAAAAGAGAAAAAATTGTACATGTAAATCTAATTTGGTTTGATTTAAAGATACCTATTAAGGTATTATGTTTCTCAGTCTATTGAAAGAGCAAAAATAGTAGATAGTGCAAAAAGGCACTACATATTGAATTGTATAAGATACACAGACAGAGCTCTCATGACCCAAGAGTTGACTTTCGATGCTCTTCCCTGCTTTTGGCTCCATCCTTTTAATAGAGATACTTGACCTCAGTATCACAATTGAGTTTTGCAGGGACAGTTAGGACAAAATTGAGTCAAAAATATACCTCAGGTATGAAATTTTATTCTGTGATTAAGAACAAGAACTTCAATAATCTTGTTCAATACATAATTAATTCTCCATTTATTACCATTATCTATTAAAATAAAGGAAAAGGAGTGCAGCACACAATTTTAGAATAGATGAAAAATAAAAGACTCAATGAGCACTATTAAACTATTCCCAGTAAACGCGTTTCGGGCGAACTTTTCCCCCATCTTAGATGAGGGAAAATGGGGGAAAAATTCGCCCGAAACGCTTTTGCTTCTAATAGTTTAATAGTGCACAGTGAGTCATTTTATTGTTTCTTTATACCATTATCTATGTCAGGGTAGAGTTCCTTGAGGGAAATATTGTATACGGAGAACCGACAGGAGAATAATAAGTGCTGATTGGCTGTTAATATAACATAGGCAGCTCTATAAGACAACGCTATCTAGCGGTGACTCCTGGAGACCTGATGAGTTGATTTGCTATCTTGCCAATGTTAATTTTTCAAATCCTCTGGAACTCCATGGAGCGTGTTGGTAATTTCTTATACAGTATTTCTATTTACTGTCAGAGGTGCTTCAAAAGTCAAATTTAGTTGATTCCAAGTGTTCATAGTTCCATTTTATAGCTGGAAATTAAATTACATAAAAATCAAAAATGAAATTTTGACCAACTACCATTTCTATACCCGGGCCTATTTCAAAGATTATTGTTCCCAAAAATAGGGCCAAGAGAATGGCAACCAATCAAATTTGACTTTGACCACTGACCCATTTTGACCATTGACCCGGACAACCCCTCCCCCCCCCATTGGTCAAATACCTACGCGTTGAACTTTAAAGTCATTTTGTGATTTTACAATGTGCTCATTGTCATTTTCACTGGTTTCGAGGCAAGAATTTATTATTTTATTGGTTATAGCAAAAGTTAGCAACAGCCCAATTTTAAAGACAGTCATGCCACCAACTCTTGTGAAATGACCTCTAACCTATCTTGTTACAACCATAAACCTTTTTTAGCCTTTGGGAAAAATGAAAAAATCATTGATAATTGGACACTACAAAGATTCAAACCTACCATCGTTAAGATAGAGATTCCCTACCTTTCAAAAGAAGAGGAGAAAAAAAAATCATGCGGCTGACTTCTGGGGATGTAAATGTTTATAGGCAGATAGGAACCAATGTACAAATCGTTCCTTTTTTTCAAAAAGTCGACCGAAGAACCCAGGTGGCTCAGTGGGTTTCGAGCAACCTTCGACTCCAGCAATGATCTGACTATAAGACTGATGAACTCTTGGGTCTTTGAAACAAACAGTTCCCCCACCTCGAAGGAACTGCGTCTTCTAAAAGGACAGAAGTAAAAAAGACAAAATCGATTAGGCTTAGAAGGCAAAGGTGGAAATGACAAGGAGCTCCAATATATTAGTGCTCCATACAAAGATTTTTAGAAAATATTTTTATTGAATTGATAGTGACCAAAAAAGCAAGGTAACGGGTGTCAATCCATTTGAGCCTCTGTTTTGACTCTCTAAGTTCAACAAGAAAACTCTGTGATTCTTGCAAAGATAAAAATTTGAAAAAAATATATGTTAAAGGTAAGAGTGTCTACTATCTGTATACCTTAGCTGTATTTTCTAATTTCTCACTATTGATCTTTAAAACGAAAAAAAGCAGGTAACAGATGTTACAGGAAAAGTAACGGGCGTCACGCTGTCCACTTTTACGCTTGTAAAAACCAAATAAAGAGGTTTTCTTTTTCTTTTTCAGTTTATTTTATGAACTCCAGTGAACTTTTACTAAATTAAGGTTTTTAAATGAGATTTTTTGTGAGAAACTTACAAGTTTTATACCTGCGCTCAGGCTTTAAAATAAACCAGTTTTGGATGCTAAGTGTGACAAAAATATTGAATTTTCCTCTTTTTTGAGATAAAACAGTTGAAATTTTTGCAAAAAAAATAAAAACGCTTTTACCCCCAGGCTCACTTCTTGGAATGACCCTTCATTCCTTTGTCCTTTCTTTTAAGCTTCTCTTGATTTTTTGGGCTGTTAACCTATTGTGTCCTTAAAATAAATAAATGTATGAATTTTCAGGAAAGATTTGCTCATCTACAGTTTGCTCCAGAACTAATTTCTACAGATACCGACTGACAACTGAAGATGCAAAAACTTACCGCTCTATTGATGTCACCGACACACGTCCAAGGTTTGGTGTCATCGGCTGAAATGGCCCACTTGGAGTGATCTTTATGAGCCGAAAACTCGTTACCATCAATTTTCACATCGTCAATATTTTCAGTGTGCAAGGGCTTTTGACAGTCAGATTTCAATCTATCGCGGCCATTTGGCCAAGTCTCAACACGTAATGCTGATTCCAAATCATCAGTCAAGTAATCGTCATAAAGATCTTTCATGAATTTTGAAGCTTTGGCATAAGAGACAAAATTGGCCCCACCTCTTGAGGTCATCTCTAATTTACTAGTGAAAGGAGGTCGTTTGATTTTTCCTTCAAACTTGGAAACATTGTGCAATTGTGGAAATTGCTCAAGAGCATCAGGTCCAAAATGTTGAGAGTAAAGGTATGGATTGTTGTAAAGCAGTTGTTTTCCTGAAAACAGAAGAAAGTAGAATAAAAGAAAAGAAAAACGGGTAAACATGGCAGTAATAAATCAAGTTTATCAATAAATCAATCAATTTTATCAATAAATTACTGCCAGGAAGCACTGAAACTTTTCCCTAACTCCATTTGCTCCAATTACTTTCACCGTTCATTTGTTTTACTCCACTGTAATTAGTTGTTTTTTTTACTTTCTCAATATAACGAAGTTAGAAAAATTGAGAAAGTATTGCGATGGCGCAGAGATTTTCCAGGTGTTTTATTTCAATGCTTGACCTCTCAGGACTGAATCAATCATGATTTTTACAAAGGAATTGCCTCTCATTACGCCTAATACTATCCAAAAGAACATCCTTCCATTATGTTTCCACATTTTTAAACCCTTTCAAATTTACAGGATTTTATGCAAAAAAATTATGTGGCATCTGTACGTACACCGACAAAACTTTTAAACCATTGATCCATATGCATTCAAATTTTGCACAGATGTTGTTTCCTAAATTCCCCAGAGGGGTTTTTTTGTTTTTTCGAAATTTCAACTTTTAAGTTAGGTAGTTGTGGGGAAAAAATAATTTCCATTAAAATCAATGGGAAAATAAGTCAAAAAAGGGAAAAGATAAAATACTTCAATAATGGATGTTTGGATTTGGAAGAAAATTTGCAAAAACATTCTAAAACCAGCTAACTGTAAAATTAACCCCATATAGTTGAACAAAATAACCCTTGAGACCGTTTGAAAGATTAATTTAGGGCGTTCGAGCCAAAAAGAGAATAAAAGTGAGAAGCTCATCTGACTAAACTCTCTAGGGGTCTCCCCCAAAATTTTAAAGGGGTGTCTGGAGGTCTCCTCTCCCCCAGATAAAAAATGGTGTGAGAAAGTGTTCGTAGGATATTCCCTACAGTTTATTTTTTATTTGCTATGGTTTCCTGAGTCATAGGAAAATTGAATCTTGCAGTTTAAATAGTACCTTGTGATTAAAACACAAAGATAGTTAAAATATTTAAAAAAATTAATATCACATTCTCACCACAATTATCAATAGTCGCAGCATCCATAGACATACAAAGGAAGCTTTGACCATTTTTAAGTCCTGTCTTTGGGTAAGAGTAAATACCCTTGTCAGGAGTTGGTGGGAAATGAGGGACACTGTGAACCATCCAAACTCCCCCGTCTTTATCTCCAGCTATGACGCCTTTAGTATGTCCTCGCGTAAAACTCACATTGCCATTTGTTGGTTGGTCATTGTACATCATCCACATTCTATCCTGAAAGAGAACCGGCGTACGACACATGTTACAAGAATGTTGAGCAAATAAATATATATAGGTACATTAATATTAGGGAAAGGAAAAGTCAAAGAGAACAGAGAACTTGAGGATGAAATTAATAAAACAACAACCATAAAATATGATGCATTTTTGGTAAGGGAACCTTGTCTTTCGAGACAGTTTTTTTACTACGTCAATAATTTGACTGAGGTTCAAATCAGGGCTTGGAACCAAACCAAGAGCGTAAACCGAAAACCGCTCCGAACCGCCGAATTCTGAACCGCTAAACGAACTATGAACCGTTTTGCAGAAAATGCCTTGAGCCGCAAACCATTTTGTAGAAAATGCCTTGATCCGCAAACCATTTTGCAGAAAATACCTTGAGCCCCAAACCAAACCTCACAGGCGCACACACTGAACCGGGTTTGAACCAGTTAGATAGATTTCCAAAAACAATGCAAGTGACTATGACGATAGACTCTAAATAAGATTACATTTCCATGAATTGAGAAATCAATCTAAAAAAAAAAAATTATGTTACTGAAAGCTAAACAAATTTTCAGCGAGAAAAGCAGCTAAATAGTTAAAAAAGTGACAAAAAAACGGGAAAGCATTATCTTTCAAAGTATTCTTTTACTAAAATTTGCTTTTTAAGTTGAACCAATTAGAACCGAACCTATTGTCCCCATCAACCCAAACTGAAACGTGAACCGATTTTATTGGCGAATTCTGAACCGTGAACCAAAATTACTACGGATTTAAAGCCCTGGATCAAACTTCAGTTTGAAAAATGGCCTGTAGAAAGCACTGGAGTCAAGAAACTGCCGACTGGACCAGAGACCAGAGGTTAACTTCTACAATCCTGAATTTGTCAAAAGTGTAGCCGTTTCATTCAAAGAGCACCAACTTGAAGGTTAACTTGAAGAAAGTACGAGTAACAAACAATTTGAGGCAACATCAACACATATAATGAAAATTACTTTGATTAGTAAATAACGAATCAAGTTAAATAATCAGCAGTTTTGAGAAAACATGGATGGCAAAAAAAAAGCAAAACAAAGAAAAGCGAACTAGGAATTAATGAGCGTGAAAAGTTAAATGAATACAATAAGCCTGTTGCACACTAGTGTTTAAAAGACAAATTGATTGATCATTTCTGATTGCTGAAATTTCGGAATGAAATAACGCTAAATCCATGCCCTTAAGAAACACAAAATGCAATATTTCATACAAATTTTCTTCAAACTAAAATTACTCTCAAAACTAATATCAGTAAACTTGAACAAAAATTCAATTCCTCCCAAAATTGTTGAAATATATACTAAATTTTAGGCACTGTCAGTGTTGGACACAACTATAGTCTGTTCGCTCTAACTTGAGATCTGAGCGGGCCATAAATGAATTTCGGAAAATAGAGAATGGCACCACTTCAATAGGTTGTCGTAGCCCGGAAGTCCGGAAGCAGTTCGGTCACCTCCGCCGACTGAAAAGGGTGAGTAGTGAGCACTCCCACATTGCCACAGAAGGCAAATCTACCTGAAACTCCAGGTCTCAAGTTAGAGCGAACAGACTATAAACAGGCAAAAACACTTTTACTAATATTCTACCTGATACCCAAAATATCATATTTTAAGCTGGCTAAAAGGATGTTGAAATGAGGAAAATTATATCTTTACAGCTCAACAAAGTAAGTAAGATGATATGAATGCAAAACACATAAAGCCTAACTTTGAATGAGCAATGGATTCAGAACACAAAAAAGCGAAAAATTTGAAGCGTGGATAAAATTTTGAAGCAAAGGTGAGATGAGAGATATTTTTTACCTGCAGACTTTTACTCAAAGACTAAGTCTAGGAAAGATTTGATTATTAATTCTTTTACTGAGGATCAACCCAATCATTTTGATAAATAAGTCAATTGAACCTGAAACAATATCAACGGCTTACTTGGTCATTCCAGGTAAATTACAGCATCTATCACATTTTAAATCAGTACTTTTAACTTTAAACTTAAGTCTCAATTCTGCAACATTTCAACATTTCAGCAACAAGAACAGAAGTGACGCAAAACCTAAGCCGTTGCTAAAAAATTAAAAATTTCAAGTTTCAAAGTCATAATTACAGTTTTAAAGTCAAAATTACAGTTTTAAAATGTAACGGATGCTACAATTTACCTGGAATAACCTCATTCCATTCTCTTAGTCCTCCTTTTTCCCTCCTCATTTACTGACGGTACAATATTTTTTAGTCAGAAATACTTGATGCAAAGCAGTAAGTGGTACTGCAACTTAAGGTGATTCCAGGCAAAGCTTGTCCAGATTTCAAAATGATGGAAAGCACCACTAGCGCTGCTGATCGGATTGAAATCAGGACAAGCTTTGCCTGGAATCACCTTAATGCAAAGAATTAGAGACATGTTTAAAAAGGGAGAATTGCAGATTGAGTCTATATTTATGGGCAATAACACGGTAACACAACTTTTCGTTGACACAGCAAAATTTTACGGAAATGGCATGATTATCGTAGTTGGAATTTTTAAAGCTACCAAAAGAACCAACATTTTGGTCAAAGACAATGGCTCCTGCAAAATTTAACTATGACAAATCATAAATTTAATGAATCATTGAAATTGCAAAGTTTTTCAAGTGTCAAAAGATCATTCCACTAAAGACTTTTAAAAATGTAATTTTTTATGAAAAGTAAGTATCTGTAAATACACAGACCCTGGCAAGAATCACTGTGAGCGTGTATCAACAAAAAAAAAGGAGAAAAAGGTCTTTAAAAAAAGGTTATCACTCACGTCGAAACAAGGCAGTCAATGTGGCAATAAATGAAGAAGATCGGGCTCCCCTCCTACTGAGGTCCTAATATCTAATAATTGGAATAGTAAGCACTAGGTTCTAGCAAACGCAAAAGTTTTGACAGTCAAGAATGCATAGAAAGCGCAGGAGGTTGCGATTACACAAGAATTCCCAATTTATCTCAAATTCTTGACGGCCAAAACTATTGAGTTTGATAGTACTTATTATTTCACTCATTATGACCAAAAGACAAAATTTGGAGAAACAACTGATGAAACATGGCGCTATATTTAGTATTGAAATCACTGGGAATTTTTCTCTGCAAGCACATTCACCAATTTTTTCATCTACATGCGTTGACCAATTTTTGTGATTACTTAATTTATCAATAATATTTAAAAGTTGCACATTTCTTTTTTTCAGGGACAAAAGGTACTTAGAGAGTGAGTTTAGCGTTTTCTAATATAAAATTATGTAATGCTCAGATTTATGAAGCAAGACCATGCCTACACTACAAAACTTTTCAAGACTCAAAAAGGCTACAGCACAGAATAATACAATCAGAATAGAAACTTCCGTAAGAGCCAATGAAAACTCCCGTAAAGCCAATGGAAACATTTTTTTCTATTTTGATGACTTTTCGAGGTGGCTGACGTATTTCTGTCTGTGTCTTTCCCATTGCTTTAAATACGGATAGTTTGGAACTTCTCAAACTGGCAGACCAGAAAATAATGCTTCAAAATGAATCAAAGTTTCCATTCTGATTGTAGTTTCCATGGCTACAAGAAAGGACAAGAGACTGATAGATATCGACTTACTGAAGGATCTGAAACTTCTTTGGCCGAGATTGAATTCTTGTACAAAGGGGCTAAAGTATTCCCTGGAAAAGAATTTTCTTCATCAATCCCATGATCTGACATTATCCATCCTCCTTCCGAATTTGAAGACATGTAAGAATACGCAGTTCCTTTTTTCACAAGAGGCGATTCGCTATTTTTCATCATAGGAAGTTTGTACAGGTAATACCTGAAACGGCAAACAGAGAAGATGTGTTACTCAGCGGATATACATAGGGTGTTCCAAAAGTACGAAGACTGGCGCTGCATCTCCGAAATTAAACTATTTAATAGCGTTTCCTTCCCATGCTCCTCTGGGGATTCCTACCCCATGTAGGGTCTCTCTCTCTCTCTCTCTCTCTCTCTCTCTCTCTCTCTCTCTCTCTCTCTCTCTCTCTCTCTCTCTCTCTCTCTCCTCTCCTCTCTCTCTCTCTCTCCTCTCTCTCTCTCTCTCTCTCTCTCTTCTCTCTCTCTCTCTCTCTCTCTCCTCTCTCTCCTCTCTCTCTCTCTCTCTCTCTCTCTTCTCTCTGTCTTGTTTTTTGTTGTTGTTTGGTTGTAATTATGAGATTTACCTGTCGTTGTTGTTCAAAATGTTTTACTTCAATTCAATTATGTTTTACTTCAAAAACTGAAGTTTTTTGAGCTTATAAATTTAAATTTTTTTTTATTTAATACTTACTTATGAGCCGCATCCATAAAAATTTATAAAAATCTTCTACTCATGGTTGCCAAAAAAAAAAAAAAAAAAATAGAAATAAAAGATTAATTTAAAAACTATGCTTTTGAATAATTGTTTTCTGTTTTTTTTTTTTTTGTTTTTTGTTTGTTTTTAATTTTAACTTAAATTATTATTAATATTTTTTAATTTTTGTTCTGTTTTATGTTAGTTTGTTTATTTTGTCCCACCCACTCAAGCTATGCTTTTGGGTGGTGCACAATGTTGTTTTTTCACTTATTTTTGTAAATTTTTTGGATAGTAAATAGAATTGAATTGAAAAAAAAAACAAGGTGGCGAAATGATCTTGAACTCATTTGAAAGATCAGCTCATTGTCTATTGATTCAGCTCAAGATGAGCTCTTTTAGTTAAAAATTGACAAACTTATGACAGTTTGAACAATCACACTGACAACTATCGCAACATTTGACTTCAGTGCTTCGTTTTTCGCTGCAAGAAAATATCAGCTAAAAAACTCATCTAGGGGGTCAACTTTTTTTCTATCTAACTTTCATAACTTCATCAATTTTTTACCAAATCGGCTCTTTTAAAGCTCAAGTAATAGACAATAAATTTATCTTTCAAATGAGTTTAAGATCATTTTGCTAGCTTGTTTGTTTTTGGAGATGCAGCGCAGCAGTTTCGGTGCTTACGGGACACCCCTTGTAGAAACTATTGGATCAACGACGATAATATGAGCCTAAAAATAATTCAAATAAATTTTTCAAAAGTCAGCATGCCCGCCACAAGACCTGGTCTTACACGGAGAAAAAAGGGCTGGTATAATTTTCATCATGATAGCTGATTTTGATCTCAGCAAAAATGATGGTAAATTTCGCCAGAATGATGGACTAAGTCACCCATCATTCTGGTGAAATTTTCCATCATTTTCTGCTAAGGTCAAAATCAGCTATCATGATGGTAAATTATACCAATGTTTTTTCTCCGTGTAGAGGGCAAGACAGTCTGTTCGTCATTTCTTTCACATTTTCAGTTTTTTTTTTATTATTTCTTGAAAATTTTTTAAAAAAATGTATGTTAGTGTAACTTTTTATCAACAATGTTTTTTGTTTTTGAAGATGAGAAGACAATAACATTAGCTTCAATAAAAAAAAAAAATTTCTTTATCAAGCAGAGCACAGAAAAGAAGATAGACAACCTGGGCAGGTTAGTTGCTCTATAAAGAACGAGGAAACATCTTTGATGCTCTACTGACCTTCTTTTTGGACTATTTACCTACTTATTAATCTATACAGTGTTATTCCTGATGCCACCATGATCTCTGCACCAAAATCAGAAGTCATTCAGGTAATACTTAAGCCAAAATTAGGGTCAATTTTCGGATGGTTCTAATTCTACAGCGCTTACACCATTTTTGAAATGAAATGGGCAAGCAATGAGATTACAGCACAATCGGACTAACATAATGCACTTATAAAGACCTTGCCACCGTCATTTTAAGCTATGAAACTGCATTTTTTCAGGGTTGAGCTAACTTGATTGAACTCCGTAAATAATTGGATTCCAGTTGAGAGAGTGAAAACTAACTTACCAATCAACCGGTTGATTGTTATGGTCCATGCACTGTAAACACTCGCCATTGATGTTGGAGATTGACTGGATAAATAGAAGTAGTGATGATAAAAAGAGGAGCATTTTGCTTCTCACAGGCACAAGCGACAGTTAAGAAATTTTGCGAAACGTCAAAGTAAAAGTAATGAAGCCTTATGAGGCAAAGGCAGAGGCTTGAAGGTGAAGGTATCTCACAGACATGTTCCTTGGTCAGATCGTTGGTGACAGTTGATCGTGAAACTTGAAACTGAAAATTGCATTAAACTGAAAAGTAGCCGAAAATCAGGGATTTTTTTAATATTGGCAAGAATAGTTTTATCAACTTCACAAACTGATAACACGGCTGAAAGAACTGATAAAACTGAAACGGCAAAAACGAAATGTGCTTACGATCTTATCTTGATCATAACCACTAACCATTCAAAACAAAGAAGTGGCTCTCATTTGTAAACAAAACAAACGCACCGCACGCTGTTGCCAAATTGATCATTATCGCACCTCAGGAACAACTCGCAAAAAGATTTCAAGCTTGCGGATTCCTGTAGGTAGGCCTGTATTACGATCTAAAATTTATGAAAATCTATGAATTAGCATATATGAGTGCCATAAATAATTAAACAAAGCTAAATTTCAAACTGAAATTATCACGAAATCGCTCGACAACATTACTTGAAGGCAGCGTTGCCGGCTTTCGATATTTTTCGGCTACGTTTCCGGTTTCTATAAAAGTTGGCAGCTTGTTGACGGAACAACCGGAGTGTCACCCAAAAGTGTTAAAAAATGATAACGCAGCGCTTTTTGTCAAAAGCGTCGTTGCGATAAACCCCTAACTGATAAAGGACGCAATACATGTGCATCTGAGTGAGTTTTTCAAGAGGGACAAAAAACTGTCGGGGACTCAAAGTGGCATAAATCCTGAAGAAATTCATGATGGTGATGCCTGATAACAATATTGAGGCATAACAGGCCACAAAAGGATTTTTCTAAAAAAAAAAACTTAAGTTGGGCCCAGGAAAAAATTTGTCCAGAAAAACATATGCGCTCCTTCAAATCAATGTTATTTTTTGGTGTTTGCTAGTGATTTTTGGCATCATTTCCCCTACTTCAATGGAAATACTAGGTGTATCAGCATGGCATTATTAAATCTGCAAAGACATTACATAATGTGTGCAGATTACAAGTCGCTGTAATCTTTGGTGTCAATCTCCTCCCGACTGTCCACTCAGTTAAATTTAAAAACTACTCAAGTACTTACATGTGTTTCAAATCTAACTGAAACTTCTACTTTCGTTTCAACTCACTTCCAGTGGGAATTAATTGATGAAATTTTCACGTTACATGCACCTGGAGTCCCTCTAAATGCATCAACCCCAGGAGGCCATAACCATCAATAACTCAAAATTGACAAAAATGTCAAAAGTGCCTTTTTTCCATGGGGATTGAGGCTCATTATCAAAGAACTCTCGTTAACAAAAAATTGATATTCAGGCTCCAACAAATTTTTAAAAGTCTCCAAACTTTGGAATCTGCAATCATTCACTGGAATCTCGGATCCCAAAAATTTAAATTTTTCTTTTTAAGATTGAAAAAATAATGCCCTGTAAGGCCCAAGGGATTCCTACAAAACTGCAAAAATAATTTCTAAGCTGCAAAAACGTTGGGATACTTTATCCTTTAGAGAAAAAAAAATCGGGGGGCCCAGTGGCCACTTGGCCAGTATCTCAATTCTTTATTTATTTTTATTTGGGGTTATCAAGCTCAAAAATGTCAAAAGTAACAAAATTTGAAAGGTCACGAGAAAAGGAAAAGATGACACTTTCAAAAGAGGTATAGTACGTGATGGAGAAACTTCAGGTTAGAGGAAGTAGCCAACCCCCCCCCCCTTCCTCTTTTAATAAAGAGACTCTGATTGGGAACCTATAACTACGCAGCTCCAAGAACAAATCTGATTCAAAAATTACCCAGATATAGAAGAAATATTTTAAAAATATTTTTAAAATCCTGTCAGAATTTAGCCAAAAATCTTCCCTATATCTTTCAAATATATTTTGGAAATGTGTGAATGCTCATGGCACTTGTTTGCCGAAATAATATTTTCAAAATATTTATGAAAAATTTTAAAACCTTTTTTTTAAGAAAAATCTAATTAGAAAACATTTTTGTAACTATGTATCTTTAAAATGTTCCCCAACCCTACATCTTAACCTTCTTCAAATACATATTTAAAAAATTTTCTTAGGAAACATTTTTATGGGTTTTTTTTTTAGAAGATTTTGGCAAGATTACACATGTTTTTATTAAAACATTGCAGAAGTCTCGCCCACAAAGACAACGTAGATTTTAGACAAGTTTTGACCTCATCACTTTTATCTTACAAACACAAATATTTTCGATGAGAAAAACGTAAACTTAGAATGTTAGCAATGGGAGGAAAAAAGGGATTTTAAAAGAAATAGTTCCACAGCCTTACTAGAATATATAAAAAAACAAGTATATTTTGTATAATAAAAAAAAGCACTATAGTACACTACAGAAATTAAGGTAAGAAACTGACCAATCAGTAAGTTCTTTATGCTACAGTTGACAGAAAGAGACAACGTAAATTTAGGATAGAACACAACAATTTCTTTTTCTTTTTCATTTTTTTGAGACAAATGTAAAGAGAAGAACTGAGGAGAAGATTTAGCTGGTGATGTTACTTCCCCAACAAGTTCCATGAAAAGCAGCATTAACAACTGACAAGCTGTGACTTAAAAACGGTACAATCCCTCCTATAATCTTTGATAAGAAAGGAATACTTTGGTAAAAGGGCAGATAAAACTGTTGTTGGGCTCACGCTGAAAAAACCATATTTTCAAAGTGTTATTATGTCATATCTAACGAATTCAAGCAGGTTTTTTAATCATGTGACATTTAGAGCGAGTATGTGACATTTAGAGCGAGTCTAAATGTCTGACAAAAGAGGAAACCAAACTTACCTCATCATAACCAAACATAATGACGCTTTGAAATCAAGATTTTTGAGTGCGAGCCTAACCTGTTCTAATCACTCTTACTTTTAAGTAATCTTCTTATCTAAATGCTAGTTAAGTTTTTACCGATTGATGACAAGTTTTTTTTAGTACGGGAGAAAAAATTTTGCAAGTCAAAATCAGATCAACTGGCCTACAAAAAATATTAGGAGCAAAATGGCACCACAGCAACCGCAAGGTTTAAAAGTCCATGACCCAAAATTATTTCAACTGATTTCTTTGCCCTGGGAAATCGAAGATTCACAAACGTTGAGAAGAAATGTGACACACATTAAAACAAAACACAATTAAATTTCAGATGTGGAATGTAAACAAAAATAGTTTACTCATGTAGAGATCCGAGATTTCAGAGTGCCTTAAAAAAAAACTTGTACAACCAAATGTGTATCGGTAACATGGAATTAAAAATAACATAAATTTGAGAGAGAAAAAATAAAAATAAAAAAAAATAACAGCTTTCCTAAAAACATACCAGAATGTTTACAGAGCCCTCTTTTCCAGACTCGCTCATTGATATTTTTGAGGCAGGTAATATTTTCTTGGAAAGTTACAATGTTATTTTTAGATCCATAGCTGCTAGAATCACTTGTAAACTTGAAAGTTTTACTAGGGGTCTAGAACAAATTTTACGATCACTAGGGCCACGAAGTTTACCATCAAAACAAATAA
This sequence comes from Trialeurodes vaporariorum, assembly GCA_011764245.1. NCBI lineage: Eukaryota > Metazoa > Arthropoda > Insecta > Hemiptera > Aleyrodidae > Trialeurodes > Trialeurodes vaporariorum. The sequence continues at coordinate 12,998,883 of VMOF01000002.1, read as the reverse complement.
ACTGAAATGAGTGAGGAAATGAACAGAAATCTAGGTAATCTGAGAAATTTGATCAAGTTTCATAATAAAGAAAAATGATCGGTAATGATCATCAAAAATCAGAATCTGCTGATTTCCCTTCACTAATAAATGCCATTCAGAAACAGTCATGTCACGTAAAAAAATAATGCGAGTGATTTTGTGCACAAAATTGATCAACTTTTGACTTATCGAGCACGCGGAGGGATTACATCATGCCACCCATTCCTCCCATACCGCCCATTCCACCCATACCGCCCATGCCTGGCATTCCTGGGGGATCTTCTTTCGGGATATCGGTGATCACGGCTTCAGCAGTCGTCAACAATGAAGCTACTCCTGCAGCGTCTGTTAAAGCAGTCCGGACAACCTGCAAAACGTTCAAAACATCGATAAAAATGCTTATTCGTCTAAACAATAACAGTACAAGTCAAACAAAAAAGAGCTTCGTTGCAAAAGGTAGCTCTTGCAAACTTTTGCTACAGAGGATTAAAGAGTTGATTCTGGCATAAAAACCTGTAAAAATGACCATGAGTACACTAAAAAATCACAAAATTCACTCAGAATCGGGCTTAATGGCGGAAAGACACAGATATCATGGGAGATTCGGGATTTGGTTCCGTAGAGAATATGACATAATAGACAGGAATCTCCCATGATAACTACGTTGAAGCCCCATTACATAACATTCTATTATAGCAGTTACGTGAGTTCTTTACTGAATTTTAGACTTTTTTAGTGAGATTTTCATGATTTTCGCTGGTCCTTACGTCAGATTAGACTATTCTTCAGCTCACAGCGAGAGTTGGCAAGAGCCCCATTCAGCCCTGCATCAGAGATGTATCAAACGCTAAGGTGAACGCACCGGTAACAGACACCGGTCCAGTAACAGACACTTTTCTCTTTCATCCAGGAATAATAAGAAATCAGAGCTCACTTTGCTTGTATTGTTATTTCTGAAGCAATTTGGATACTACACTGCAGGCTGATTATAAATGATCGAATCATGATGCCATCAAGTTGATAATTGAGTACCTTTTATTCTTAAGGGTGGTGTCATTCTGATAGAAACCCTTCCATCCCACAGAAAATTGAGCATAGTTGGCTAGATTCTACGTTTAAAAATAAGATAAAAAAATTAACACTTTTTTAACTTTGAAGTTTTTGAAGCACTTCGTATTAATGGTACACTCAGTAATTTGATTCATTGCACAGAACTACTTGGATGCGAGATTTTTGTTCCAGATTTGAGAAAATCTGGATTTCTGAAAACTTTACTAAAGCGCACTCTAAATGCAAACTGTTGATTGACAAACAACTCTCTTTCCTAAAAATCATGCACTAATTTGGAAAAAAGAGCTTTCTTACCTTCGTTGGGTCGATGATTCCTCTCTCCATCATGTTAACATATTCATCATTTAATGCATCGTAACCAATTTCAGGGGCAGATTCTAAAACTTTAGCTACGACCATAGATGCATCTACACCAGCATTGCTTGCTATCGTCATGCAAGGCATTCTTAAAGATTTCTTCACTATCTCAATACCTGAAAGTAAGAAGGAATGAGGTAAGAAAAACAGAGAAGCAGTGACATGAGAAATATCAGTTATGTATATTTGAGGTTAGGTGTGTGTGTGTGTATTCTGCATGTTTCGAAATCATTGAATGTTTGGAGGACATTTCTTAGTTACAGACGTTTTATCACCTGTTCAGCAAGTTCAATGAAACAGAACAATCTACGAAAAATTGCAAGCAGCCTGTGAAGTACTTAGACAAACTATAAGCTGCAATATTTGCCTACACAGATTACATATGCTTGTCATATTATCATACTTGTCATTCTCTTCACATTTTGCTTTTCTATCGAGATGACAACAAAACAACCAATGGTTTGTTTTTTGTTTTTCTTTTTTTTTACATGGTAAGAAGATAATAATAAGTTTTAGGATATAACGCCTATTTTTGTACTTGATGTTATTTTCAGTTCCCAACCGTTCTCCAGCCAATTTTTGAGATTTTTTGTCTTTTTTAAGTTTTTATTATTTTTATACTTCAGAACAAGATTTATACATAACAAGGGTAACAGAGACACAAGCGCTTATTTTTGTATAGAGAACTCGAGAAAATTTAGAGGTTAAGTTTTCACAACTAATATCAGTTCTACTAATGTAAGGAGCAAGAGAAAACTGTAAGCAATTGGCTACCGTGTCTCTGATTACCCTGTGATTAATACCCGTGGCGCATTCTCTCAAAAAATGGAGAACTGTCATGTTGTAGGTTGCTTAGTAACGAAAGAGGTTTGTCTATGCATATTAGTCCCCGGAGACCGAGGACACGCCAGACTCTTCTATACATGTCAATGAGTTAAAATCAAGAGGGATGGTAGGAGAGATGAAGAGAAAAAAGAAGCGATAATGACATACCAGTCTTTTGATCATCATTCTTCACTGGAATACTATCTAGCTTAGGTATACAACGTAACAGGGCAATTCCACCACCGGGAACAATACCCTCTTCGACGGCTGCTCTGGTAGCGTTCAAGGCATCTGTGACTCGATCTTTCTTTTCATTCACTTCAACCTTAATGACAAAACAATTGCAAATAATTAGTTAAGTGAGTAAAAAAGATTACTCAAGTGCGTTGCTTCCAAAATTCTGATGTCACCGCTGAGTATTTGTCAGCCTTATATTTGTCCACGTTGGATAATAATCGTGGGGCCGCAGGAAGTACTGCTCTCTCTGTATTATTCTTTTTTCTATAGTCATATTCACTATTGTATTACTGTAGAGGGGATGTGTTAAAAAGAATCTTTTGACAACATTTTTAGGCTGCAAAAAAAAGCCTCATGAATCATTTTTAAAAAAAGAAACAGGATATCTGCAAAACTCTGTTTTATGAGGCGTCTTTTCTTAAACGTCAGCGGTCCACAGTATTTTACATGGAGTCTTATGGAAGACTGGACAATTGTAGACGAAAAATAATTATTTTTTTTTTGGTGGCTATTCGGGATTTTTCAGGCATAAATTGTTAAGAAAATTGATTTCAAGCAGAATTTGACATTTGACAATAAAAATTGTCGGTAAAAATCGTCCACAAAAGGCCACAAGCCTTCACGTACGTAGACGATAATAATTGGGATATATCGCTTACAGTGGTTTGCACCGTCCGCGAAACTCCATAAGATTGTGTGGACGGCTGTAACCATAAAAAAACACGGCTATGATCATAAAATTTTATAGTTTTCATCTTTATTTGTACACAGGTCTTTTATCTCTATCTTCCATAGTAAACATTTATTGAAAGCAAACAGCGATTTTCATTCGTGTGATACCCGTAGTAAGAATAAATTGAGATCTGAAATGGTAAATTCTAAATTAAATAAATGTTCTTCAGTATCGTTCAGTCACAGTTTTCAAATACATTATACTTACTTCACTAGAACCTCCTACTTTCAACAAGGCAACGCCTGATGCGAGTCTGGCCAATCTTTCCTGTAATTTTTCTTTTTCATACTCGGAGGATGTGTCAGCGATTTGGTCTCTCAATTGATCTGCTCGCCTGTCGATATCTTCTTTCTTGCCTTTTCCCTGGTAACATAATGGAGAAGACATTAGGGCTGATATGAAAAATCAGAAACAACTTCACTGATTTGATTACTGGATGGTCTGCGGGCTAATTCCGCCCTTTCCGACAAGACAAGACGAGATAGCGGGAATCGATTAATTCCGTTGATTTAAATGGCGTCACGTGACCACGTTTGCAAGACTCAAAGTGGTTGATCTGAAACGAACAACTTCGAGTCGTGCTTACATAGCCACATTGTGCCGTTTAACCAAATGGGATTAATCAATTCTCTCTAGCTCATATCATCATATCCAAAAGAGCCTAATCAGTCTGCTGGTGACTCACCTTGAGATATGAGGGGAACAAAAGACACTCAAACCCAGAGACAATGCAAGAGATTGTACAGTCGGGGACAAACATTATGTCAGGCAACTCCTTAGATTGCATCTATAGGTGGAAAACCTGCAATACTTAAAATTCATTGAGATAATCGTGATAATTTTGGTCGATTTTCAAGTTATCCCGCCAAAGTGTCTCGCCTTCTCTTCGCGTAGACATTCAAATTAAATGTGGATGGGACAGGAAATAATTCAAGGAGACCTACCTTTAATATTAGAGTATCATCTTTTGTAATAACGATTTCTCCAACTTGACCGAAATCTCCAATTTGAATATCTTCTAACTTGATGGTGTTACCCTCATCTCCGAACACTAAAGCACCGGTGGAAATGGCCAAATCCTGTAGAGTAGCCTTGCGGTTGTCGCCAAAACCTGGTGCTTTGACCGCTGCAACTTGTAATCCTATTTTCAATCTGTAAATGAACCAATTCAATTAAAACACATGAAATAACAACAGAAAAAACAAAGAGCACTTGATATTCTAGTTAATCCTCACCATTGAAACAATATAACCTACCAATTAAATGAATCCTGCAACAAGCGATGCACTCGCCAGTTAATGCGAAGTGGATGGAAAAATATGTGTTGTGCGTTGCCTAGATATGAAACTTTGCTACTAACGCTGCCTTCATTTCCGTCACTGGCAATATAAAGATACATTGGCTGTTCAAAAATTGAAAATAATCATGAACCTTTGCTCGCCGTTTCGAATGAACCACTAAGATACAGAGCAACATATCTCACAGAGCTGAAAGAAAAAAAAATTGCAATTCTAGCCCAATCAGAGCTTGTAAGAAATTTTAGAATTACAATTACTTTAAGCTGCATGTCTTACATAGGGTAACATACATTCACAGTAAATTTTCAACAAAACACAGGTGAAAGAACAAACCTGTTAACAACTAGAGTGCTGAGAGCTTCACCATCAACATCTTCCGCCACAATGACGAGGGGTTTCCTTTTAGAATTGGCGAGTTCTAAGGCTGGAATGATGGATTGGATACTAGAGATCTTTTTCTCGCTAAGAAGTAACAAGGCATCTTGAAATTCTACTTTAGCACCTGAAATGGGAAAATCAATCATGGATTAGTGCATTGATGCTTCATGCTATAGTCTGTTCGTTCTAACTTGAGTCCTGAGCGGGCTATAAATGAATTTCGGAATAGAGAATGGCAACACTTCAATAGGTTGTCATAGCCCGAGAGTCGGGCAACAGCCCTGTCACCTCGGCTGACTGACGAGGGTTAACACTCTTAAGTTGCCACAGAAGGCAAATCTACCTGAATCTCCAGGTCTCAAGTTAGAACAAACAGACTATAGTGCAGTTCATGAAATTTGTTGCAACGATGAAAAACCTGTCTTTGACAGAAATATTAATTTGTTTGATGCTTCGAATGTTTCAACGATGTTTTTACCATAAGAAAAAGGCATCCAGGTGCCAGCATAAAGTCCTGATACTGTGGAATCACCCATTGTCTCCCAAAAAAAATTTAATTCCTTTTTTTTTTTTTTTTTTTTTTTTTTTTTTTTTTTTTTGTCTGAAACTCAATGGCATTGAATATGGAACAGGTTGCTCTGAGTCAAGTGTAAATTATGTAGCATTTCACTTTGAAAAACCGGGTTTCATCAAAATTCTTATATTCCGCGATTGTTTACTTTTTTGAATTGCACAATACACTTCTGTCTTGCCAGAAGAAAGCAAGTGTGTCACTTCCCATTCTCTCATCAAAAAAAATTACCATTTTTTTTTTTTTTTTTTTTTTTTTGCTATTTGTCCCACAAAAAAAATCAACAATACATAATTTTTATTATTTTTTTCTTTTTACCGAGGCATTGAAGCTGACAAACCAGAAACAGACTATCTCAACCGAACCTGCTCCCAGGCCTGTGCGATGAACTGAAAACAAATCATCTCAAAAATTTCAGACTTTTGATTGATCAAATTTGAACAATTTCAAAGAAATTGAAACTTTGATCGAATGAAACTTGAATAACTTTCTTGAATTAAGATCCTGTGCTCAGAACTGCAATAAACGATTCAAAATTCTTTGATCCATCAAAATATGTCAATTTTGAGCAAACAATGAAAACTTCAGTATTTTTTAAACATTTTGTTACGATCAAATTCACAGGCCTTTTAGCTCCTGTTATCTGTGACCTTGATGATGGGTCGTCGGTTGAACTGACTAGCAATGGTGAGTCAGATTCTGACTGCGTGTGAAAAAGGGTGGACATAGACAACACACCCAATGGCTTTCAGAATATTTCTTGATAATCCGCTTTCACTTTTTTTTCATAAATTCTCAACTTTCAATAATGCAGCTTGCAGGTTGAACTTGTTTTTTTTCTCAATTTAAATTTAGGATGCGGCATATCTGGGGGGTCAAGACAGAATGTGTTCTTAATGCGTACATACCTTTGGTGGTATTAATAAAATATGGGGAAATGTATCCTCGGTCAAATTTCATTCCTTCAATAATTTCGAGTTCATCTTCTAAAGTCTTTCCGTCTTTCACTGTGATGACGCCTTCTTTACCAACCTGTAGATGCATTAAAAGGAAATACAATAATTAAACTGATACCACAACATAGCTACTTGTTCCTTAGATGTTTGAAAGAGGATAACTGAAATGTTGGGATCAAAACTTTAAAAAAAAAAGGGCTGACACAAACTTTAGCTTCAGATGAATTACCGTATTTTCTCGCTTAAGCAGCGCCCTCGCATAAGCCGCGCACCCCCGATTTTTGCGGCAGTTGGGGGGGGGGGGGGGGGGGGTCGTAAAAATCGACCAAAAAATAAAAATAATTTATAAAAAACCTGGTTGGTCCATTTCAGGAAAATAAGCACCAGGACCTCTAAGTGCTCGGTGGGATTTGTTCGTATTTTCAAGCTTATTCTTTATTTTTTTCCAGTCTCGGATGCAACTTTCATACACGCCGTGTTTGCGGCCGGCCGCTCGATTACCCATTTCTTCAGCATCCGCAATAGCCGCGAGCTTCGTTCTGGCAGTGTAAGAATGAAGCGAAGAACTCATGATCAAACACGCGGTTGGTAAAAAGGATACGATGAACAGCCGAAAGGAGATAACAAGGGGTGATAAGGATAAACTGATGAGGGAGGCGTGAAAGCAGAGCTAATTAGCGAACAAAAGGCGACAATGTAACAATAATAACGGCACGCGACAACACGAGAGTCGATTGGGGGCGGGGCTTGCGACGACGAGTGTCGATTGGGGGCGGGGCTTGCGACGACGAGTGTCGATTGGGGGCGGGGCTTGCGACGACGAGTGTCGATTGGGGGTGGGGCTTGCGACGAAAACACCGGACTGCAGCTCCAGACAGACAGACGGTTGTCGTCCATTGCAGCGGATGGTCGCTGGTTGGTGGCGAGCCGTGGCGTCGCGGTAGTCTTGATTCGCACTTTGCGGGTTACTTCATTGACATTTTTCCGCGTAAGCCGCGCACCCCGGATTTTCAACCCTGAATTTTGAAAAAAAGGTGCGCGGCTTAAGCGAGAAAATACGGTATTTAACATCATGCTTTCATGAAAAAACTGAGGAAAAAAAACCGATAGTGACAATTAACAATCCATTTGTTAACTTGGTGATAAATTTAAGCTTAAAAGCATTTTATCAGGGATTGTTTGTTCATTTTTAGTATGTTTCGAATCAATGCAACAACATATTTCGATCAGATTTTTTTTCTTTTTAATTTAAATTTATTTAAAAGAGGAAATAATTTTTTTTTTAAAGTGAGTGGAAATGAGTCTTTGATCTAAACTGACTGACTGACTGTTCTTTGAGAGCAAAAGAAGTACCTTGAAAAATCTATCCACGACAGCAATACTTAGGAAAGGAACCTACTATAGTCCGTTTCATTTAAATAGAAGCTTGAGCTCGACTCTTTCCCCTACAAGTTTTACCTTCACTCTCGTACCTGCAATGACTCGAGACCTGTCCCATCGGCCGGGAATTCCGTCCATCACAATAGATTGTCCTTTGGATTGCTGACTGCCTATTGTGACAGACGGAATCCCCGACCGATGGGACAGGTCTCGAGTCATCACAGGTACGAGAGTGAGGGTAAAACTCGTAGGGGAAAGAGTCGAGCTCAAGCTTCTATTTAAATGAAACGGACTATACCTGAGCTTTTTACACAATGATACTTGAAAGAAGCCACCTTTTTTGTGGACTGCTGCAATGCACCATCATCATTTTTTCATTTTGAGGAAGACTGCCAATGGGCGGAGTTTCTCGAGCAGAAACCCTGCGGGATTTCCCTTTTCCGGGGCTGAACTGCTACAAGCGATTGTGGACCACAATGTTGCATGGTTTGAAGCTCGCAGGATGCATTGAGGATGGAGAGGATAAGTCATGCGCAATGCGCACTCCGATTTTGCAAATGATTTCCACTGGTCGCCTGCGACCACGTGACTTTGTAGGCAGAGTCCACAAAACATTTGTAAAAATGTTGAGGACAGAAAAATAGACGGACAGAGAAAATTCCATCCACATTGAAAAGATACATGGAACTCACTAGAATGATCAACTTACCTTCTTCATAGCATCTGAGATCAAATTGCCAATTAAACTGTCTCCATTAGCTGAAATTGTTGCCACTTGAGCAATCTCTTCAGGCGTGGTGACAGGCTTTGATAATGCCTTTAAATCTTCTTTCACTTTGTCTACAGCTAACATCACTCCTACAAAAACAAACAGTTTCAGGAATGAAAGGAAACAAGAGTAAAAAAGGTAATACTGACAGAAGCTATTAAAAAAGATTCAAACAATTTTGAGCTTGGCCCATGCAACCTTTGAATCCAAAGAATATATCATTCATGGGCACACTAAGAGAAATCACACATCTTGGCTCAAAAAAAAAAAAAAAAAAAAAAAAAAAAAAGTTTATTTGGGCAAAGTTTCATTGAATCAACAGATTCTTTTGTTGCGACAACAAGTATGAGTAATTACGAGGAACAGTCTCATATCTGTCCCAAAAGAACGATTGTTGGTGACTGTTTTCCTTTTGTGAGGAAAATAATATTTATTGGTTACAAAACAAGGTTTTATTGCACCAAACGAAGTCTGGCCAAAGAAACGTTTTCTTTATAGGAACAAGAAATCATGGTTACCACGGTAACTGATTACTTTCACACCTATCAAAGAGTAGTTTAGTTTGGCCTCCAGTAGAATGATTTATATACTACAATTTCCAACCAAAGTCTTAACTCGCATGTATTCTCTCTTAGCCCATTTGAACGTATGCATTAGAAAAAAATGGCTATAGAGGCTGTCACTTGACTTCAGCCACTGTTTCTGTACTTTTTCTAACACATGAAGTCAAATGGACAAAAAGGGAGAAATGCAATATCCTGGCTACAGCTACGCACCAACGTATGCACTTTGTGTGAACATCATGTAAATAAAGTTTCTGTGATGCAGTCATTAAACTGGTCTATATTTAACACTTGTAGAAAAAAATGTAAGGACAGCAAAATCTGCAAATTATTGTAAATACCTCGTCTAATTTCGATGGGATTGCTCCTTTGCTTATTTTATCGAATCCTTCTTTGGCAATAGCTCTGGCTAGCACTGTTGCGGTAGTTGTTCCATCGCCAGCTTCTTCATTGGTGTTGTTTGCAACGTCTTGAACTAATTTGGCGCCAATATTTTGAAATTTGTCCTTTAATTCAACTCCTTTAGCTACCGTGACTCCATCTTTTGTTATTTTTGGAGAGCCCCATGATTGTTCCAGAATAACGTTTCGGCCCTGCAATCAACATGGTTGGATCATATTATCAGATAAACATTCAAGAATGACATGAAGCGCTTACCTAACTAATCATTATTTTACATCATGGTGTCACATTTTGAGATAGAACTTATAACATGTATCAGCCTCCCTATTGCTACAGTTTGTTGGACTGACCACAGTTTTCAATATCATAGACGTTGCATTCATGATTTCATTTTTTAAGAGGTAAAAATTGAAAGGACATTTGGAAAGGGACTTTTGTCAGAGTTAAACATTAGAAATTCAAGGGTCCAATAAGGTCAAAATCTTTGGGGTAACCCAGAAAACTGTTAAAAATATTTTTTTGCTGATTTAGCATTTTAACACTTTTTTGTGGAATTTGGAAAATTTAGTAGACTTAACATGTTTGTACCAACAACATGAAATTTCTTCAGTCAAAATTCCAAGATCCCATAAAAATCCCTTAGGTGACATTCGATCATTCCAAGGCTACCAATAGCATTTTCATCAAAATTAGGGGAAAGCTGACCCCAAGTCTGGTCACAATCCGTCCAAAAATCTGGCTGCTAGCAAAGGAAAAAAACCAGATGAGTCTGTTTTTTGAAAACTTCAGGCAATTTTAAGATAAGACAACTTGCACCAGTTAGTTTCTGATTTCAAACTGTTCAAACGAGGGGGGGGGGGATACGCAGACTTCCAGATTCTGGAATGAAACGTTAGACCATGGAATCATGAACCATACAAGATAGTTTTAGCAGGGATCACATTACCTTAGGTCCCATTGTTACAGCAACGGCATCAGCAAGGATATCCACACCCTGCAACATAAGACCTCTGACTTCTGGACCGAACCTGACATCTTTTGCATAGTGTCTGCACAGGGCTGGGTGACGCTGCCTAAGAACGCTTGAACGTAGGACACTGGGTAAACGGAGCATCTGGAAATAGAATAAATAACTATCAGCTCACGATCGCTAAGAGAGGCAATTATGATGGAGGTATGTAGGTAGAGGAAAGTATAAAGGGTCATCTTGATGAGTTGGCAGATGACAGTTGTCACGGGATACAAATTAAAAGGCTTTCGATGGTAAAAGTACTATCGACGAATTAAAGATTGTCGCAATATTTTCACACATAATCAGTTATAGGTGTGAGTATGGGACTGATCTGCAACGGCTTTCCCGCCCCACCCGCACTGGCTTTTCACCTGCAAGGTGTGAGGAGTATGCAGAGTGGCCGAACCAGAATCTTGAAGGCGAAACTTAGCTCGTGAAACTCTCGCGACAATCTTTAATTCGTCGATAGTACCAAATGTGAACAAGGCCAAAAAAAGGCCCAAATGTGAATGAAGGTAAAAAGAAAAATTGACAAATAATGAAAAAGCAAACATCATAAAGGCAGATAAGGATCTTCAAATCCACTAGATGGCGCCTCCAGTCACTTTCCAATAGGTTGTCTTTTTAGAGTAATTTAAATGGGATTCCATTCAATAACGGATGTTACAGAGACAAATAGAGACGGAGCACTGACAAGCTGCAGCAGAGGCATGCTAAATTCTCACAAATTCAACAAAACAACAGTCAACACCCTTCTGATGTTGAAGGGTGTTGAATAGTGAGCACCCTCCTTTTCACTTCCCAGTCCATCCCGCCCGTGTTTTCTGAAAGTCACCATTCAACACCCTACGACAACAGAGGGGTGTTGACTGTTGTTTTGTTGAATCCACGAGATTTCAGCGTGCCTCAAACCTGCCCTATGTATTCTAGCGTAGCGCTCCGTCTCTATTGGTCTCTGGGATGTTATGAGCTGTTATCCGTGACAGATGATAATGCTAAATAGCAGAACATCACTGTTAATTTTTATCAGTATTTCAATAAACCTCCTGAAGATTGATTTTTTACATCGCTTTAAATGGAGAGACTCCTCTGTTGCCAAATGACACAAGCCAGCTTTGGAAGGGTTCTAAACAACTTCCAATTTTACATTTCTGTTTTTCCTCAATTTTGTAAAAAAAAAAAAAAAAACAATTTCAATGCAGTGGCGGTATCAGGTGAGGCAGCATCTCACCTGTTTCAGAAGAGGGAACAAAGGGAAACATGAACCAAACCCAAAATCACAACTAAAACTCTCCAGAATGGCACAATTTTTGAGCCTGTTTTACAGAATTTCTCGTAGAAGGACTCCCTGAATCTCCTTCTTTTTCTCAAGGTATTTCAGTAACCCCCCCCCCCTCAGTGTCTAGGTCTCTGTTCTCGCTGCCTAACCAATGCTGAGGTCCACGAGCCACCACTGTATCTAGAATGTCATGACATAGGGGGGAAAAAAGGAGAAAAAAAATCAGAAAATGAGGCTACGGAGATTTGCACTAATTAAAATAATTGCAATTATCTGCGTTTTAAGCGTTATTTCTTCACCGAATACTTGTTGATCTTATGAAAGACGGTGTTTTTTCATAGCGCAGCATTATAAAATTTTCAGTTTGAAATTGATACATACATCACAGCTATGAATGTACTTTCTGAGCAGAAGCATTTCAAACATCGGGTTCTTACAAGTAGCGGTGCCTTATTCCACAAACGCATTAAAACACATGGGTGAACCATAGATTAGCGCAAAGTTACAACTTGTTCCTAAACAATGTGCGCATTTTAGAAGCAGGCACCGCCAAGTCAGAACCCAATATTCAAAATGGTTCCGCTTCACAACTGACGAGTTTTCGTTTTGGCTTCCAGACAGCATACAGGCCCAATAAAATGACCCACACAGTTAATAAGACTAACATTATTCAGCAGGGAAATAAATCCCTACTGTAGAACCAGATGTCAGATGATGTTTTCCTGTGTGATAACACAGATTCCGGCAATTTCAACGACCTGCAGTGTTACTCTTCTGAGTGAAAAGGCCAACTTGAGGCCTCTACACCCATACTAATCAGATTGATATACTTAATGGGCATTACTGAACCAGAAGCAAACTAATCACTAGCAAGTAACTCCACTGCTAGACGATCTTCGCCCTGAGCTCCATGACGGGTGATTTCAATAATGACAAATTTAGTCAAGCTCACACAAGTTTTCCTCAATTTCTTTCAGCTAAGCAGCACTAACTAATGCCCTTAGACATCAAACTTCTAAGGCCTCCAAAGACGTTCGAAGTAATAGATCAGTGAGTCACACTAGGCCACCAGACTCAGAAAAAAAGGAAGTCAACGCCAATTTTCAGAACTCCAATGAATAGAAAAAATTATGTAAGTAATAACTTGAAATCTATTAAGGCTATATTCTAAAAATATAAGGAGTATATAAAGCTGGAGTATTTTAGCGACAGATGGTGCACACGGCACGATGATCATTTAGTTGGATTCTGTCACAAACTATTTCAATGTGAACGGACTTCGGAAGCTTTCCACTATTCTATCCCTATTTGACTATAAGTTCTGACGGATCATATTACTCAGCGCTCCAAAACTTTGAGCTCTAGACTACACGATGAGTTAGAAGTGTTCATCGCAGTATTAGGATTTCTCATATGAAGAAAGGTGATCAAACTACCATTAAACTCCAGGGGGGTTGCAGAGAGTAGATCATTATCAATCAAAAATTAATACATGAATTTGATACCAGTTTTCAGAATTTTCAGCATGGGCGGACTGATAGAAGCAAAAAGGTTAGACTTGGTCTACGGAAGATTAGTTGATTGAAAGATTTCATCCCGTAGAGAAACTTTTACCCAGTCCTGAAAGTTAGATAAGCTCAAAAGCTAGGCTTCTTATTGATGGAAAGATTAAAACTTAGATAGAAACCAGAGCAAGGGTCATTCCAGGAGACACTCAAGGGAGTCTAAAAGAAAATGATGTAATAGTACAGGGGAGCATAAAATGAGAAATTCGAGGGCTCCGCTGTGCATGACAAAGCCAACTCAAAATTAAGATACAACTTTGGAACTTTCTAGAAATCAAACCACGCTCCCGACATCGGTAAAAGCATGGCTCTAATCGAGGTACAGTGGAGACTCACGTGGGGATAGAAAATGAGGATGAGAGGTAAAAGCGTGGAAAAGGGAAATTATCCGAAAGATTGTAATTAAAACAAGAATATAGTATCTTTACAGAACTTACAGTGTGAGATGTGTGCGGCAAAAAATGAACAGAGAGATCGAGTTATCAGTTATTCACAGTTATTCATGGACGGGATCACCGGCGGAAGAAAGCGAGAGAGGTTAGTGCCGTAAATGACGTCCGCGTCGGACGATGACGAGGTCGGTTTAGCGTGACGTCACACTACCAAAATTCGACAAAATTTTATACTTCAGCCTTTTATGAATTTTTAGGACTTTTACTATTCGCTTCCTTGCCCTTGACTAAACTATGTTAAATATTATCAAACGAAAAAAATCGTCTAACGGGAATAATAATTTACCGTGAAAATATTGTCAATCATTCTGGTGTTCTAGAGAGAAGGATGATGCAATACTCATCGTCGTGAGTGGATGGAGTGGAGAGCAGAGCGCACACAGACCCACGCGCGCCGGTCTCTGTTTTATTAACGGAAACCCAAATTTGAGTCCCCTAAGGAGGGTCCCTGTACTTTCATAGGTTCCAATTGGTTCATAAAAACCAAAGATGACTACATAGTACTACAAAGTACTAATATTAGCAGTTTTCCATAGGCACATCCTCATCCATATCCCACCCTCGTAGTGACATGACCAACGTTATGCGCACCTTTGTTGAGAAAAATTAGAGTACGTTTCCGCCGTTTTCGGTTTGAGGGCCATAAGAGCCCGGAAACGTAGACTAATTTTTCTTGAAAACGGCAAAGAAGCTGGCCATGACCCGGGAGGGCGGGGGTCGTTTTCCGGATCACCACCCGGGTTGCCAGGCGGGATTTTCAAAAATTCTGCCGTCAAAAATGTCCCGAGTTTTTCGGCACAAACACAAATTTTACAAAAAAAGGGGTAGATCTGTGCAGATTTATGATACGGTCATTCCGAAAATTCCGCACAACTGGCAACTTTGGTCGACCCCCCCCCCCCCCCCCGGCATCGAAAGTTACAAATAATTGTTGATTCGGTTCTCGTACAAGAGAATTATCACCCTAAAACTTCTGAATTTTTTTTTAAATAATTTGGGGGTCCAAAACTCAGTACATTACTTGAAACTCTAACTGTTCCAGTGAGAACTGTGAATTTCTGAAAGTGGGCCCGAATTATAACCTGAACTTTCAGAGCATTAAACCTGAAATACAATTTCACCAAACTGCTTAATTTGACGTTCCTATCAGCCATGTAATAAAATGTAGGGTCACCATCCAAAGCATTAAATTTAGAAGAGCAGTGACCCCTGGATCCACCCACCTGGAGTCCAGGAATTTGATAACCCCCCAACTGTTCCCCAAAAAATCACTTGTTCCCGCAATTTTCAAGAGCGGTAGTCCTTGAAATATTCTCATGCCTTTCTTTAAACTCTTTATAGATCCATGTCTTTGCTTCACGCATACCAGTCTAATTTTCCATAAGAAATGGAACATCAATTTGAACTTAAAGTTTCAAGCACCTATTTCTTTCTCTTTCAGACATGGACTCCATGCATTAAAAAAAGCTTACTGAACTTACCTACTACCTTAGTAAATCTCTGCAACTGCCGGATACTTCAGGATTACACCAAAATATATATTGAGGCACCAACTTAGTTACTCAGCCAAAAGAAGCTTACAATGGTTCAACATATTGTTGATAGGTCTAGCGTGTTCCAGAGGTGGATGCACAGCTCAACCAATGACCATTTCACTTAACTCCACTACAACTGCATAGAGCTCGTTTCAGAAGTGCAGACGCACTTAGACCGACAATCTTTGGAATTTTTTAACATCACTTCTCATGTTACGAAAAGAAAATTAATAGATGGATAGATAAATCTAAGCGTTGGCTTTTCATAGAGATACACTTAAAAATCAAAGGTTTAGAGTTGGAAGCAAGTTTTGTTTTAATTTGAAGGAATGAAAATTGAAAATTCGCCAAAGATTATAGTCTGGGTGCGCCTACACTTCTGTAACAAGGTCTACCTCTAAACGGCTATTATTTCCTTTATTTTAGCATAATTCCTCAAAATATTGTGTTTGTGTAATGTGGATAGATGAATTCAAAATTATAGGCAACTCAGTTTTGCCCATAGAGAGCTTTCGCCTCTTTCAGCTTAGCATTCTTTAAGCGAAATCAAATCGATAAGCATCATCTCCACCCAACTTTATTGACAGAATTCTGTTGCTCAGCAGTGTCAGAATGATTCAAATCATTTAAAACCGTTCAAATAAAAGACGGAAGAATTCACAAGAACCGGGCCAATGCTGAAAATTAAACGACGGACCCAATTTTGCTCTGCCTCAATTTGATGACATAATCACTTTCCTAACATTTTGACTTTTTAAATTGAGCTTAAATTGCTGTCCATCGCACCCTTCCAAGATTGGCAGGGAATCTTTTAAAGAATTTTTATTTCCTCAAATTTGAGCTTTCAGTGTCAATTCGTCAATTTTAGATATGACCAAGAGTTTTAGAGAGGATTGAGACAATATTAATAATGGGCTCTCGAAAGCTTGAAAAAAGCTTTTGACAGTTCACAGCTTTTAAAATGCAAGAATTGCACACCTCATTCATCGAAGACATAAAGGCGCATTAGACTGGAACGCGCACTTTCAACTAAGCAACCTAAGATTGCGTCCCGTTAACAGGAGGACATTTTTGGCGAAAGAAATCAGTTGGATTGTCTCTAAACTCATTTCAAAATGTACTGTAAATTTGAAATTTTCCTTCTTATACTAACAGTCACAACACACGAAATGCTCTTCCTCACAACTGAAGGGACAAAATTAACCAGCTTTTATATTAGAATGTGTGAAGCAAAAAATCAAAGTTACAGTAAAATGCTCAACATTTAAAAAAAAAATGAGCTGAGATACATTGGACAGATACCAGCGAAAAAAGTTTAAGGTCCTGTAGTGAGCAAGGAAATTTTTTGTGATGTGACCGTTAGTACGAGAAAAGTTCACAATTTAAGAGGAAAAAGAACATTGAAAAAAAAAGATGGTAGGAATACAATCTGACTGATAACCATTGCAAAAAATGTTGGTCTGGTGGCAGGACTTGAACCAGGGTAGCATATGAAATTGCGCACCTCAGCCTACTGCGCCAATATGTCTTCAATGAATTAGGAAGAATGTTATTACATTTTCTGCCAAGACATCAGAAATTTGATTTCCAGAGAGGCTGGTGAATGTTTGATAACCTCCTTCTTCCACAAGCTGGAAATATATTTAAATAGGTAGAGAATGGATGACAATTGGCCAGGGATGCAAAATGTTCTAAAACGTCAGAAGTTTTAAGCAATCCGGGATTTTTTCCTCGCAGAATTCTCAAAAAATATCAATTTTTATTTTTTTTAACTTATTCCAACATTAATGTTAACACCGCAAGATGACCGATAGTCTCAAAATTTTATGGCCATTTTCCAGAAAAATCTAATTTCCATGGGTAGAGAGGAGAGGGGGAAAAAAAAAAAAAAAAAAGATTTTTTTTCAAGTTCCAAAATTGTCCTCAATTTTACGAGATTGCTATAGTCTGTTCGATATAACTTGAGTCCTG
Source organism: Trialeurodes vaporariorum (assembly GCA_011764245.1). Classification (NCBI taxonomy): domain Eukaryota; kingdom Metazoa; phylum Arthropoda; class Insecta; order Hemiptera; family Aleyrodidae; genus Trialeurodes; species Trialeurodes vaporariorum. The sequence goes on along the minus strand of VMOF01000002.1, from coordinate 12,981,508 downwards.
AGCGGGCGATGAATGAATTTCGGAAAATAGAGCGTGGCAACACAGCAATAGGTTGTTACAGCCCGAGAGTCAGGCAGCAGCCCTGTCACCTCGGCGGACTGACGAGGGTTAGCACTCCTACATTGCCACAGAGGGCAAATCTACCTGAATCTCCCGGTCTCAAGTTAGAGCGAACAGACTGTAGATAGAGTACATTTTGAACCCCTGCAGTTGGCTGTGAACAAGGTGCCACTTCAGTTTTGGCCGGGAGGTTATTACCAGAACGTCATTAAGGACCGCTAGGGTTTGCAGTCAGGACATGTAAAGAAACTAAATTATAACGGTAAAAAATATATTAAAAAACGACAGTTCGATTTTATTTCGTCTTGTGAGTTACTTCCTTAGCTTTTGCTTTCTCAATTTTAGCTACTCTTGCAGCCGCTTTTGGGCCCAAAACACCACCACCCCAGTGACGTTTAATCTCATCATATCGGTCATTGAAATTGGTCTTGATAGCCTCTAACAATTTCGTTAATTGTGGTTTGTCTTCTGCTTTCACCTGGAACACAGAAAAGGGAAAAAGAGGACAAATCAATATCACAACTCTGGAGAGCCAACAAAAAAACAAGGCAAAATGTTGCATGCAATTCACGGTGGGTTTTAAAAGGACACTTTAAAGCAAAGGTCAGCAACCTCATTTCTGGCCATGGGAGGTCGTTGAGGAGTGGTTGAGGCTACCCGGGCTACCCACGTCTTGGAGCCTTTCAATAGAACGCTTGACTTTTGCTTACTAAAACGCGCATAGCTCCGCAACAAAAAATTGCCCCACAGTCTGCTTGGGCTCATTTTACAATTTGATAAAAATCAAAAAATACAGTTTCCATTTATTTGACTTGAGCCTCTCTATCGAACGCTCATGGGTACCGGAAAAAACTCGTTTTTCGCTTACTACAGAATGCATAACTCCAGAACAAAAAATCGCCCCACATTCTGCTTGGGCTCATTTTACGCAGAATTTAAAGAGGAAACACATATTTCAACCCGGACAAAATAAAAAAATATCATTTTTTTTCATGTCACTTAAAGTGAATTTTGAGTGGCCTAAAAATCACAAAAACGACGATAACTAAGTCAAAAATTATTGAAATTGAATTCCATTTAAATGACATGAAAGTGCTTTACAATTTGCATCTCATGGCAAAAACCGCGTTTCAATCAGATGATTTACGCGAAAGTTATGAATTTTTGAAAGGTGGGACTTTGCCCCCCTTTAACTCCCCCCTAATTAATTTTAGAAAAACTATTTGAAAAAAGACTACTTATATCAAGTACTACCAAATACAAAGTTTCGGGAAAATCGCGGGGGGGGGGGGGGGGCAAAAAACCCCCATTTTGAATCAAGCTCTTTGTTAACCCTTTCCACTCGTGAGCATTTTTACCTGACCGCCCCACCAGCTCGTGGAGCTTCAACAACACGATATGAAAACAAACCATATGATCTGTAAAAAACTCACATCACGGTGTACAGAGCGCGCTGGTGAAGTGCGTGATGTTCGTCCTAGTTCCCATAAAATCCGCTAGAGCTCATCTTTGGTCAAGCACGACAAGCGCGCCGAATATATCCGGCAATCGAGTCTTTAGAAGGTATCTTTTTTTTGTCGGATATATCCGACCTGTGAGTGGAACTCAACTTTTCCCTGGTCGAATATATCCGACATACGAGGGGAAAGGGTTAATAGCTAAAGCAACTGATCCATAAGACCCCGTTATGGACTGATATGGGCAAAAACTGGGAGAAACCCACCAATTTCCAGAAATTTGGTAATAAGCATGACTGCCTTGTCTCTTGAATTCACTAATTTTGCCCTTGTTAGGCTATATAAGATATAATTTAATTTCCGGAAGTTTTCATGTCACTTTTAAAAGCAAAGGACACCTCCGTAATCAGAAAAATTGAGAAACATTCAGTGAAAGAGTCTCCTGAGAAAAAGTTATCCTCGGCTGAAAAACTTGGATAACTTAAAAAAATTGGAATTAAAATTACCTGAGTCAAACAAACAGCTGTGCAAGTTTTCCTTCGCACAACACGTCCAAGACGAGCCTTGCTTTTTACAATACAGTATGGAACACCCATCTTGCGGCAAAGAGCTGGTAAAAAGACAACTAACTGCAAGACAAAACAGGAAAATGAAATAAATTAGCAAGTTGAAAAGAAGAATCAAAACTAAAGTGGATGCCATTGATACTATCAAGAAATAACTCATGATAATAATCAGTGTAGCAAAGTTTTGAGCTGGAAAAATTCCATGCCGCAACAATTCGAAACCATTAACATTACTTGAAATCAAGTCAGTCTAAATGATCCAATTGGCGTACACATGTTCAGCATAAAAACGTAGGTATCACATTGAGAAAATTGAGGAGAAACTTGTAAGTTCAGAAAATTGTAGAATGTAGAATGTAAAGGTTCTGCCGCCCCAGCTGCTGGATTAGCTCTTATGCTCATTTTTCAGAGCGAACGACAGACCTGATTTTTGTTTCTCTCACTCTTGGAGGGGTAAGGATTGAAAGGATCGGAAAGAGCCGGGATACCGTACCGAGACGAGACACCCAGCAGGAAAGGTTTGACACGGTGCCACAATGAGTGAGGGGGAAGGCACACCGCATGACTTTCTTATCTCTGGGTAAAGGATTGATTGATTTGCGCTGCGCTGGGCCGTTTGCGACCGTTTCGCGAAGTCCAAAGCTTAGCGGTGCCGAGGCCTCCGCGCCTTGTTACACGCTCCACGCGTTGCTATTTGCGTATTTCACATGACACACTCATTGTCAGCATTTCTAAAGGCTTTCCTGATAAGTGCGATCGCATCTCCCTGCAGCTGATCTTCTCTCTTACTGTTTACTCTCTTACATTCATCTCATTATTTAGCCGTCCTTTGAGCCCTTGCCATGTCTGATTTTGTCCGGTACTCCTCCGGAACCGTATTAGTCCATCCGATCTTGAAGGAAACAGGGGTGTCCAATTTCAGGGTTCTTGTTTGTCCTTGTCCTTAATGAAATGATCCGTAAAACCGCCTCTGAAGTCTCCCTTTCAACTTTAAGAATTTGTCAGAACTCCAATTTCCTTGTGTTCTGGCTTAGGCGGATGATCTGCTTATTCCAGCGAAGATTGCTGAAGAGTTAGGCCAATTCTGGCCAAGCTCACTGAGAACTTGGCGCATGTTAGTCTGCTTCTGAACTGCACCAAGAGTTCCATCCTTCTTCGAGATCCTTTAGGGCTTGTTGAATGTTGAGGTGCTTGATAGAATGACTGGGACTTTTGACATCCCTTGGGTGAAATCTTTCCCTTACCTCAGCTCAACCATCTGTAGCACCCTGTCAAGGCCAGATACCGTTCGTCATCGTGTTAGTTCAGGCTAAAAAGCATTGTATAGCATGGTTCTGTTCCTGAAGCAGCATCGTCTTCCTTGGAGTCTACTGGCTGTGTTGTACACGACTGGTATTTGTCCAACAGTCCTTTGCGGGATGAAAGTTGCAGCCTTGACAAAGGCTAATCGTGTCAAGTTGCGACAATTTGAGCGCCTAGCTCTTGCTGTTCTCCTCTGTGTCAGTTCTACTGTACCTCCTGATGCTCGCCTGTCAGCTTTAATCCATCGCCGCACCCTCACACGACAACTTTTTATCTCCCGCCTTCAATATTGGGGACACGTGTTGCGTCGCCCAATAACTCACATCCTTTGGCTAGCCTCTCAGTATACACTCGGAGTGCGTAAAGTCAGGAGACCCTGTCTCACCTGGAATGACATGCTGTCTAAGGTGGTAGAGTCCTCAGGCATCTCATCTTCCGCATGGGAAGAACTTCTGCGCACTAAACGACTCCTCAAATCTTTGATCCTTTCTCTGAGGGAGGATCTCAGTGAGCCCTCTGATAGTGACCCAGACTTGTTGAGGAGCTCAGATGAGGCTTTTCCTAATGCAGCTGGTGATCTAATTGATCCACTGAATCCAATGAACTTTGACGACTTCGATGATCCTGACGATCCAGCTCCTTTACCATCTTAGCTTTCACTATATGCACATTTAGAATTGTATCTTTGTAGGCTTTGTAAACCGCAATTCGCGCATCATATACCGCACTTGCACATCACTGCACTGAACTGTCTAATTAACTGATTTTCACACTTCCTTGCCACTGATCACCCCACTGATTAATACTGTAATCACTGTAAACTTCACTTCACTTCCACTGCTTGAACATTGAATTAAATCACTAATTTATGGTCCTTCCTGCTTATGCTCTTCATATCCTCCTTGGTTGGTCCATTGCTCCTCTTCAGTTGGTTTTTCACCCTCTCTTAGCCGCGGGAAGCCTCTTGATAGTAATGACAATTACTGCTAACTGCGTTGCCCGACTCCCGGCACGAGGAGCCGGAGGGCATTGGACCAACTTACCAACCGGGAGTCAACTTGTAAGTTCAGAAAATTGTAGATAAACTTTCAAGTTACTGCCATTGTTTTGATTTTAGAATCAAATTAAATAGTAACTAAGTACCGGAAGTTTAAGCAGAAGTGAACCATTGGGTTTGGGAATAACAAGTTGTTTATGAGAGATCAAAAGATGGTGATCTCTCAACATTGAATTATTTCTTGTGTAGAAGAAAGACACAATCTTTGTTTCCAATTTCAGACCCACATTTATATTAAATTTCGGCCAATTATTATTATTTTTTTTTTTTGAAGTTCTGTGCTTCCAGCTCTCCCAGAGCTTTTTCCTAAGATGGAAACAAAAACCACCTAAAGAGTCCATTGAAAATCTCACAATTTCAAAATTACAATAAGCACAGTAAACTCATCTATACAGTAGCAAAACTCTACAGGGTAGAGGTGGCGAATGTTGTTTTTCAATGTAATCAAATGGGAAAGGTGAGTTGTAACCTTCCGACAAATAGGGTGCGCCACCGTCCCATCCAATGCAAATAAAACGGAAGACGTTAGTTCAACCTTCCGGCCACCAGGGTGCCATTTGCTAATTCTCTAACATTGAGTTTCACTACTGTGTAGATAAGTATACTGTGACGATAAGCAATTACGTCCCCAGCTCAGCTTGAATTAAAAACTGCTAACAATTAACTTATAATAAGACAAAGACAACTGTCTTCATATACTTACTTCAATAGGATCAACATCGTGAGAAATGACCACAAGTTGAGCTTTCTTCTGCTCAACTTGCGTGACAACAGTCTTGACACCCTGCCTCAGAGTCACTGGCCGTTTGGGCGTAGTATCTTGTTTCGTCGCAACTTTCCTTTCTGCTCGGTGCTTGAGCATACGTTTCTTGGCTAAATGTTCAATTGGCCGATAATTCATTAACAATTTAAATAACTGGGTAGCTGAAAAACAAAGAGATTAGACATTGTTAGAGGGCATATCATCAACATTAATAGTGAGGCAAGTGCAAAACTGAAATATCGAAAGCTTCAGAGGTGAAGAACCATTGAAGAAAGTGAGAAATTGAGGTGATTCTTCAGCGTCTAGTGCCGATTTCTTCCACTAGAGCGCTACCGTTTGATTAATGTAAAATTACAGGCATAAAGTGATTTATATTCGAGAAAACAGAGTGTCAGTTAATAGAAAACTGGGTGGCTGCAAAATTAGCTTTTTCAATAAACTTAAATAGTAGGCAAAGTCCCAAAAACTGGAATAGGGAAAAGCTTCTGGGGAAATCCGAAAAAGGAATTAATATTTTTAGCATTAGTGCCGATTTCTGCCACCAGAGCACTACCGTTTGATTAATGTCAAATTACAGGCCTAGAGTAATTAATATTCGAGAAAACAGAGTGTCAGTTACTAGACAATTATCTGATGAACATCTCTGCAAAATTTCTTATCAATAACTTCAAAAGTAAGGCTGAAAGTATCAAAAAATGAAATACGGCAAGTAGATTCTTGAATCGAAATGCGATATTTCATTTTTTAGTACTTTCAGCCTTATTTTCCAAGTTATTGACAAGATATAATGCTGAGACATTCTTTAGATGATAATCTGGTAACAGACACTCCGTTTTCTCGAATATAAATTACTTTCGGCCTGTAATTTGACATTAATCGAACGGTAGCGCTCTGGTGGCAGAAAGCACTGGAGAAACTCCTTAAGAGGAGTTGAACTAAGACAGAAGGAAGTTCCCAGTCCCTGGAAGAGGAGAGTTTTTGAACCCCACTCTAAAAAACACGAACAGTTGGTGAGATTGTCCCATTGATAAATATTTGGATGGAGGCACTGGGTCGATAGCTACCATCTTGTTGTGAGGATGTGCACTCTTCCTTATCTTGAGACAAGAGGCTATCTAACTACCTGCTACGCTGCTGAGCCTGACATTTGGTCTATTGCAAAAATGAGACCTTCTAGCTGTGGACCGCGCTGAAGCATCAAGCACTACTTCGCACCTAAATATTCGTGCGAAACCGTTTATGGAAATGATAACAGGCTCAAAGCAATTAATTTTTCTTTGAGAGGTACCCGCATCAAATTGACTAATAGTCATAATAAACTCAAATCATGGATGAGAGATTGTATGTGATTGTGAGTTGATACGGGGAAAGCTGAACCAAAATAATCAGCAGTCGAGTCTTAGGTTGAACATATTCGGGTGTGCCTGGACTGCAGAGAACAGGCAATCACAGACACATTGAGTAAACATCATCACGTACAGTAGCTTGAACAGTCAAGAGGGAAAAAATATTCCCCCTCTCATCATGATGGGAAACTTTCAACTCTAAGCCTTAGTACTAGCGTGATGACACCATTACTGCCACACGAAGTTAACAAATAGATTTTAAAAGAATATACTATGACCATCATTATTTTCCCTGATTTAAACATGAAAGCACTAATGTTGTCTGTAACAAACAGCCCCAACACTGGTGATGAAAAGTAATCGATAATATGATTAACAAAGACTGTGTGTTGGACTGTAATTGGAAGGAGGGGCTGTATCAAGAGACAAATTTGAAAGTGATGAAAGATAAAATTGTCACTTTTCCATGACTACACAAAACTTTCTGTGCACTTAAGCAGCACAAAGCAAACACAAGCTACACTATGCCTTAAGGTGGATCCTCAGTGTTTAGTTCCGTATTCTGCCACCAGAGAAAGATACGATCTTTAAATGGAAAAATAATGGTAAACGCAAAAGAATGAAAAAAAGGGCTTCGATGGAGCCTCGGAAACAATCTAAGGAACATTTTAGTGCAAACCGTATGCTAAAATATTACGAAATAAGCGAGAAACTATTGAATTTCGTAAACCCCCTAATGGCGTCCCATTCTATATTGGACGCCATTAGGGGGTTTACGAAATTCAATAGTTTCTCGCTTATTTAATAACATTTTAGCATACGGTTTGTACTAAAATGTTCCTTAGATTGTTTCCGAGGCTCCATCGAAGCCCTCTTTTTCTATTCTTTTGCGTTTATCATTATTTTTTTCCATTTAAAGAACGAATTTTTTTCTGGTGGCAGAATATGGAACTAAACGCTGAGGATCCACCTTAAATAATACAAACAAGTAACTTACCAGTTTGACGATCCAAACATTGGGAGAACTGATTGACTGGTGGTGGAACTTTCAGTCTCTTCTGTAAAATAGCTTTCTGGCGCTGTATCCGGATGTATTGTGGCCATTTGACGAATCTACTCAAATCCCTCTTCGGCTGGATATCTTGACCTGTGAACAACAAAAATTAGACCAACTGAAAACTAAAGTACTAAGTATCAGATAAAATGAAATGCATAACAGCAGCTAGCGTTTGATTTGCATAGAGGTTATTAACCATATCACAAAAACTTTTACTTTAGCCGGTTGTTTAGCAACAGCGCTTATGCGCTTGATACAGACAAGTGGCACGCCTAAGCAGCCAGACTGAAATAACAGCAAGGAGCAAGTGAGGCTATTTATTCAATATTTCAATGTCTTCAAATTTACGCGCGTTAAAACTCGTCAGTTTCCATGAATGGGAGTACTGCAAATGTAATAATTTCTTACAAAACACAACCAGCCTTCCCACTCACTCCTGCTTGGTTTTTCAACACTTTTCCAACAACACTTTTTTACGTCCAGATCTCGCAGATAGCAACAAGCCTTGCTCAGATTTAAGATGGAAAAGAAAAGTGATTTAGGAGGAATTACACAAAACTATTCTGAATGTTCCCCAATTTTTTTTATTTTTTAGTGAATATTTAGATGATGAGGAATGAGCAATATAATACACGAAATCACTGGAGCTGAAAACGAAGAGAGAGGCTTACCTATTCCGAAGTTTTTCGGACGTTTCTCAAAGAGAGGGTTAGTCTTCTTCTCCTTCTTCTTTACTTTTTCAGCAAGAGGGGCAGGCGCGACCTTCTTTGCCTTGGTCACTGGCTTCTTCGGCTAAAATCAAGCAAAAGGCAAAGTCAATGGTTAGGGGTTAGTATATCCAATGTAATTGTGCGACAGTATTACAAGTCAGAGATTTTTCAGCTATCAATGTAAAACCCTAGTTAATGAGCTAAGAACAACGACGGTGCTGCTTTTATCCAAGGATGCATGGTTTTGAAGACAGGTACAGCCAGACTTACCTCCCTGGAAACAATAGGCCCCATCTCCTTCAACACTCTCCAATTTAAGGTAAAATCAGACCAACTTTGGTGATCTTCCAATCCCAGAAAAAGCACTAGTCATTTTCCATTATGTCATATTATCAGGGTAGAGCTCGTTTCAGAAGTGTCGGCTACTGACAGCTCTTTGTTTAAATGCGCAGGCGGACATTTTGCTGTGCACCGCGCCGACCAAAGTTCGGGAATGCGTTCCCCGCCAACCCATACACCAGCGCCCTCCTCTCTGCGCAATAGGCACTGAACCGACCTAGTGCGCATGTAAATACAAAGCCGTCAACAGCCAACACTTTTGAAACAACCTCTAGTTTGATTGGAATAACAGATGATTGCGCTAATTGGAGATCAATTCGGATAATGTTGATTCTGACAGCTCTTTGCTTACATTCGCCGTCGGACGATTTGGAGTCATCTGCACAGTTTCGGATCCACAGCTTCTATTGACATGAAGACATTGAACCCACTCACACATGTCACTAGAGCTTTGTACTACATAGTAATCTTCAATAGTGAATCTGTAAATCTTCACCTTTTCCGACATTTAATTTTCTTGCGAATGTCTGAGAAGGGTCAACGTTTTCAAGCATATTCCCCCCCACTAGTTTGCCTCCCTCGAAAATTGATTTAACATTGAGTGACTGATTTGATTGATTTTGGACATAAAATCTTGTTGGAGCAATAAGCTTTTCAAGTATGGATCATGGAGAGAGATAGTGCCAGTGAGGGCCACGTTAGAGTAAGAGCCAGGGAGATGGCAATGCTAACCAATCAAGATCCAGCATGCTTTTGTGAAACTATCATAAAAACCAGATAGCAACCTTAACAGTAAAATTCCTAGCTCTTTCACTCTTTGGCAGCTCTTCGATACAATTAGCTCATCCAAGTTACAAACACAAACAGAAAAACTTCGAGCAGCATACTCAGTTAGAAGTGAATTCAACTGTGCGAAAATATTCGCAAATAAAGTCTGTGATTAGCAAATCTCAGCTCAACAGAGCAAATTAGAGTGGCGCAAGAGGAAGAGAGATGGTTGAGCACTGAATAAACTAAACATCGTTCTTTTTCAAAACAAGGATCCAAGCCATCAACACTGAACTGATCTGGAACACCGTTTGTACTCAGAACTAGGAGCAGTTAGAGATTCTACAGACCACGATTGGCATTTCCTCTTTCGTACACCCAAGAGAGAATACAGGTAGTTCACAGCAGTCATGGCAAAGAGTTGGCCTACTGTATCGGGGAAAGGAGGATGGCACATCATCAGACTTTAATTGGGCATTAATGTTCTCAAAGACTGGGCAGTCAGTAGTAAATGCTTCCTTTAAAAGCCTTCATGATAGTGTCATGCTCAAGCCAAACGGACTCTAATTTTTCAAATTGTGAGCTCAAAAACTGTGACTATGATACCCCGGGGAACCGAAGACCTGTGGCAAGGAGACGGTTTCCATTTCTTGGTTAGAGAAATGGTATCAAATCCAACATCATATGGACCGCAATTTTCGGGCCAAGGAAAATGAAAGTTAAAGGAATAACGTGAAATAGCAGATGCAGCGTACCTTTTTAACCATTGTTGGATAGAACTACACAAACGGATTAACTTTACACAAACAGATAAAGAAGACACTCCAACACTTTGATGGAGGATGCCATGTGCAAAGAATTCGAAGCTGCCGAGTAGGCCACAATGTTGTCACATATTATTCAAAGATAGAGGGGACACTCTCAAGGCTGGTAAGTTCTAAAGTCTGCCATTGCGGAGCGCCACTGTTGAAAACTCACGCAAAATTTGCAATTTATGGGCCTTTACGATCAAACTTTTCAAAACTATTTGAACGTCGCACAAGAAAAGCATATAAAAATTGCTTTCATACTTTCCTTGACGTCTTGCCTGGGGTTTTCCAGGTATTTGGGATTAAGTTTTCCCACAAACACATCAAGCTCAGTTGTGCGCATTGCAGCAGCGCACGGCGCAACATGTACCCTAACTGATATCGTCCAGCGGCGGATCGTCAGTATAGCGTAGTATAGCGGATTGTCAGTGGCGGATAGTCCTGGGACCAAATAATGTTAGGTCCCGAGCATTGAATTGCGTGCATCTTGCGTGCGGTTTCGACCAATCAGAGAGCTTACGCACGGTCATGTGACCGTGCGTAAGTTACGCTCGGGACCGAACATTATTTGGTCCCAGTAGTGAGTCGTCAGTGGTGGATCGTCCAGTAGTGGATGGCTAGTGACGTATCGGTTAGAGGGGCACCACTTAGCGGCGGATCGGCCAGAGGCGGACTAACTGGTGGTGGATCGGCCAGAGGCGGACTAACTGGTGGCGGATCGGTCAGAGGAGAACCAGCCAGTGGCGGATCGTCCAGCGGCGGACTATCCAGTGGCGGACTAGCCAGCGGCGGACTTGTCAGTGGCGGATCGGGCAGCGGCGGACTAGCTAGTGGTGGATCGTCAGTGGCGGACTAATCAGTGGCGGATCGTCCAGAGGAGGACCACTCAGGGGTGGATCGGCCAGACGCGGACTAACCAGTGGCGGACTAGTCAGTGGCGGATCGGCAAGGGGCGGACTAGCCAGTGGCGGATCGGCAAGGGGCGGACTAGCCAGTGGCAGATCGTCGGTGGCGGACTTCGGACTAGTCAGTGGCGGACTAGCTAGAGGCGGACCAGCCAGAGGCGGACCAGCCAGTGGCGGCTCGGCCAGCGGCGGATTAGGCAGTGGCGGATCGTCCAGTGGCGGACTAGTCAGAGGTGGTTCGATCAGTAGTGGGTCGTCAGTGGCGGATCGTCCAGTAGTGGGTTGTCAGTGGCGGATCGTCCGGTAGTGGACAGTCAGTGGTGGATCGTCAGCGGCGGACCATCAGCGGCGGATCGCTTTTAGTGCATGCAGGAGAAACGTCTGTGGCGGCTGGTCCATATGAAAATAGACTTACGAGCAGACCTGTTCATCTCGTTCGTATTCCTAACGTCAACATGGCAAAGAGACCTCAATACTTCCCCTCTCCTGTACTGAGACATCAACAATGTTAACATTAAATGGGGAAACATAGGAAACAGACTTACGCGAGTAGACGTGTTCATCTCTTTGCCTTATTTCTGAATCCTTACTTACCTATGCCAACATGGCAAAAGGCCGGGGCCATAAATAATATTAACTACACTCCTTGAGACCCCCGCTTAGATATGTTTCGGGGTCCCCGAGCAGTGGTACGGTGGGCCGTGTATTCAAAGGTCGGTGGGGTTGGGGGGGGGGGGGGGGGTTGAAAAATTTGATTGAGCTCTTTTTGATATAAAAATTGGGGGGGGGGGTCCTGATGTTTTATGACCTTTGCTATAACATTCTATGAAGCCCTTTCCCAAAAAACTGGGGGAGAGGTTGAGCCCCCTCTCGGACCTCCAATGGCCGCGAGTCCCTTTATCAATCGATAAGGTGAGTTGAAATGCGAAAGGGGCTAAGGGCTTCCCGTAAAAAATTGCCTCTCGGACCCCGGAGGCCCTGAAACCCTTAGGCCAGCCTTTAGTCCCACAGTAGTGAGTACCTACCAGGGCTGCCATATCGCGTATAATCGTATCCTCCGCGTATAATTTTGAGTTTTGGATACCAGACAGCGTATCCTGGAAAATTGCGTATAATTTAGAATTGTGCGTATAATTGGCGTATAATTTCGAAAATTTCGAATTTTCGTTAAAAAATAGCAAAAAATTTGACGGAGATTATTTTCTTCGGCCTAGGATAGAGTTACGATGTATGAAAGTCGCGTATCCAACGCGTACAATTTCAATTTTTGGGTACCAGCCAACGTATCCTAGAAAATTGCGTATAGTTTAGAATCAAGCGTACAATCGGCGTACTTTTTCGAAATCTTCGTCTCTATGCACCAAAAATTTCAACAAAATTTGTATAAGTAAATCAAAATCTTTGTATAGTGAATACAGAAAAGTCAGCTGCAGGTCTTAGAAAATTGGTGAAAATTCGTATAATTTGCATATAATTTGGAAAATTCACATAATTACAGTGTAAATTGGAAAATTTCGTGTAATTTGCGTATAATTTGTGCAAAATTTCTCATTTGCGTACATTCTGACGAGCGTATCTTGCGGCGTACTATTTCTTGAAATTCGTACTAGACTGGATACGATCGTGCGTATCTTTTGAAATCGGCTCGCGGCAGCCCTGGTACCTACTGTACTGATTGTGAGTCGGGTCAAGAAAGACCAAAATTAACATCAGGACTCAGACTAAAATAAAAAAATATTCAAAAAAAATATTCAAAAAAGCAGATTTCCGAAACAATAAACCCCACCACTCCTATATGTAGCCCAACAATAATAATTCTTAAGAAGCAGGTTTCCATGGGCGGACCGTATCAGGGGCTAGGGGGATTGCAGCCCCCCTCCCACTTTTTTGGGGCGGAGCGGCTAAAAATCGGAAAAAGTCATCAGTTGAGACGTGAGAAGAAAAAAAAAAGGTTATCACTCTTTAGCCCCCCACTTTTTTTGGTCACGGTCCGCCTATGCAGGTTTCGTGAAACACCCTGTGCATCTTCCAGACACCCCTTATTACGTCAAACATTGTCCTCAGTGCACAATGGAGTCATGCAATGGAGATCTACTTACGGATTTTTACGGACAAAACATTTTTTTTGTTTTTCACTTTAAAAGACATTCTTCGGCATCTAACATGCTATCTTCCTTATTTTAAAGTACCTACTGTTCACAATATTTATGCAATTTGAATTGCTACACATTGCCCATAATCTCGATTTTTATTCATAAAGTTATGTCCGGATAAATCCACAATTCGAACCACTTGTGCGGCGCCACCGTCATCGTCACGTGAGAGTCGTCCCAGTCAGCAGGTAATCAAATCAAAATACTGTCACGCGCCTTTGTTTACATTTACGTTATTTTTGGTTATTTTTCACTGTATGATCTGTTTGTCAGATTATTGAGTGTCATTAAGTCAAATGCTATAGTACTTCTTTCTAGACTGAAGTCCTTGTCTCTACTGAGCAGAAACTGTTCTTTTACTTTGTACCAGCACCATGTCGAGCGCTGAAAGGAGTGAAGAGAATGATGTATCCACACAGAATGGTACAAGCAACTCAGAAAATTCTGATGCTGGGGAAGAAGGTGGTAAGGATATTTCTGCATGTTACCTTATTTTAATTCTTTATTCACGTTACCCTCTATTTTCTCTCATTAGGCTGGCGGTCATTGCTCTGATGCTCACAAGTCCGAGTCAGATGCTTAAACGGTGCGTATGTTTATTCACCGGAAGCCACACTGGTGCAATAACCTGGAGCTTTTGAAGCTGCACCAAAGCTGTATGTTACAGCACTGGAGACTTCAGTGCATCAGTCTCCAACTTTAATGTACTGGAGCTTTTCCCAGAGCAGCACCAGGTGCATTGCACCGCTATTGAAAGAACACTCCGATGCAATCAGGTGTTGGAGTAACAGAATAAACCGCTTACTGGTGCGTTTTGATGCGGTTTGGTAACACGTATCGCTAGTTATCAGAACCCGATACTCAAATTGCGTCTGCTCTAGTCTTGGTTGGTCAATTTTTTTACTCTGACTGCTTTGCTTGTCAAAATGTTCGTAACGAACCGCTGAACTTTCATTAAGTCTGTTCTAGAGTCCCTTGATGGAAATATTGTATAGGGAGTACCGACACGAGCTCAACGAGTTGTGATTGGTCGTTGGTTTTAGGCTCTCGCGGAGTCAAGCAGGAGTCGACGACATCGAAGGCTCCACACGAAAGGAGTCGATTCGTAGAGGAACGTATGGGAACGGACCGGAATGCCGGCAAATCCGCCAGTCCAACACTGGTCCACTGTTGAACTTAACCTTCGAATTCGTTCAGGCAGTCGACTAAATCGACTCCTGTCAAAATGCATAAAGCGTCGTGTCGGTACTCCCTATACAATATTTCCATCTAGGGACTCTAGTCTGTTCTTGCCGTTCTCTGTATTATTCAAGTACCAATGTAATGGGTACTTATAACTACGAATCCAACAAACAGCTTTGTCTGTCTGATACTGGCTAAACTGTACTTTATCAAACTTATGGCTAATTTTTTAATTAGAACACGATGGAAGACTGCAATTTCAACTGCGGTTAGCTAGGGGAGTTCAAGTATCCCATCGATGTAGAACAGAACAGAACACACTAAGCACTCTGATTAGTGAGCCACTACTGACACTGGTTATATAACTTTTGGTTCACTAGCCTTGACCCTTACTGGTCAAATGTCCGATATACCCGACAGCGTAAAAATCCCGTTTAGGTCGAATGTCGAATATAGTCAACATGAAAGTTTGACTTCTTGTAGGGTCCAATGTCGGCTATATTCAACTTGTCCATCGAGTGACGGGCTCCGGTGGATGTGCGGGGAACTTGTTTCTCAATTGGCGGCGCAACCACGGCTGCGGACCTGCTACGGCAGCCGGCCAGTAACGGTCGATGACCGGTAAGGGTTAAATCGGCGGACCTGCTACGGCAGCCGGCCAGAAACGGTCGATGACCGGGAAGGGTTAAATCGGTTAATTTAGCTCAAATCTTGAGTTTCTGGGTTGAAGGACTTTTTTAACAGTTCAAGTTTCATTTTGGAAAACAAATTTAAAGAGCCTCTCAACTACAAATGACATATACAAGAAAATCGTGCAGTTCAAAGAAGTACAAATGAAAACAAAAGTGGGAATTTTGGATGAAACCCATTTTCTCAAAACAGACTCAACCAATAGTAACCTGCTCCATGAATAAAAATTGACAGCAAGATTCCTTATCAACTTTTATCTGTTTTTTCTGTTCTATCTAGAAATTGGTGAGCTGAACCATCAATTGGACGATCTAAACTCAGTGTTGGATTTGATTGAAGAGAAAAATGACCACATTCAAGCAAGACTAATGGAGCTTTTGAAAAGCGTCAAAAGTGAACGAACTGCTGATCAAAACAAGATGGATGAAAGCGATAAAACCGAGTCAGATCGCTGAACTCCTAGGTCATCTTATAATCTATTTCCTCAATTCACCTCTGCATCCACTTTTAGGCATTTATAATGAATCTTGGTAGTTTGAAGGCACACTGTGTTTTGGGTTAGGTGGTATTGTATGAATTGTTAAAATCTTTAATGCTGTTGTGTAAGTCTTGTTATTTCTTCAGCTTGCTGAGGATAGGAGTTGTGTAAATGTAGTGGGTTGGGGTCATTGAGGCTGGAATAGCCAATTGGAAGTAAAGTACCTAGACATGTTAGTTGCCAAAAAACAAGATTTATTGCTCAAATTTAATTCAATCCAAGGCTCCGAAGTCACAATAATGGGTCTGTTGCTTACTTATGCTACAGCAATATAGAACCGACATTCTGAGGTTAAATTCGGCAAAAGTAACAATGCGCACATTAAAAATGTTCAAAAATCACTGATTAACTCGAAATGGAAGTGATGTCCTGAGATTATGATCTGATTTTGGAAGTTTTTAATGGGCGCAGTGTTACTTTCGCCGAATTTTACGATGGAATCAATGTGTCATATTGCTGTAGTCAAAGTATGCAACAAACTCATTGAGCGACATAGACAAACGCTGCGGTTTTGCATTCATTTAATGGCAGTCCACAATCGATCAGTATTTCAACCGGTTGAAGAAAACATTACTGATTTGTGTATTTTTGTAGGGTTTTACTCTTGGCAGAGACTCTTGCTATCATCCAAATTAGTTCACATGATGACCGCTACGAAGCGTTGGTACCGTGACGGATGCGTTGTAATAAAACTGCGTTTATATGCTTTAAGATGGTGCTCCGTTATAATTAGCTTCGGTCGGTGTAGTGGCACATAACAGGCCTGCAGTACCTTAGGACCCTGGTTCGATTCCTGCATCAGGACATTTTTGTGATAATTTATTTCCCAATTTACAATGATGCCTCAATGGTATCCCATGTTAAAATACTTTATGTACAACCAAACACAAAAATTTCTGCAAGTTTGGGCCTTGTGTAATCAAAGCAACCTTCTGCGCTCTGTGTGCATTCTAGACTGTCATAACTTTTGCGTTTGCGAGTATATCTCTCTTAATATCTAAGTAAGTAATCCAATTTTGTTGCTAAAAGTTGAGGTTTGGCAGGGTTAGCGAATCATCTGTGAGGCAGCGAAGCTGTCTCACAATTTTTTGCTAACCCTGCCGAACCTCAATTTT
Organism: Trialeurodes vaporariorum; assembly: GCA_011764245.1. NCBI lineage: Eukaryota > Metazoa > Arthropoda > Insecta > Hemiptera > Aleyrodidae > Trialeurodes > Trialeurodes vaporariorum. Next base: position 12,964,691 of record VMOF01000002.1, on the reverse strand, counting down.
TAGCAAAAAACTTGGGGTTACTTGTACGTTTGGCTCTGTCCCCAACTCTACCAATATTTCAGCTGCGTTAGGTTAGGTCAGGCAAGCTTAGAAAAAAAATAGAGCACTCGGCAGTAGTTATCATGAATATGCTTCAATAAATAGAACTGAGTAAAGAGTGGATAAAAAATATGAGAGAAAGTCAGAAAGTCAAAAAGATGGATTGTGTCATTTGCCAAAGGGGCAATTGCGAGCGTCTGAAATTTGGTGTTTTTTATAAAGAAAATGAAAGTACTCGATGAGCTAAGAATAAGATGCCTTTGGTTTCTATTTAGGTCCCATTGTTCCGAAGATGAGATTTCGGCCCAAAATAAATTGTTTTAAATGGGAATTCAGTGTAGTGACATCACTACACCCACAATTTTTTACATCTTTACACATGTGTAACTCCAAAACCGGGACACTTGGGAACAAACCAAAGGCACCTTTGTTCTCAGCTCATCAAGTATTAACATTTTCTTTTCAAGAAACATTTCAGACCCTTGCAAATCCCCATTCAACAAGACTGCAGTAATCGGCAACCAGCGCTTTTGTTAAAGCGACTTGCTGGCCAGCAAGTCTCTCTGCAGAGCAGTGCGCTCTTTTTTGTAAGCCATTGTTTTATTTCTCAACTGATATATGTAATTATTGCTTCAATTGATAGAATCACCTTTGGATTGTAGAATACCATTAAGTTTACTAAAAACAGAAGCATTGATAAGGAAGGACAGCGATAGCCTTCAGTGTCTAAAACGAATCCATTGATAACTTCCAAAATTGCATTTGTTTCATTTTACAAATATTATCTTTTTCTATCGACAACCCAATTATTTTGCTGAAAGCTGCTGAGCCAAGACTTGTTTTTATTATGTGTCAGCTAGTCAAAATCAGACGATCACCATCAAAAGTATCAAAATCCTATCTATAATTTTCTTCAATTCTTCAATGCCTGTCCAAAGTTATTAAAGACATTTATACTTAAAACTGATGATTTTAGAGATTTGTCATCAAATTAAAACATGTTCTGTTGACTATATCCCCATAATCTCTCGATGATGTTTTTAAGTATCAACAGTTCAGAGCCTTCTTCCCTTCAGAGGGACTTCACTATTTCTCAATCGAACATGGACTAAAACCATTTTTATAGGTATTTTAAAAACAAACAAAAAAGAAATTCACGGTGAAAGGAAGTGCTCAGTAGCATTTAAAAGTCTCTAAAGTGTGGACGAAAATTTAGTTCCATTTGGTTTGGGGGCAACTGGGAAAGCTGGTGTTGCAGACAGAAAATTTTTCTGAGGGAGGCATGCCATGAAATTTTAAGTTTGAACCGTCGCAGGAACCAATGCGGGGCCATTTGTTGTTAAAAAAAAAAGGCTAAATTTGAGGTGCCTAGCCGCCTGGGGGGGGGGGGGGTGCCCCTGGACATGACCGCAAGAAGGGTGGTGTCCGTAACACTAGTTTTTCATCAACTGCTTCTCAATATAAAAATCAATTTATTTGCCTATATTTTAGAAAAACGTGGATGCTATTGAGTAATTGAACATTATATTTCTGGATAAATTTTTATCATAATTCATACACACTTTTTAATGACACTATTAAAATGGTTTAATTGCTCATTTCACTGGTGAATGGTGGCATCCTGAACAAAAAAAAAATAAAAAAAAAATGGAGGTCTCATCTACGTACAAGTAATACTGTTATTATTGTTGTTTGTTATATTTTCAATTTTATGTTATTTGCTCTATGTACTATATAGCCATTTATGTAGCCATTTTGTGATTGGCTCTTGTATATGAATAATAAAAATAAGTTAAAATAAATTAACTTGTATCTTAATGCATCAAACTTCCATCAGATCAGCCAGATTATTTTACTTTATATGTTTGTTTAGGATATAGTTTCAAAGAGTGCAGTTCAGAAACTTAACATCATTGAAACTTATGGAAAGGAGGAGTGTCAATAAGGCCGGTTTTTGGCCCCAAAAATGGTCAATATTTAAGATGGTCTAAAAGTTCGTGTAAAATGGCTCTACTTACTCTTAAAGGCTTATATTTTTAGGTTTGGGTGGTGTTTTCGGGTTATTCAAACTTTAGAGGCGTATTTTACCATCTCAAAGTGGGTCGGTTTTGTGTTTCTCACGGAAAATGCTCGATTTTGCGTTAAATTATTGAATATTTAAATGTGAGCCGGACATAGTTCGGTTTTCTCCTTTAGATATGTTATTACGCCACTAAAAATGAGTAACATACTGCAATATAGTCACCGAACTATGTCCGGCTCGTACTTAAATATCAACTTTTCTGATTTCCTAAAGATGGAAAACTTGAACAAATTCTAAAAATTTACGTACAATAATACAAAACTGCATCTTTGCAACCTGCAAAATGTATTTCATGGTTTGACAGGTGGCCAGGTTGCAATATAAGCATTACTACATTGATATTAATCGAATTTGTTCAAGTTTTCCATTTTTACGAAATCAGAAAAGTTGATATTTAAGTACAAGCCGGACATAGTTCGGTGACTATATTGCAGTATGTTACTCATTTTTAGTGGTGTAATAACATATCTAAAGGAGAAAACCGAACTATGTCCGGCTCAAATCTAAATATTCAATAATTTAACGCAAAATCGGGCATTTTCCGTGAAAAACACAAAACCGACCCACTTTGAGGTGGTAAAATACGCCTCTAAAGTTCGAATAACCCGAAAACACCACCCAGACCTAAAAATATAAGCCTTTAAGAGTAAGTAGAGCCATTTTACAAGAACTTTTAGACCATCTTAAATATTGACCATTTTTGGGGCCAAAACCCGGCCTTATTGACACTCCTCCTTTCCGCATTTCCTAAATCCTGGTTTTATTTTTGAGTGTTTCAGCTTGAAAAATTCAGAGTATCTTCCTGGAATATGCTCCCAGGTGCTCACATTCCTCAAAAGTGTACTTTTTGCGTAAATTCATTAATTTTAGCCAAAAACTGTTGACTTTTTGAGCATCGCGACAAGGTGTCGACGATTCGAACTAATCAGTCCTAAAATCACCTTGATACTGTCTAAGATTGATGCAAAACCGTATATCGCCGAATAAAAGTTGCACTTTCTTACCCGATTTTTTCAGTACAAAATCCAGGTGCGGCTTATACAAGAGGATTTCCCGGGAAAAAAAAGGCCGAAAACCGTGGTGTAGCTTTGGCCTCGGCTTCACGGGTCTTTTTCGCGTGATTTTTCGCTCGGCTGCGGCACGGGCGCTCCAGTTCCGTCTCGTCTCGGCGCACGCAGAAATAAGATCGCGGTTGTAAACATGGAGATGATCTCATAGGGAATATATTTTGTTTCAATGTAATAAATGTTTAGTTTTATTTACTGCATTCCTTGTAATTTTGGCCAGTTTTCGGCGCTATTTTTTAAAAATTTTGGGGGTGCGGCTTATGTTCGGCGATATACAGTAGGTTGATCATTGTAAAACTTGGTGCTGTGGTAACCATCATCAAGTTTCTCATGAGCTATATAGTTTAGTAAAGGCTACTCATGGATTACTGTTAAAGCGGGCATTTTAACAATGGCTGTAATAGCAACAGTCAAGTCTTACAATTCTAGACTTCACTAGAATTTACAATTTTTACACTATTTAAACCAATGGAATTACTCGATTTCAGATATGTCGTCTTGTCCAAACGGAATCAGCTTGCTGGACTACCAGTAGACTTTAGGTGTGGTATTTACTAAATGATAAAGGGGCAGGAAAAAGTCAGAGAAAACTACGAGTGCTTTTGATAACAGGTAAAAATAAAAACAACAGAGTTTATTTCATCCATTCTCCATATTGACAACAACAATTTACAAAAGTGAGACAACTGAAAAGTCCTTGCAAAGTACAAGGAATCTAAAAGTAAAAATAAATCAAAGATCACTGACATTTTTTCGTAAAAAACTTTGTTACTCCGGGGGTAAAACGCCGAGAGCTCGTAGGCATGCTTGCGCTGCCTCTTTTCGTGCTAATTTTTTGTTTGGGCTTGCCACTCCAGGTTTGTACTCCACCCCTTTAACTTTTACCTGAAAAAGATACCAAAAAAGCATTAGACACAGGTAATACAGTAGGCTTTACGGTTAAGGCTACGCCTTTATTTAGTGCCTAAGGTGAATGCTCCAGGAACAGACACTTACCTTTTTCATCCAGGAATAAGAAGAAACCGGAGCTAATTTTGCTCACGGTACTATTTTCAGCGTAATTCAGGTACTATTCGGTGCTTTGAATGCAAAATTTTGAGAATTTGTCAATTCGATGTTCTTGAAGCAAAGAGATTGAAGGATAAAGACAGCCACCTCATGTAAACAATTATTTTCAGCTGCTTCAAATGTAACCTCTTAAGGGACACTTCCACATTTCTAAGCTTCCAGGTCTAAGGATAAAAGCAATCTTTCAATGCAGAAAAATAAGCTAATTCAGGCAATCAACAGGAGTTTCTGTCAGTAAAACAGAAAAGTTTGTTACTCCTATAAAGCTACTTTGGGGTGTCTGTCACTGGAACATCTGTTTTCATTTTCATTATAAGGGGCGATAGCCCCACGACAAGTCTCAATCGGAACAAGTGGGCCTTCCAGACCCCTTTTACTTTCCATAAACAACTCGGAAATGGCCCTCAGCACAAGAGCGGAGGCACAGCTTCTAAACGGTAAATCAAAACCCTGTATAATTCTATGTGAGCAGAACAGGCCCTCAAAGATCTACTGCATGACGTTCAGAGTTTTTCGATTAATAATCCGATAAAAATAATGTTTCTAAAGAACCGCATTTCTTTTGCAACAGCCGTACCATTTTATTGGTGTAGGTTTCCCTGAACCTGTTATTATGCTGAAAGTATGATAGGATCATACTGATGGAAGATTAAGGTCTGAACTTTCATTGAAGCCAAAAATATTTGAAATCCGTTGAGTTTATCTAAAGTAACGAACCAAATCCTCTGAAAGTTCCTTTGAGGATGTCAGTTACCGGTGCCTTTACCTTGAATAAATGAGTTGAAAAGGTACAAGGAAAATAAAAAGCACAGAAAGAGATCCCAAGAAATCGCAGCCGCAAATCAAATTGCTGATCTTATCTATTCTCCATATTGACAACAATAACTTGCAGACGTACATAACAAAAATTATGAAGAAAATTAAAAATTACCTTGTAAAGGAAGTTTTTCTTGTGATCGGGGCCTGTCTCGTTACATAATTCAAAATCTGGTGGACTTATCCTTCTCTTTAAACAAAACTCCGTCAGTAAAGAGACAGGATGTTTACCTGCAAAATATTAGAAAAGTTGTAATATTATTAATATAGATGTATAAAGCCTACTTTTCAATAGAGCAGGACCATTTTGAGTATCGGGTTTTGACAAGTAGCGGTGTTTGATTCCGAACTTCATCAACACGCATCGGTTAGCAGTTGGTTGGCGAGGAGTTTCAACTCGTTACTAATCAACCACTCACCGATGCGCTTTGATGCAGCTTAGAAGCAGGCACCGCTACTTGTCAGAATCCGATACTCAAAGTGGTCCTGCTCTAAGACGCGAGGCCTGTGTTGACGTATTGAAAGATTTCGTGGTGAAAAATAAATGTGGATGAAAATATGCCTGATTTTGATAAAGTGTCAGCGGTCCACAAAAATATCATTGTCTGACTCCAAATCTATTTCAGTACAGTGAACCTCCTGTTATCCGAACTCGGATTATCCAAACTCCATGTTATCGGAACTCTTTTGTCGATACATATTTTCAATACAGCTGCTCAAAAACTAGCGACAGGTCGTTCGCAGAAGAAAGTTACAGATTATTTTAAATCACAGACAAACTAAAGATTAAAATGGGAACTAGACCAACAAATAATAATAAATTATTTTATAATTTATTATTGGTCTAGTTCTCATTTTAACCCTTAGTTTGTCTGTGATGTTTTTTGGCCATTTAGTTTGCAATTGTTTTAATATTATTTTAAATAGGTAAATGTCAATTTAACTTTTTAGAACTCAGTTGTAAAATGTAAATATCAGTTTTAAGTATAAAATTAAAGTAGTTAGCAGTATTTTAATTGACTTTTCTGTCATTTCACCAAAAGTAGTAGCTATCAGTAACAGACTCCAGATTATCCGAACTTTCTGTTATCCAAACTGGTCAATAGCCACATTAGTTCAGATAACCCAAGGTTTACTGTACTTGCAATGACAATTTTCACCAGGGTTTGAGACAAGATATCACACATAGATAGCGACACAGTATTGACTAATTAACAACACTGCTTATCAATGAAAAAGAAACTGAACGAAAAACCTTGAAAAATGAAATTTTGGATTAGTGATTGTAGTTTAGTACAGCCGCCCAAACCATGTGTTCGTCATGCTTGTATTTCACAACTAAACAGAGAATACAAAAAGAGAAAAAGAAGGAATGGACGTGCTGCAGTTTTGTTTGCTTATTTTTTGAATCAACACATTTTAATTAAATGAAACAAAGCTTAATAATGCAAGATTTCTCACCTTCAAGAGATTTGGCATTAGATCGAAATGGTGGTGCAGCCCTTGTCTGATTTGGCCTGGGTGGCGGTCTGGGGTAATCCTCTTGCGAGACGAGACCTTTCACAATCAGAGAGAAAATAAGAAATATTATTGGGCGTTGAAATGAAAACTGAATGGATGCTGATTAGAAACCTTTTTACACTAGTGGATTAGATTTTACACTGAATTAAAACTAAGCTGCCGCTCGTAAAGGGTTTGGTTGCAGAATGAGGTTCATCACACAACATTTATTCCATCATCTTTTCTGATGTGAAAAAAAATGTTGGCTGAAAGCTGTGAGTGATGAACCTTTTTACTGATGTCCTATTTGAGGCAGGTACTTTGCTTTTAGAATATTGAATCAGAGTTCCCCATAACCCCAAAAATTTAGAAGGGAGGGGCCTGTCACTTAGTTACCCTAAAAATAAATTTGAGAAAGTCAAACAACCCCTTGACGTTTATTCAAAATATTTTTATTCAACTTATTTATGACTATGAAGGCTACCGGCAGTTGATCAAAAGTTACTTCATGAATGCCAAAAGACTACCCTTTAATTAAAAAGGGTAGTTATTAAAAAAATTGTATTCAAGATAACAATTTTTGATTTTCTGTGGGTTTTTTGATTCCAAAATCAAAACATTCCCTTTCAATTTGAATTATTAATGTAAAGGAAACCTACGGACTGGTTTGAGGGGGTTGAATGTATTTTCATAAGAGACGTTTCAAATTTCCGATTCCCTCCGTAATTTGGGTTAAAATCAAACTTACTGCTTGGTTTTGGGTCGCAATGTCATCAGAATTCACGCTGAAAGCGCAGCTGTATGAAAAGATGTTGCCCTGCTTAGAAAAAAGTAAAAAAGTACTAGTTGGGAGCAGGGCTTTGGAGCCGGAGCCACAGTCAAAATTGAAATTTGCGTCGCTCCCAGCGGAAACAATGAACAATGCTTTCGGACCCATCATTCAAGAACTGATTCAGGGCGTTTCAGCGCAATCGGAGAGGGAGCTCAAAGATTGTAATAACTCAAACTATAATCATTGAAAGCAATTTTCAAATGCGTTAAAACACCTTGAATCAGTTCTTGAGTGGCGAAATTCAAGTCTGAAAGTACAATTCATTAATTGCGCCAAGAGAGGCGCCACTTTTGATTTTGACTATGGCTTCGGCTCCAAAGCCCTGGTTGGGAGGCATGAAAGAAAAACATGTGGAGTACAAAAGAGCAACTCTTGCTGTAACTATGACAGCAATAGGCAATAGCCGATTCTAGCAAAGAGCTTTCGGTGTTTGAGTTTCTCTCAAGAAGCTCAAGCCGCCTGAGGCTTCGGCGACCCCTTGCTTCAGTCAAGTTCTACTACTAGGTCATTTACTGATTTCAACTGATTTTGACCCATATAATGAATCAAATTTTATTTAGTAACTGGGTTCGGTCACGGTTTGGTCACTTGGTGACTGTATAATAAGCTTGATAATTTGTACAATATATGTCAGTTATGAGGTAATTTTAATGTTACTTAACATCATTTCATACCATCTTAATAGTAGATAAATATAATATTACACATATTAGAATTATTCCTGTCCCAGATATTCGTGACCTGGTCACGAATTTCAATTTGTAACCTACCTCGCTGGGAAGGTTTCGAAAAACCTGGTCACAAAATTAGAAACCAAAGATGGCAGACACCCATTTGATTGTACAGTAACAAAGTGACCAAACCCTGTAACTAAATTAAATTTGCTTCTTAGCTGGCACAGACCATTGCACTATGGTCTCAGACCAACAACAAGTAGCCAAAAATCAGTGGAAAAAAGCCATCAAAAATCATCATTTTTTAACCTTTAAACCTAAATTTAAAGCTTTCCAGCGACAATTCTAGGTTTGAAAAACTTGGTAAAATGGTTCTCAGTGATTGAAATTAGTCTTGAAAATTTTCAAATGATAAAATGAAGAGAAAGTGGACACATTTATACCAAACACACCTACCAGTATTCCGATGTTGCCATTTAATCCTGACTTTTTAATTTCCTTAAAAATAATCTGATGGATAAAATTGCTTGATACTTTCAGGAACAAGATTTAACTTATAGAGAAGGAAAGTTCCTGGAAGTTTCAAGAAATTCTTTGATCTAGATCTAATTTTAGAATAATATTAAAGTCGAGTGCTACTGATGATGATCTTAAGGATCGAAAGGCCTTTGGCTTTGACTTTCATGTAAGTCATTTTAAATTTTTTTTAATTCGTCTCGTTTTCTCTTTTAAATATTTAGTGGGTGGATGTTAATATAACTTGCATTTAAGATAACAGAGGGTCAAACTGCCCTCAACTAAAACATGCAAATGTCTTCGGGGGAAGGAAAAAAAAATGGTTTTAACAAGAGATTAAACAGGAGGTCTAAAATTTGCTACCGTTTGTTAAATTTAACATCCACTCTCTAAAGATACAACAAATGTCTTAAAAACGGCCCTGAGTATGTTAAATAGGAACATTGTGCTAGAACTACTTGACGGCAATACGATATTTTAGAGCCAGTGAGAAATTTTACACAGAATGATGAGGAGGAGCCGATTTGTTAAGAGAAAGAAAATTCAACGGGGTAGTTGAATGGATCTAAAATGTTGTGTTTTTTATAAAGAATGTGAAAGTACTTGATGAGCTAAGGACAAAGATGCCTTTAGTTTCAAATTAAGTCCCATTGTTCCGAAAAGATGAGATTTTGACCCCAAATACATTCTTTCAAATGGGAATTCCGCGTAGTGACATCACTACGCACAACATTTTTTACAACTTTACACGTGTGTATCTCCAAAACCAGTACACTTAGGAAAAAACTGTACTATCATTTTCTTTACAAAAAACACACAATTTCAGACTCTTGCATCTGCTCTATTTCAGAGTTAGCTTTTTCCCTACGAGCTACAGCAACAGGTTGAATACAAGTGATAAGTCCTATCCTATAGTCTGTTCGTTCTAACTTGAGACCTGGAGATTCAGGTAGATTTGCCATCTGTGGCAACGTAGGAGTGCGCTAACCCTCGTCAGTCGGCCGATGTGACAGGGCTACTGCCCGACTCTCGGACAATGGCAACCTATTGAAGTGTTGCCATTCTCTATTTTCCGAAATTCATTTATCGCCCGCTCAGGTCTCAAGTTAGAACGAACATACTATAGAGTGTGACAGCATGAAAAATCTAATTCTGGTTTGCTGGCCTTATTTTTATTAACCTTAAATCAAAAATTGTAGTTGATCCGAAGGAATTTGGTTTTAAACGAAAGTGCAAGTGTTTAAGAGTGGCTATCTGGACACAGAATTATAATTAAACTATCCAGGTGAGAAAATTTAGGTTGTTTCTATCGTGTGTCCGTTTCTTCATCGCGCAAATCCTTCCAGAAGAAACTATTACATCAATTTCTGTGTGTTCAGATAGCCACTCTAGAACACTTGCACTTTCATTTAAAACCAATTTCAAGTGGATCTGTCACAATTTTTTTTTAAGGTTAAAAAATGTAAGACAAACAAACTGAGCCAGAGTAAAATGTCCATAAGAGATTTTCATCGTGGCTACCTCCTTAACAGTAGGGCACCAAGAGTTTCTTCATCTCTCTCTTTTCTCCATTAAAAACGTATGTTAGACAAGGATGGACAACGGGTTAAAACCCCCTCTTTCTGTCCTTTTCCTACTTATACATTCAAATGGGAAATGAGAGAGATGGAAGAGATCCTGGTTGCGCCAATGCTCCTTGAAATTTCAAAATCACGTCTCATAAATATTCTCTATTGCTATAGCTCCTTGCCTTTCCCTTAAAGTTAATCCAGAGTCCTTTGAGTTACTTAGACTACAAAGTTAGTGAAAACTGAAAAGATGTATAGAAAGTGAAGGGATAAATGACGATACCTTTTTTATCCATTTTAACTTCTAAAGACAAAGGCGTTAAGGAGCCTTTCTTATCCTTTCCGAGACCTTCTCCCGGTTTCCAACCCATTTTCTGAAGGAGTGTCATTCCCATTCCACCAGAGACTGGTTTGGCAGATGTTAACATGTCCTGATCCGCAAGAAAGAGCAGACAGAGAAAAGAGTTCTTTAACACATGAATCATAGTAAATAATGATTTTGACACAGAGCTTGATTGAAAATGGGGGTTTTCCACCCCCCCTCCCCAGATTTTCCTGAAACTTTGAATTTTGATAGCACTTGATAAGAGTAGTCTTTTATCAAATAAACCTTTTTTCAAAATAATTAGTGGGTGAGTTAGAGGGGGCAAAGTCCCAACTTTCGAAAATTTGTAACTTTTGCGCAAATCATTCGATTGAAACCAGAGACAACATATAATAGAGACCACACACTATCTATCTTGCCCATGTTTGAGCGCGGCGGTAACTTTTTTTTTTTTGAGTCTCAACAGAACACCGAAAAACATGGACCATACGTTGACTGATGAGAAACATCGTTGAGATTTTTGCCTAGTGAATCCGAAGCACCAAAATTGCATCAGTCAACGTATGGTCCATGTTGGATGATGCTCCTTTATGCTCCCTATGTTAATTTCTGTTGAGCTCCGAAAAAAAGTCAGCCATCGCGCGCAAGGCTAGTGCGTGGTCTCTATTATATATTGTCTCTGATTGAAACGCAGTTTTTGTCAAAAGATGTGGATTCTAAAGCACTTTCAAGTCAGCCAAACGAGATTCAATTTCAATAATTTTCTACCAAGTTATCGTTGTTTTTTCTCATTATAATGCCACTCTAAATTCATTGGAAGTGAAATAAAAAAAACTTGATTTTGTTATTTTAATCAAATAGAAATAAGTTACCCCTCTTTAAATTCTGCATAAAATGAGTCCAAGCAGAATGTGAGGCAATTTTTGGCTATAAAGTTATGCACCATGGGTTAAAACGTGGTGGCTGTTGTCTCTACTTTCACTACTTCCACTAATTTCCACTGATTGCGGTTACTTAGGACCCACCCAGAGTAACCGAAAGTAACTCATTCCATCTTGTTTACGAAAGAAAAACTAGCCTACAGATAGGGTTGCCATACTGTTGACAACAAGCAGAGAGAAACATAATTCCAAAAAACGAGACACTTTAACAACGTACTTTTTTGACCCAAGCTTGAGTCCCAGACGACAGCTCTGCAACAGAGAGAACTCTAACACCTGTGGACCCAGTGAACTGACCTGGAGCTTGTTTTGACTCAGCCCAATGACGCATCTAATACAAGAAACAAAAAAGAAAGAGTTAATCAAGGATGGTTGGGGTAAACGAGCAATACAGTCATCTAGAGTGGTAGTCCAATGGACCAATGGTTAACCAGCATAACCATCATTGCCTCAGCATTTCACATAAGAAATGACCAGAATTTGTTGACAGTGCCACAAAGTTAAATAAATTCAATCTAGTCAAAACAATACAAATACTACAAAACAGTGGCACAGACAAGGAGGCGGGGGAGTTTAGGGGGCCTGGACTCTCCTTAACACCAAAATTTACCCTAAAAAAAGGTAATTTTTTTCGTTTCCAGAAAAATTTTACCAAATTTTAAACTTGAGACTCCCCTTGACTACTTTCGGAACCCAGAGTTCCCCTCTAGAAAAATTCCTGGCTACGCCACTGCTACAAAACTAGCATTTACAATACTTACATCTTGTTGTGCACAATACATAGAACTTAGAGCTTCTACATCGTTAGGGTTTTCAACGAGTTTCCTCATCGCCATTAACCTTTGAGTGACAATGGACCCAATATCTTTCTGGATTAAAAAAAAATAAAACATGACAGATTAATTGGACAGCATTATAAGGACAGGAACCAACCAAATAATGACATTTTTCACTTGCTTCCAGTGGCAGCTCGTGCAATTAGGCAACAATGCTATCCCTCTATTTGACTGTTATCCCTCTATTTGACTGTTATCCCTCTATTTGACTGTTATCCATCTATTTGACTGTTATCCATCTATTTGACTGTTATCCCTCTATTTGAAACAATTGATCCGATAGTGAAGCGGCGCTTCACCAGCAATCGATCGTTAAACATAGATTCAAATGGAGCGAAGACATTGTTGCCAATTAGCACAAACCACCACTGCTTGTTTCATAAGTAAAATTAAAAAATATTAAAGGTCAATATCAGAGAACGCATTTACTTGGACTGTCTCATTTTCATCAAACTCAGCAAAAACCAAATACATCATACAGAACATAAGATAAAAAGAAAGTCAAATCATTAATCAAACACTTAAAAAGGTTTCTATGGTTAAAAAAAAACTTAAAAAAATTAAAGAAGAAGATGATGCTTGGGGGGGGTCCCAAAAATTTTCTCAATTTTACGCGATCTGCAGATCGATAGACGGGGCGCATTTTGGACCCCTGCGAGTGCTACAAATGATAGCATTCTAGAATTCAACCATTTACTGCATCCTTGCAAAAAATATTAAATTATCCTGTGATGTATCATGTCTATATATATTGAAAAGTGCTGCTATTCATAATATTTTCTGCATCGAGGCAATAGAGGGATGAATTCTAGAATGCTATCTATTGTCTGGACACAATGATACATGTGACTAAAAAATCATGGAAGTCATATTCAAGGACAAAAAAATATTGCATCGATCAGTTAAGAGGACCAAACTTAACCCTTTCCACTTGGGTGAAAAATTACCTATCATTAAATGACATGCAGTGCAGCCAAAAATGCTGCCAACCTAATATTTAGTTCCTCTAAGATGTTCTTTAGAGTTTAGAGCGCGCCACCAGCTGGCGAGGTCGGATCACGTCCAACATACGAGCTACGTTTTGTATCGAACGAGGTCCGACATACGACTGGAACAGCAAATTCAAAATGTCGGACGAGATCCGACTACGAGGGGAAAGGGTTAATTGGATTCATTTTCGTGGACCAAACCTCATGGGTGAAATAAAACGATGAAAAGTCTTAAAACCATAAGGAAGAGATACTTACAACAGGAGGAGCAGGTTTCTGTAACATCGGGGCCACATACGGTTTCGGAGGTGGAACTGAAACAAAACTATGAGGAACAAGCATTTTGGTTCTATCTGGAACAGGGGGAGGAACACAGACCGGAGCTGCTTCAATCGCAGGAATTGGAGGTACTGGAACTGGTGGTACTTGAGCTGGTGGTGCTTGAGCTGGCGGTGCTTGAACTGGTAGTGGAGCCGATGGCGCAGGTGTTGCTTCAGTATCTTTCTTTTCAACAGGGATCCAATCTTCTGTAAAAAAACAAAGTAGTAGTAGTAGTGCAAAAGTAGTAAAGGGTCATTATTTTGTAACAAGTTGGACATTCAGACGACTTGGCAGTAATTTTTTTCAACTGTTTAATCATTTAAATGAAAAAACTATCCCACCAACAGAAAGGTCTTAACTTCTAAATAGTGATTTCAAAATTTAAAAACAGTCTATCCAAAGCTGAGAAAAGAGCAAAATAAGGGTGTAACGGGTGGGACAGAAAATGGACAAGGTTTTTGAATCACTTCAGAAAAAGTTGAAACTCTATGAGTTTTGAAGAGATAAAAATTTGGAAAAAATATATGTTAAAGGTGAGGGTATAAGCTTTGATCCTACGTAAAGTTTTTTTTTTCATTTACTAAATTATTTTTCTCTAAAAAAATTAAAAAGTAGTTCAACGGGTGGGACAGCTACGTTTAGTAACAAATGGGACGCGTGTGATTTCGTCATTGAAAATACACATCAAACCTGCTGTAACATCAACACGTTAACATTTTCGTCTCTGGTTGCATTTTAATGCAAAACAAGACTGCCAAGCACTAATTTTTAAATTTCAATTTTTGCATATCATATCCACTTTACTGTAGAATGACCCTAAAGTCAAGTCTGAAGTTGCCCAAACTATGTGTTCGTTATGCTGGAATTTTACAACCAACGACTGGACTGAGAATACAAAAGGGAAGAAGGAATGGGTAAGGAAAACAATAAGGTAAGAGGACAAGAGGGATACCGCACCAAGCGTGACACCCTGAGGAAAGGTAGTATCTCAAGAGCACACAAGGACTGGTGTGTTCTCGGAATCATTTCCCCCTCCCATTTTCTTTTCTTTATTTTTATAATAGTTTGTAACATGGTCAAAATTCATCCTTGCTGCATTAGCTTTTTTTCTCTCTCTGTTTCCCTTTTGGGTTTTGTCTGTTTCCTACCCTGTGAGTATCAAACCAATTTTGTGCTTGATATTCGCGGGTTGGGAAACCTGCAGTGTTGTATCGTCGCTGGATCTAGGGAACCAATCAGCGCCAACTAACACCTACAATGATTGGTTCTTCGAGTCTCGCGGCAAGATGCAGCAGGAGAAGAGAGAAAACAGCAGTGCTTTGTGAATCTTCAGTGCTGCTAGACAAATATGTGAGTATTCGCTTTTTGAAAAATGCCAAATGGCTGGCTTCGGGCCAGTCAAATTAAACCTTTCTTATTTTAAATGAAATGATTGGGTAAGTTGGTTTCAGGGAAGGATCCGTCAATCTTGTTCTTTTGATGTTCGTTCGTTTATTTTCATGTGTTATTATTTTTATTGGACGCTGAGTTAAACCCAAAATACAACCAACTCCATGCTCACCTGGTGTCTTTTGAAATTATTTAAGATTCAGCGTACCAAGTTTATCTATCTTTCTTGTCTTATTGTTAGCGACAGTAAATTTATTTCCCTTATGTCCTCAATGTAAAAACAAAACAATCAACAAACAACAAAATAGAATTCAGTAGAAATCAACAAAATAGAATTCAGTAGAAATCAACAAAATAAAATGAACACATAGCAATAATTTTATTTGATAGCAACACACACAATTACCTGTTTTTCTATGCTGTTGTCCACTTGAAACAGGAAATTGAGCGCTTAGTTTTTTGGCAGATTCTGCAGTTTTTTCTTGGAAAGATTTGAGTGGTAATGACTGGGCACCCTGAATAATTGAAAAAAAAAGTTCGAGTAACTCTTTGGGTCCAACAAAAAATTAAAAGAAGTAATTCCTAAGATCAGTGTACTATGTATTACCAAAATCGGTACTCAGCATGATTCCCAGCAAACCTCTTAGATTTTGATTCAATAGATAGCGCTATTAGTTATTATTCCTAACAGAGACAAAAAAATACCAAAAAAATAAGCCAGTTCAGTATTTTACATACCTCATGGGAGCCGGAAGGTATTATGATATGAGTATGCTATTTATCAATACTTTGACAGTTTCATAGTATTTAGTTGGCTTCTGGCTTTTGTTATCAATGTCAGTTTTATCAGTCTCACTCTTTTAGCGGCTGTAATCACAATAATATTGCTAAATACCTGAAACTACCGAAGCTACCTAATACTGCACAACCCTACATATTGTACTATTAGTGCTTGGTGCCCATTAAGTTGTGACGCTGCAAAACCGATAGCGTCTAGATGGTGCTGATTGTTGCCTGGCAGGTGATTGTCCAGTGGCTTTAAAGACGTTCCATGCTCCTGTCATGCTCCCAATCTGAAGGCACGTTGAAGTATCGGTCTTCCGGCAGTGCGCATGGCAGGGGTACGGCGATTAGTGGTTGGTTGAATATCGTATGACGCCGTGTTCGACCAATCAGCGGAAGCGTTGCGTCTCTCGAGACACTGGGCGCTCTCCCTCAGCGTGCGCATAGTCAGACCTATTTAGTCAACTACCAGAATCCTTACGGAGGTCTAAAAATGTTCTTCTTTTAAAAAAATGTTAGTATGAATGTCTGAAAACAGGCTGTCCCTTCAAGCAGTCTAATTTTATTTTATTTGAAATTGGTCGAATCGTTCTGTGCATCTCTCTCTAGTTTGTTTTAGGCTAAAAGGAAATTATTATTTTTTTTTTTCTTTTCCTTGCTTCTGGCAGCTCTCCCCACATTTCTATCTATAGCAACGCCTAAGTCATCGAACCCACTGTAAAATGCTTTTAAGTTATAAAGTAGAAGGCAATGCTATAAAGTCTTAGTAAATAAACACATAAATGCAAAAAAATTGTAAGAGTTAAAAAGTGACACTCAACTGAACTCAACTCTCAAGAGAAGTTTTGAGTTTTTCTACATTGAAGTTTAAAACTTCCATACTCACTTTGATGTTGAGGACAATGCTGGAGGGTTTATCTTTGATTTGGAATGGATGATGGAACGGTTTTTCTGATTCACCGCCTGAATCAGTTTCAGAGCTGATTGATTCATGTCCGTCCGCGTCTTTTTGCGATAAGAGCTTGCAGAAATCTAATAAAAATAGGAGACATAAATATAAATTGCAGAGATCTTTGATGTACTGGCGGGGATAAAGATACCTGGCCAGGATATGCAATACTACGCAACACACACCTAATACATATGTTGAATGGTATTTTGTGCATTGCGTATTGCATACCTTGGCCACAGATCTTTATCCCTGCTAGTACAGTCAAAGACAAAAAGAATCTTGGAGGACTCCTTAGATGTTGGCTTAGATAGGCCACCAGCAATACTTGGAGTCATTAAGATAAGTATTGCAAATAGCCTACCTCCAGGAGTCATCTGACATTTTTACTATCTCCGACAGTAAACTAGTACCTAGTTTAAGGTTACGATGGCAATAGATTATACAGCGAGAAACCTTACAGCTCTTGCTACTTGCAATGCCTGGCTGCGTGGTACTATGTTTAAGGCAAAGCTAAATTCTTAAACGTTTAATTTTTTTAAGATTACCTGAGAGTAAGTTTGATCATGACTAGGTATCAGTGACATCAGTTTCCTTTCAATGTCATACTTCCTGTGATTTTTACACCATTTTACATAAGAATTAAACTTCCATAACGCTGCTGCAAAAAGGACAGGGCACAATCCTTATGGGAACTGGCTTACCCCTAAATGTTTTTTAAGTATTATAAATCGACAGATTATCACTTAAAAAGAAAAAGTTCTCGCGGCACCAAAGTGATCCCATGTCCAGTTTTTTAGCTGTTAAAGCTCAAAGACGGGAACTACTTCTCTCGTGCGTCGGCGCGCAATGATGAAGTAGTGCCGGCCGCCTCACAACTCGGCTCAACGTAGAGTGTGGTCGGCCCATTTCGATCATTCATTCACCCGCTCGACTACCTGCCGAATTCTCTCTTTCTATTCCACTGCTCGTCTCTCTCTCTCTCTCTCTCCCTCACCCGCACCCCGCACGCTATTCTTTTCCCACCCGAGCACGTTTGGGTTCCAAGAGACGAGCAAAAACAATTCGTCCGTTTCTGTGTTTATGCATTTCTCGGCTTTTCTTGCTTCTTCCGAATTCTTTCGGTCACATTAGTTTACTGTCATCTCTCTCGTAATGAGTAGTCGCGCGTGGCGCCTCGGACGCTTTAAGATACCGAAGTTGTTGATACTCCAGCTTCAACCTCCCCTCTCCCCTGAGGATACCGATTACGGCATGTAAACAGAAACACTTTTCCGATCGCATTGAGGGAGAGGGAGAGAGAGACAAGCAGTGGAATAGAAAGAGAGAATTTGGCAGGTAGTCGAGCGGGTGAATGAATGATCGAAATGGGCCGACCACACTCTACGTTGAGCCGAGTTGTGAGGCGGCCGGCACTACTTCATCATTGCGCGCCGACGCACGAGAGAAGTAGTTCCCGTCTTTGAGCTTCAATAGCTAAAAAAACTGGACATGGGATCACTTTGGTGCCGTGAGAACTTTTTCTCTTTAAGTGATAATCTGTCGATTTATAATACTTAAAAAACATTTAGGGGTAAGCCAGTTTCCATAAGGATTGTGCCATGTCCTTTGCAACAGACCAATAGGCTCCACGACAATGATAGGATAATTTTTCTTCCGGTCTCATTTTTTCTCTTTCTTGTGTGTAGCTCAAAGCTCTTTGTTTAGGATAACTGTGCATTCATTGCAAATTACTCTTATTGGACTATGTTTAAGGCAGAAACGTAGAAATAAATAAATATAGTAGTAGTAGTAGTAGCAAAGTCCAGCCGCCCAAACACGTGGTTCGTTATGCTGATATTTCACAGCGAACGACTGGACTGCATAAAAAAGAAGGGGTAGGAAAGACAATCAAAGTATTCTCAAAAAGGATGGGAAAGAGGAGAGTAACGGCGACCTGCCAGGGACTCTCAAGTTCGGGAAGGAAATACCTAGAGCACTCAAGGAGGTAAAGTGCTCTAAATATATTTAGTTTTTTTTTCTATCAAACGAAATATTTCTCAACTCTCTATTTCTCTCTATTTTGCTTCATTTCTTGTGTAATTATTTTTTTTTTTAAAGGGGTATAACTCTGGCAACTCTGCTAAGTATAACCACAAAAACTGCGGAAGAATCTATAAATAAATGATGATGAGAATTCCTCCAAGGCTTAAAACACAAAATTAAATCAATAGAAACCTGTTAATTCGTCCACAGTTTTTCCACCGGCCTTGATTGTTGAAAGTCTGGATTTTTCTAGAACCGCTTCCGGTAAAGCACCTTGCCTAAGCATAGAAATTGTATTTTTTCTAGCAATTTCCAATAACTTCTTTTTATCTATTTTTTCTGGCAATTCCCGTCTGAAATTTAGAAGGAAAAAACAAAAATAAATGAGAGAGCTGATAATAATTGGAGAAAAGCAAACAACTACAAAGAAGCTCAAATATCAGCAGTTCCATACATTAAATTTATTAAAAGGACCCTCCTTCTTTTAGTGGTACCTTAAAAGGTCTGAAATGGAACAAAAGATCTAGCTTGGGGATATTTTTTTAAATTAAACGGAAATGCCATAACCTTGGAGGTTTTTACACCTACAAAAACCCTTAAATTGTCTGTAGCAAAAAAGCGAAACAGCCCCATTATTCGACCCCCTCCCTACCTCAGATGAGATCAATAATTTTTCTTTTTCATTCAGTCGGAGAAATTTTTCCTCACCATAGCATTTTATCAAATAAATAAATTACTCTTAGAATTGAAAATTTTTGAATGTGTGCTATGCTTCGTTATTCAACCATGATTTTTTGGACTTGAATATATTTTTCAATGCTACCATTGATAGTTTGCTAGTTTCAACATGGGAACCGACTCTTTGATTCATCAATGAAAAAAGCTTGCAAATAGCTCCATTACAAGTATAATAGATCTTTTCACCTTAATTTTTCAGGAGATCGATGACTAGATCCTTCGTGTTTATGGTCACTTATGAGATGTGATCTGGAACAAAATCAAAGACAAATCATCTCAATGGAGCTCTTGCAAACTTTTGCTATAAGCAAATAAATGGGGCAATCTGAAGTAATGACCAGCGAAAATCATGAAAATCACACCAAAAAAGTCTAAAATTCAGTAATAAACTCACAAAACTGCTTTAACGGCAAAATCGTAATGGCCCTTCAATGCAGGTATCATGGGAGATTCCTGTCTAATCTGTCACTTTCTCTACGGAAACACACAGACTTGTCGCATTTTAGATAGAAATTTCCCATGATACCTGCTTTGAACCGCCATTAAGCGGCTTCTGAGAGTAAATTGTGTGATTTTTCAGAGTACGTATCATCATTTTTACAGGTTTTTATACAAGAATCAACTTTAAAATCCCCTACCGAAAAAGTTTGCAAGAGCCCCCATTAAGGCCCCATTAAGGAGAAGGAAGTTATCTCAAAAAAAATTTACAGAAAAAATTTACAGCCTTATTTTTATTTTATTTTATTTTAAATTTCGAGTGCATGAGCCCCTAGATGGAGCTATCGCACAAGTCAATAGTTTAATAAAGAATTTGAAAAGGCAATCTCTTCCTTTCCATAAAAGAAAAAGGTGTTTCTGTCAGTTTTAAATGTCTCAATAATTTGCCGAGTAAAGCTGCCTAAAGCGATTTTGGAGCGTTTTTCTCACTGCACTGTGGGGTGGTCAACATTTTTTTAAAAAATTGGATTTTACAATCTTTCAACTTGGACTAAAAGTGTGCCGAATTTCAAAAAAATCGGAGAGGTGAGCTTTGAAAAGTCAGGAGAGACAGCATAAAAGAGACAAGAAAAATTCCCTAGGTATTCTCAAATAAGGATAGGAAAAGAAGAGTGGTACGGCCAGTGTTGTTGATTGGGGTGAAAAAGCCGTACGTTTCACATTGATTTAAATGGGGACGATATGGCTTTTTACCCTCGATTTGGCAACACTGGGTACGGCAACCAGCCAAACACTCTCAGGTACTGGAAGAGAGTATCTAGAGCACACAAGGAGGAAGAAGCTCTAATTTTTTTTTTTTTTTTTTTCTTTTCATAAATAAATAAGTAAGTAGTAGTAGTAGTATAGTCTGTTTGCTCTAACTTGAGACCTGAGCGGGCGATAAATGATTTTCAAAAAATGGAGAATGACAACTCTTCAATAGGTTGTCGTAGCCCGAGAGTCAGGCAGCAGCCCTGTCACCTCGGCCGACTGACGAGGATGAGCACTCTTACGTTGCCACTGAAGGCAAATCTACCTGAATCTCCAGGTCTCAAGTTAGAGTGAACAGACTATAGTGAAGTCAAGCCGTCCAAACACGATGGTTCATTATGCTGATATTTCAAAACAAACAACCGGACTGATTAAAAAAAAGAGGGAGGAAAGACAATCAAATAAATTAGTAGTAGTAGTAGTAGTAGTAAAGTCCAGCCGCCCAAACACGTGGTTCGTTATGCTGATATTTCACAGCGAACGACTGGACTGCATAAAAAAAGAAGGGGTAGGAAAGACAATCAAAGTATTCTCAAAACAAAGGATAGGAAAGAGGAGAGTAACGGCGACCTGCCAGGGACTCTCAAATTGGGAAGGAAGTACTTAGAGCTCTCAAGGAGGTAAAGTGCTCTAAATATGTTTTTTTCTCTCTTTTCTCAAATAAAATATTGCTCCACTCTCTGTTTCTGCTTTGTTTCTCTATCCATTTGTGTAACTCAATTTTTTTTTTTTTTTTTAATATGTAAAAAAAACCTAGGTTACCGAAACCTTACTGAAAACCGTACTATTAAATTGACAGATGAATAACACTAACCTTGATCTACTCTCACTATGACCATGACTTCGGTGCGTAGAACGGTCAGAGCTCCTTCTGCCGAGACCATTCCTCTCTTCATTGGAATAACTAAAATTAGAATGAGACCTTCTGATGCTCTTATCGTGGCTGTTATGTCTGGAATGAGATTTGTCTTTACTATCTCGGCTATCACTGCAATACTTTAACCTAGATTTCGATCTTGATCTCGATCTGGACCTCGATCTTGTTTTCCTTTCTTTGCGATGTTTCAGCGGACTTACAGACCTAAAATTTGAGGAAGATAGCAAAAGTACAAACATGATTACGGGCTATGTATTGACTTTCTAATAACCAAAGGGGGCAATGGGCAGACCCTAGCCCTTTAGTTTGCAAAAAAACAAGGAGTGAAAAATACTTCAAACATTTTATCACAGAATAATACAACCAGAACGGAAACTCTGTCAGATTTTGAAGCAAATTCATTTTGCGTCCGCCATGTTGGGATATAGGATGTTTACATCTGGATTCCCGCTCGAAAAAAAAATATAGGACATGATCCGCAAAATTTTCATTCGGAAATGCCAATAGAATAAAAGTGAGGACAGAAACTCAAGATTTCTTTCCAGACTTTACAGAAATATTGAGTTTTAACACAAATCACACACGTCCGCCATGTTGGGATATAGGACCACAGCGTTGCCTATTGGTGCCACTAAATTCCAAACTTGCTTCCATTGGCTCTTATGGGAGTTTCCGTTCTGATTGTATTATTCTGTGATTTTATCCTTCAGTAACTCTGCCACAGAAAATGGACATCACATTGTATTAACCCATTAACAAGTGAATTAATTTTAAAAAAGTTGCTTGGCAATAGAGAAAATGCATTCATTCTACGCCAGTGGTGCACCTAGCGGTGAAACCACAGAAGTGAAGTGAAGTGAGTGACGCTATAAATCGGAAATAGCCGCTAGCTCTTAAATATGTCACTCCTTTGCTGAGTAACCAAGAAATTTGTATTCCGAATTTCTTCAAAGTGAGGAAGTGACATTCATATCGTAACATTTCAATAGGTCAATGCATATGATTATACAATAATTATGACTTTGCGAACTACGTAGTTGATTTAGCCTTGGCGTTCTCGCTGACTTGTACCTAGGGGGGGACACCATTTTGTCTCTCTTCACCCGTAAATGTCAAAACTCCCCCCTCCCCCTCACTCTCATGGAAAAGGGCTCAAAAAAGGGAAAAACAAAGGTTGTAACACCTCATGCCTCTCACTTTTGTACAGAGAAAGGCTGAAGAAATTTGAGAAGCAAAAAAAAAAAAAAAGAACTCATAACATTTCAGCCCCCCCCCCCCCCCCCCCAACCAATATTGAGCCTACGGACAGCCACTGAATACCACTCAGTCCAACATTAAAGATGTAATTAAGCTAAAATTTTAGCGAAAACTAACCTTCTTGATTCCGAATGACTCCGTTTACGCTTCTTACTTTCTTTAGAAGTTTTATGTTTCTTTTCGTGCTTCCTACTTCGCGTCTCTGAGGAGTGCTTGGACTTCGAGACCTTTGATTGGTCATCTGCAAAATAAAAAAATTGATAATTGGAGATTCATTTAGTTTTAAACTGTAAACATAGCTTACATGTTTGAAAAGGGTTGTTCAAAATCAAACAAAACATATCCTTCCAACTCTGAAAGGAATCGCTGGCAAATAAGAAGTATAGCGTCAAGATTGGTTTTTCGTGAGATAGTCGACTTCGATTTAATAGATAATGGTCGAGGAAAAACGAATTATCAAACATACCTTTAGGCGGAGGAGTTAAATCTAGAAGCTCCTTTTCTCCCTCGGATAATTCAGAAAGTTGAAGCTCAGACTCAGAACTAGAATGTATTTCTCCATCTTCGTACCTTTCTGCTTCTTTCTTTGCTTGCTCTTCAACTTCTCGCACAGTTGTTTCATAAACAGAGCTGAATTTTAAATTTTTAATAATAATTTTCCCAGGAGCTGCTTTAGGTTTGTCTGAAAAAAAAAGAATAAAAATCACAAAATCTTCATCTCAGAACAGTTTGAGAATGAACAAAGCTACGAATTTAATATCTCGGATGGAACAAAACAATATTCAAACCAACTGAACTTAAATTGAGCAAAATACCCGACTTTTCGGGGGGTGGAAAAAATGTCCGACCAAGGATGGCGTGAAAGTTAGGAAAGTGGGAATTAGTTGCCGGTTTTTCCAACAATGGCAAGTGTAAAGTAGCAGAGTGTTGGCTAAATTGCAAAATCCATCATTTTGTTTTACTCGTACTGCGTACAAAGTCGTGCATGTTTAAATAAATAATCCAGTTAATAATTTACACTCATACATTCATTTTGAAAACCCCGCTAACAACTAATCGGAAGAAATTGCCCGACAAAAACAAAATGATCTCAAAATTTTGGATGTATCAGTCATATTGAGGACATAAAGTGATAAAATAAGCAGCATTGTGAGGAACTTTGTCCGCTATCTTGTGAGGAAAAAATTCCCGATTTTGGAACGATTTGCACCCTTGCAACTTTCCGTACTTCTCAAACCACACCCCGCCCACAAGGTGGGGGGATGGGGATATGGTTTTACTTAGAAATGGAAAGGGGGGGGGATTTTAAGAGAGGGCTTATGCATGGGTCTGAATTATGGAGTTTGTTACGAGGAAAATGAAAGTACTCGGTGAGTTGAAGACAACAGAGCCTTGGGTTTTTTTCTAAGGATCACTATTCCGGAGATACACTCAAGTAGTTGCAAAAAATTCCCATTTAAAGCAACCAGTATTCTGGACCAAAATGCCATCTTCAGAACTATGGAACCTAGAAATAAACGAACAGCAGCCCTGTTCTGATTCTAACCGTAGGATTTTTAATTCAAGTCTTTCTGATTTGATGAGCCATCATTCAAGATTCCTTGGAGGGAAACAAAGTTTAATTCTATTGGTTTTATCTTATGATTAGAGGAAAGCATCAAGGAAAAAAGAATGCAAAACGAACCTGGCACGGGTCTTAATTCGCTGGTTTTATCATTTTCAAAGATATCCGATGTGCTATTATTACTTGTGGCTTCCTTACTTGTGGTTTCCTTCTTTTTCGAGTTCGAGGGAGCCTTTTTCTTGGAGGAATCTGTTTTTTCGAGGGGCTCTTGTTTCACCGTCCGAGATAATTTGGTTTCAGAGGATTTTTCTAAGGTTTTGCTCACATGTTCCGATGAATTTTTAGATGATTTAGAGGACACAATTATTTGAACATTGTTAAATATATTATCAAGGGTTGATTGGACATTCCGCGAGTCCAGTTCTTTCACTTCTGACAAACCAACAGGATTCTTTTGTGAAATAGACACATCTTTTGCACCAGGGGCTACTGCGGTTTTATCATCACTTGGTTCAGTTTTTAGGTGCTTAATAATTGAGTTTACAGAGCTAGTTTTACTTGATTTTTCTACAGTAACACTATCAGAACTATCAGTCTTATGCTTTTTACGATCTTTCTTGTGTTTCTTCTGATGTTTTTTACTAACAACGCTTTCAGCACTATCTGAGTCATCTGAGTCGCTGCGCTTTTTTTTCCTCGTTTTCTTGCGTTTCTTGTGCTTAAACTTTTTTTTGTGTTTTTTCCCTTTGGTTTCGCTCTTCTCATCGGAGGAACCAATGCTTTTGCCGGACGTTTTGGTAGTGTCAGCAGGGAATTGCGGAGGAGCAGCATTGAAGGCACCAAATAATTCTGATAAAATTTCAGAAGAAGATTTCATAGGATGCGACGCGGAATCTTGACTGGCGTTCTCAGTCGACATTTTCTTAAAAGTATTTGCAAGTCATATGAGAGGAAACTGAATTCGAGAGAACTGATGAATACAGTTTCTGACGTCGGTATTTAATTAACAAAAGGTAAACCCTAACACACGTAAGCTTATCTGCGTGTCGTTTCTGGATACTGATTGGCCCGACATGGTTCATCGCTGGTTGTTACAGATGAGTGTTGGACATCTATGGAATTCCGTTTCGGACATAACTTGAGAATGAAGTCTTGCCTGTAGAAGGGAAAAAAATTGTTTAAGAAAAAGATCAGAGCTGAAGACTATCAGTGAATTGAAAAATGTCATTACCTATACACATAGGTACATACACAAAGCGGTAGATCTGCTCCAAGATGGATCCATAATAGACAGAGCTCGAACTTTGATTGAGCTCCCATAATTTTACTTTTTAACCGGAACAAAATGGAACACGATCAAACTCTTCACCTTTTTATAGCAGATAGCCGATGCGGTTCCAGCGTTTTTCTGGAACGAAATGGAACAAGCCAACTACTCTATGCTAATTTTCTCATGTGTTAGTTATTCTCCGTTGGTTAAGAATAACCAAGAATGGTAGTCTGACCATTTAGAGTCGTTCGCTAGTTCGTTACAGCAGAATGCTTGAACCTTCCAGTTGACTGAAGTAAAAAATTGCAGTGCTCCATCACACTCCATCCCCTTCCAGTTAAAAAAAAAAATTGGCTTCTGCATTGTCCATCTTAAAGAGCTAATGTCTGAAATGGAGACAGAGCTCACCTGACAATCTTTATAATTTTTTCAACATTTAGTTCTCATATTACAAGGTGGAAATTAATGAAAATTAATTTGAGCCTACCCTTCTCATTGAAGGACGCTTTAAAATAAAAAATTCAAAGTCACAGGCAAGTTTTACTTTGATTCGAAGGAAATAGAAAATTCGCCAGAGATTGTCCGTGAGGTCTGCCGACACTTCTGAAACGAGAACTAATCAGGGTTACTGGACCAACCCAGAGTAACTCATTCTGTCTGGTTCACCCACAAAAAAATTAGACTCATGTTTGGAGGCAGAGTTTAAAAGAAGCAAGACTTTGTGAGATGTCGACAAAATAGGATCCAGGAAAGGCTGCGTACAACGCTATGACATCAGTGAGGTACTTTGCGCACTCATGATATGGATCCACTTTGATCTGTACCTCTCTTTCCAGACATCTTGATAATACACATTGACTTTCCTGTCCTTGCATTCAAAGATTTCAAATGCTCCAAATTTTCTGTTTGAACAGTGGCGAAGCGAGCAATTTGGCAACGTTGCAGTTTCTCCATTTAAACCCATGAAAAAGATCGAACTGTAGAGTGTTCGGTGAACACCTTCGCATTTGACCTTTTACATGGGTTTGAATGCAGACCATGCATTGTTGCCAAATCACACGCTACGCCACTGCAGGGGTGCAAAATGTTCCAAAACTTCGGAAGTTTCACGCGATCCATGACTTATTTCCTCACAGGATTTTAAAAAATTTCCTCACAAAAATTTGAAAATGATGACTTTTTTTTGGTTATTTTAACATTTCAGCACCCTATATACTCAAAATGACCTATATTTTCTCATTTTTGACACTATTTTCCTGGGAAATCCTTATTGCCATTATTAAAAACAAAAAAAAAACAAAAACAAACAAAAATATTTGGACAAATTTCCTCACTTTCACGCGATCCGCGGATCGCTAGATCGGGCACATTTTGCACCCCTGCGCCACTGTGTTTGAATAAGATTCAGATTCAGTTCCATTCTGTTGGAAACACGGCAACCGCAGGTATTTTCACCAGAGATCCATTCATGATAGGTTAATCCAGTAGCTCCGTAATCTTCAAGCTTCTATCCATATGCTCAAGGTAAAAGTAGCAAATCCTACACCACCCCCCCCCTTCCATTTGATTAACATTGGGCTTGTATCCAAATTGGGAAGCGCTCAAAGATTATGGCACTACCAGATCGACCTGTCATTAATGAACCTTGATGTTCACCTTAAGATCAAATTTTCTTCCTTCATCCTCTCTTTTCTTTTGATGCTGAATCTGCCTATGATGTTTGATTGGTCTCAGCTGCATTTGGCGTGCGTTAAATTTGAAGGGTCAGGGTTAGGTGTGTTTGGGTTATGGTTAAGGATCCACTGATTAGCTCTTCAGCTCTACTGCAATCGAAAAAAGAGAAAAAGGACATTGATAGACTCTTTCAGTGACTAAATCATAGAATGGTGTTGTTCTGATGTTTCTGTGAAAATACAGTATTTTTTGGTTCGTTTGGTTCATATTGGCAATCTTTTCTTTTTCCTTCACTTTCATGTGACTCTCCTTGGAGCTAGAGCAATCACATTAAGAGTATTGAGTCCTGAAAAGTAGCTTTTAGCAACTGAAAATGCATCAAAACTCATTGGTGAGTAGTTGGCTAGCAAAGAGTACAGCGCTTCATAGGCGATCAAACAAACAATCGATGAGCCGTAATCCACCACAAACAGCAGGTGAGCCAACACTTGCATATTCAGTTGTTGTTCCGTTCATCAAACAACTGTGCAGTTTGGCGGCCTGTCCACCTGCAATTATATGAGGAAGGATGGTGTGTCATCTGTTCACCAATTTCAGTAAATGAAACCAACAAAATCAGTTTTTAAGGTTTTAAGGTCAAGTTTATGTTTGAATTTTAGAAGTGTAAAGATGACAATCCTGCAGTTTGATCAAACCCGTTTGAGCAAGTAAGAAGGCCTCATAGACTCTTTGCTCACCAACCTCTCACTGAAGTGTTAAATACTATGAATTTCAAAGCAGGCCCCACTAATTTTCAAAACCTGATATCCAGGATGCGTCTGCCTTCACTATTTACAACAGATTTGGCATCAGAACTAAATTCTACAGATATTTCATCGGAAATCTGATTGAAAAAATCTGCAATGAACGATCATGATAGTTGATACTTGAATTTGAGTAAAAGAGAGAGACAGCTCTAACAAGAGGTCACTTGATAGAGAAAGAGAGAAGTTGGTATTCCAAAACTCAAGAACGTACATTCTTTCATGATAACATCATGAATACATAATTTTGTAACTTAGTCACTAAGATAGTCTACGTTAAGGGTGATCCAGAAAACTGATCAATCTACAATCAGTGTTAGTGCAAATATTTTTGCTCCGACTCCTTGACTTGATTCTCAATCAAACTGACCATTAAAACTGTCAATGAATGACGTTAATTGCTTTAACTGCTTAACTCTCTATTCAAGCATTTCAAGAATTGACCGTTGCTACTTAGGATAGCCATGGTTAAGTTTCCCTTTAGCTAGAAGCTATTCATTAGTAGTTGTTAGAAATGATCAACTTAATGGTGGTTGCTATAGCGATGGCCAAGTCTTGCGATGATTGACCAATGGTGTCACTCATAGATAGTCTGTAACGATTGGTGTAGCAAAATCGTGAATGACCACCCCCTGGACCAAGAGCTGATTTCTCACCATTGACAAGGATTCCTCATAAATTAGTACCAGTGTAATTACTACAAGACTTGCTGTTCATTGAGAGAAACCTTTTGAAGACATTTAATCTCGTAAATTACCTTGCAACAGAGGCATTTTGGTTGTTGCTTCCAAAATTTGCCACCAGTATCTCTCCATTTTAAGTCATTTTCTCGCAATTTCAATGACTGAAGTAAGTTTATATCCGAACATCTAAATTCAAACATTCTCACAAAACTGTAGCAGAAAGACAATAACTGAGGCAAAATTCGACACTTCCAACTAAACACAAACGAGAGGGCAATTCTCAACACTGCCAAAGCTTCATGAAAAAGATTAGGGATTTCCTATTGCTTTCTGAAGAGTCCCTAAAGAAAAGCCAGCTTGATAGAGTCCAGTCTACACTAACTACACATACGAGTTGAGCCCAGATTCAGTTTTCAACCCGCATTCAATCAAACACAAAAGCGTTGCTTCAGTGTCCTTTATCTATAATAGATTGAAGAAAGGAGGAGAGAAAGAGCTAGTGCGCACATATCAACGAAGGTTTTTTCCAATGGCTAGTTTACAAAACTATTAGGATTTTTGTGATTCAAGCTGTGCAAAAATGTTATCAGAGTGGGGACAGATTTAGTAGTCAAGACATCAACAATGCTGGATGGATGGCACAGAAAAAGTCCAGAGTAAATGATACTTACGAAAGGTGGACTGAGGGAAAATCTTAAAAAAGTGGTTGCACAGGCTGTTTGCTTAACGCTCGAGTTGATTTCGGCTTTGAATGAGAACAATCGAAACAAATAGAGTAGACGAAGTACATTCTGCACATGAGGAAGGAACAACCAAATACCGTCTCTATCAGTTTGTATCAAATTAACCTCAAATTACCGTTCTGACGCTAAACAAGGATCATAATATAAAGGAGGATGGCTCACTGTCATAAGAAATACACAGCAGGAGGCGTGTACAAATAAGAGCTTCTCGGCGACACTAGCGGTTTCTGTAGGTTTAGTGGTCAACTAAAAAACGCTATCTGTCCCACGCCCCACGAACTACGTGGTGAAATGCGGGCCGAGCGGGCTCTTCGAAATCCGTATGCATTTGAATGCTGTCCCCAAAAGTTCGTAAGGTAAACACCCCAGTAGCCGGCACCCCTAAAATTTGCACCAGTACCCAGCACTTATTTTTCACAATGTGAAAAAATATTAGTTAAGTGGCAGTTTTGGTGTTTGGCGTGTTTTTTTTTTCGATTTTTTCCCACTTGAGGTCTCAGAAAAAAAACCACACAAAACACCAGTATTGCCACTAAACTTATACTTTTCACTTTGTCAAAAATGGGTGCCGGTTACTGGTGCAAATTTAAGGGGTGCCGGCTACTGGGGTGTTTACCTTAAAGCAGAGAAGAGCAAGAGATATTCTTCTCGCACACAATCTCAAGATTTTCCGAAAGCGTCGAGATAGCTGTGCTGCGAAGAATTCTCTCACAATCTACAACAATAAATGGCATAATACGTAGGAAAAGTATCAGTCTCACCGATACTGTGAAAATTGATTTATTAGTCTCAAGTGCTCTCAACTGAAAGCCCTACGTGAAATTTCATCCAGAATATAATTACTGCAAATTAGAGAAGTTGAGTTTGAATAACAGAAAATGCTGATCGATAAATTCAATGAATCAGCAATTCTCCTCATTCAATCACAACTTTTTTAACTCTCCATGATTATTCTGGACGAAGTTTCACAAGAAGCTTCCTGATGACCTTCGTTCTATCTCAACGGGCTGCTACTTCAAAAATTTGAAACCAAATTTCCAATTTTAGTCATAAAAAAACAGCAGTAAAAACTTGGAGGTAATTTTCTACAGAACTACCTATAAAGACTAAAAGAATTATCAAGATGATGAAAAAGGAAGATAATAATGTCTAAAACTGATTTTTTTTTTGTCCTTACAATCCACCAAGGCAGTAGCACACAACGGGGGCTTAAGCCCTTCCCCGTAACTCGAGGTCAAGACCTAACTTGGGCAAAAACGTGTACTCGATATACTTGATTACGTGGGAGTTTTTGTCAAGTTTTTACATTAAGCCCCCCCCCCATCTCGGTATTCCTGGTGCACTACTGCACCAAGAAATAGGCAAGATCGACTGATTTATCAAATTCATGGCGAGATACTATTACTAGCTGTATTTTGAGGCGATCAACTTAACTCAAATGGAAGTATAATGCCCATCAAACGCACAAATTTAATAATTGGGAAAATATGATGATATTAATGCAAAAAAAAGACATATGAATCAAAGGTTACATCCTGAATTATAACATATATTTTCAAAATTTGTTGGTAGGCTTTAAATTTCACAGATTTTTTACTTTTTCCAGCAAGGCAAAACGCCCTCTTTCTTGGTGACACCCATCAAATACTTTGACTCAAAAGTTTTCAGTAACAAATAAAAATTGAATTTGCAAAAGCAGCACAATATTCAGCTGATGTAATTGCTGCCATTCATTCAAAAGTGAAAAAGTATTTTCAATTTAAAACATCCGAAAGTAACACCAATCACAATGAGATGAGCCAATACATATTTCCGCTCCACCTTGTTTCCAAGCCTTGATCGCGCGATAACTTCTTTAATACTAGGAGAGTAGACATCAAAATCAGTCGTTATGAGGGCATGAAACCACCTGCAACAGACACAACACGAAAGCTCATTAGAATGGAGCAGTGGAAGCCTCCTGTTTTTCAGCGGCGAGTAAAAGAAAAAGCCTGATGATTGGTTGAAGGAGTTAGCTGGATTCAGTACAAACTTCATAAAAGGGTCCCTAGGAAAATAAAGCTCCGTATTTTTACCTCAGCTACCGGTTAGGATAGAAGACATACAAAGAAGAACAACACGCTCACAGCTTCTGTTTACAATACAAGAAACGCGAAGAGGAATTTGAACATTAGTGCTGTTAAACAAGAGACGGCGCTTGGCTAAGAGAACTGACGCCCAATCTTTGATGAAATTGAAATATGTTGTGCAAAAGTGTCACTTAAAACAAAGCTCTTACGGGCAGAAAAAATTTTCATGACAGGTGTTCGGGAAACTTGCTTCAGAAGTTGGGTACTATTAGCTGAGTATTTGTATTCTCCGACAAGTAGACTGTGCAACTCAAGATGAAACATGGACGACAAGGCTTAACTGGGGATATAGTCAACAGGTCAGTGTATGAGAGGGATGGTGGAAGTAAGCATCTGAATCAATGAGCGCAGAGCTAAGTGAATCAGCTGATTGTGAGATAAGAGCCGTCAAAATAGCACAGTCTACATATACCAGAAAACAAAGCACAAAACGAATAGTACCTAACTCCAGACACTTATATCTCAATATGCTGTCATGGAAATTTTTTCTGCCCGCGAGAGTTTATACTCAGAAGACACTTTAACACAACATATTTCAATTTCATCGAATCTGACCGGGAGTCGCTTCCAATAGGCCAAGCAAAGTTTCTTCCAATGGTTATTGCTTATAATAACTTTCTTAAGCTGGTAGTTGCCTCAAAATTTAACTTCTTGTCTACTTGCTTTTTACACTTTTCCAACCCACTGATTTTTTTTTTCACACAATGGAAAACAAATGTTGAAGCAATAAGAGTAAAAAACAAACTTCAGTCCAACAATCATAAATAATTTTACATAGAATCATTCTTACCTTATCACTTTTCGCAAAAGTGTCTTTTGCATCACAAAACCTGCTTCCTGACATCTTCATGGAAGTGAAATGTTCCTCTTCCTTCTTCACCAAACCCAATCCTGCATTATTCAGTTTCAACCAGGTTCAAACCCGTAATTCAGCCAGAGTCTTCTTCCACATTTAGAAAATGTAGCAGCGAAGGTGAGGGATGAGGGCTGTACAGGTGGTGAGTTGAACGTACGAAAGCAGCAAACATTTTAGTTGAACTTGACTGTTTTGAAGGGTGTACAGAGTCCAATCGCCTTGAATGGTCAGAATCACGCTTGAAAATCTCCTAGGTTGCTGGCCGAATTTCATCTGCAAAAAATGAAGGTAGAGACGATATCAGTAAAAAAAATTATGAATGACCTTTAAAACTAACCCTGTTAGATTCAACGATTTTGAGTAGGTACATAGGTATCTACCATTTTTATAAAGTCAGACAGAGAAGTCTGGAAAAGAGTAAGGCTTAGACTTGGAAAGACAGTTTTATGTTGTTTACTTCAGTGATTCGGAAAGTGGGGTCTGCAGCAAACAAAAATGGATGAGTAAAAAACCTGAGAGTTGAAAATTGAAAGCCACTATGGGCGAGATAGGTAGGGCACGGTCTTTGTTTACAACACAGTCATTCTGGAAAACGAATTAAAGGTGCCTCTCTTGAAAAGATGGCACAGAAAATAAATGAAACGCGCAGTTCAAAAAGGTAATCAAAGATGAAATACAAGAATTTGGATCGGGGTTCTGACAAGTTGCGGTGCCTGCTTCCAAACCGCATCAAAGCGCATTGGAGAGCGGTTGATTTGCCATGAGTCGGAACTCTGCACTAACCAAACTTTCATCGATGCGCTTTGATGTGGTTCCGAAGCAGGCACCGCAACTTGTCAGAACCCAATACTCAAGGTGGTCCTGCTCTAGAATTTTCAGTGAGACGACCCTGAAAAGATTACCATACAGTTAATTGTAAATAGTGAAAATTGAAAATAAACTTACCAAACAAAAACAATGGCTTTCGGGCTGGTTGAAAAAGGAGCCCCATTCTTGCAATAAACGACGTAAGAACAAGAATCGTGACAGCGATATTACTGGTAGTACTAAGAATAGCTTTTGATGAAAAAGAACTCCCGAACTTCAAAAAAGGCAATGAAACATGACACATCTCTAAAACGAATAGGATGGTACAGCTGAAACCATCCACAAAATCACATATTTTGCACGTCTTGTAACTTGTAAGTATGTACTGTTAGAGGAAAGTAAACAGATTAAACAGAAACGACGGAGAATCTAGTTCGTTGAAACAACTTCATTATTGCGGTTGGTCGATTGGTAAAGTGGAATGAATAGAATAAAGAACTAAACAGTCCGAGAAATGCACGTGGTACTTCATGTTTTTGTTTGAAAAGTGAAAACAACAATGGCAACGGCCAACTGCGGTGTTTCCATATTGGGGTGAAAAAGCCGTACGTTTTACATTGATTTAAATGGGGGCGATACGGCTTTTTACCCTCGATCTGGCAACACTAAAAGGCTTGGAAATCACTCGCCCCGTCGAACAGTTTCTCGGGGGCGTCGCACAGGTCGCTCCACCTGTCAATTCCTTAGTTGAGACCGATACCGACAGAGCTCGCCACATATGGCACCTCGGTCTCTTCTGAGCCATCCTCCTTTATATTATCATCCTTGCGCTAAATCCAAAATTAAAGGTAAAAACAAATATGAGGGGAGGTGGAAGGAGCAGGGAGCAGAAGTCTTTGGTTTAATTCAGTGCTGCCGTTTTGCGGACTTTTGTCCGAATTCGGACTTTTGAAGATTTTTGGACTTTGGCGCGGACTTTTCTTAATTCGGACATTTCGAGGACATTCTGAGACTTATCGGACATTTTGCGGACTTTCCTGAAAATCTGGTAAAGAATAGGTAGGAAAAAGCGGCTGACAGCCGTTCATCGTACACACTTTTCACTCCGTCGCCTTTTATGATTTATTTTCGCCGATTTCAGTCGTCTCCACATGCATCATGCTGCGTTAAAATAAGGTTGCTCAAATTCTTGAAATTTTATGTTGCCTTTTTTTTTGCCAGTAACTAGTAAAAAAGTATTTTCTTTTTATTTTTTTAAATTTTTTCTACTAAAGCATGGCTTGAACAAGTAATGGAATATATGAGTGTGGAAATTCCTTTTCAGAGTGTCTCTAATGAGTCAAAAGTTGGATTGGAGGTAGGATGAATACATTTCATCAGTAGACAGCTGAACAACATTCTAATAAGGAGTTAAAGAATTTTATTTGACCTCTTGACCAAGCAACACCATTGCAAGAAATAAGAAATAATTAAATTTCCCGCTAGGAACACAGGGGAACACGGGGGTATTCAGGCTGGGAGTAGACGGAAAAGAGAAAAAGTCCAACTTTTCAGGTGTTTGTCACCCATTCTCGGCCATCGGCTAGCAATATGCGTACTTTCTCGAAAAATCACGGAGACTTTTTAGCGGACATTTAAAAATTTTACGGACTTTTTTGCGGACTTTTCAAATATTTCGTGCGGACTTTTTTGCGGACATTTCAAAAAAATTTCGGACTTTTTGCGGACTTTTGGCGGACTTTTTGACCCCACCAAAACGGCAGCACTGGTTTAATTGGCGTCATTCGCGAAGCAGTTACTCATGCTCAGTTACTGTTTCTCCGAAGGCCAAGTACTCACGATTTTCGTCTCTTTTCTGCTTCAACTATAAGGTTTGTG
Source organism: Trialeurodes vaporariorum (assembly GCA_011764245.1). Lineage (NCBI taxonomy): Eukaryota > Metazoa > Arthropoda > Insecta > Hemiptera > Aleyrodidae > Trialeurodes > Trialeurodes vaporariorum. The sequence continues at coordinate 12,929,443 of VMOF01000002.1, read as the reverse complement.
ATCATTTACTTTTTAACGTTTCCCCGTTCTCCTCGTGTTCTTTGTCTAATAAAAGTTGTTAGAAAAATTTAGAGCTGAACCATTCTGAATTTGTGGGACTCAACTTTTTTCTCTTTTTGCGGGACCTCTAGTCTAGAATACACAGTAAAAAATCTTTTCTCATATTCACTGAAACAGTGAGTGAATATGGGAAAGTGACAAATCTCCTCAGTGAGATTGCTTTTGTTCAGAGTACCTAACCTCTAAATCAGTTTTGAACTTAGTAGATTGGCTCTCCAATTTTAGGCTTCATGATGTTAAAAACCGTCTTAAAGATTAAGCGTCTCTCACACGATCAAACAGAAAGTAATACACACCTAACCTAACCTATGGGTTACATGGCTTCCGCCATCGCGGGTTTGCGATGTTGGGTTCAGTGCAGGCGGGTAACCAGGCCCGAGCCCGGATTGATGGCTCTCAGTGGCCGTTGTTAAAAGTGAAATTTTAGCGACGGGATATGGTTCAGTTTGAACAGAGATTATTGCTGAACAATGCCGGTGATCGGTGAAGACTAGAGCCAATTAGATGCGAGAATGAATACATTTTTGAACGAAATCCAAAATATAATGAGAAAAGTTTACAACATGGTTCACGAACCATGCGAACATAATCCTAAAACATTCTATAATAAAATTGGCGTATTCAGCAATAAATTTGTACGTTACTTGTGAAATAATTAATTCTAAGCATTTTGAGGTGAGAACTTTATTAGATAAGTCGCCATTACTGTAATTATCGCGTCATTTCAACGAAAGGCGTTAAGTATGAAGCGCGGTCTGGGACTAAACCGGAACTACGCGTGAAATATAGGGAAGGCGCGTGAAATAGAAGGATGGGTGTGAAATATAAGGAAGGCAGCGCTGTTTGAGACTAAACTGGAACTACGCGTGAAATATAGGGAAGCCGTGTAAAATATGAGGAAGGCGTGAAAAATAAATGAACTCGATTTTTGAAAAATATGGAAAGGATGCGTGGTTGCCAAGTTGTTTTCTGATTCCAAGATCCACCCGTTCCAGCCAGGTTCCAGCGGATCCACTGGGATCCACGTTATCTTAACCAAAGATTACTAATCTTTGATTATAACTTCCACGGTTGATCGGTTCATGTCGGTTCATGTGCATTGCTTGAATTTGAGGTTTTGTTCGATAATAAACAAACAAAAGCAATCACACCAGAGTAACGAGACCACTGACGACTAATAACCAGAAGCCAGTCTCTCACCATAGAATAAATACAATGTCCACATTCTATGCACTCACATTATCCTCTGAATCTGAAAGATGATATGGACTTATATGGACCTGCTGAACTACAATGATGGCTCACGATCGTAAAAATAAATTTATTTCTTTCAAAACAATTAGTTGGAGAAGGCAAATTCAAAATTACTTGGAAGGCGACAACCATAAAGAATTAAAAATACCATAGCCTAAAAATTAAAAAAACCTAAATAAGAATAAAAGATATTAAAGTGTGAAGCCGGAGCGGGTGGAACTGGGTGGAACCAATGGGTGGAACTGGTGGAACGGGGGGAAAAAACAATTTGGCAACCACGCATCGTTTCCATATTTTACAAAAATCGAGTTCATTTATTTTTCACGCCTTCCTCATATTTCACACGACTTCCCTATATTTCACGCGTAGTTCCAGTTTCGTCCCAAACAGCGCTGCCTTCCTTATATTTCACGCGCCTTCCTTATATTTCACGCACCTTCCTTATATTTCACGCGCCTTCCTTCTATTTCACGCGCCTTCCTTATATTTCACGGGCTGTCCAGTTTAGTCCCAGACCGCGCTTCATAGGTCTACCCTGTCTCCAGTCAGAGGAGTTTCCCATCCGGCGCCTCCCCCCCCCCCCCCCCCCCCTCATTTTGGGAGGCAGCGGCGAGAAGAAGTAATCTTTGAAAAATAGTAATGATAAAGGGTGATGATTTTCTTTTTTCCAGATGGGTCCCAAGAGGAGAGTGCCACCCAGCTACCATAATCATTTTACCAGATCTAGGGGAAGGAGAAGAATTGAGGATTCAGGTATAGTGTTGCTTTATGTAGAATCATTTTTAGGATCACTGTAAACAGTATTATACTGAAGTGTTCGATCTTACTCAGTTTCAGTTTTCCAATCTTTCTTACCAATTCATGTTCACATAGAGATTAAAAAAAAGAAAATTTTTAGCACAATCAAAATTTAATACTAATATCTTAATACAACTAAGTTTAATTATTAAATTCTTGAACATCATCAAGGTCAGCGGCTAGTTACTGGTTTAAGTTAATGTGATTTGGACTAAGTTTAGCAGAAGGGAACCAACTGCTTTTTCTCATGAGCCCTGTGTCTCATAAGATTACATGCGAAACAGGGCTCATGAGAAAAAGCAGTTGGTTCCCTTTTGCTAAACTCAGTCCATTTAATCTTACAAGTAGTAAAAGCAAAAAAGAACTTTCAAAAATTAATTACAATTTTTCCCCCTCCTTCCAGATGAAACCCTGGAGAGGATTACCTTGATTACGTCTGCGGCCACGGCTGCAGCCACGGCTGCGGCCACGGCTGCGGCCACGTCTGCGGCCACGTCTGCGGCCACGTCTGCGGCCACGTCTGCGGTATTGACTTTATTGGAAGGTAAAAACTGCTTATTTTTCTTCTTTCAGTTTTACCGCAGCTTTGCCCCTATTTACTATCTCTAGGTTATGTTTACTATCTCTAAATTCCATTACTGAAAACGCCCCTTCAGTTCTTACGGTTAAGTCCGAAATGGGTATGTTGCACTCGGCGGGGATATGTCTGCAGTTAATGTTTTCCAATAGAAAATTTGTCAAAACTACCAAAAATGACTTTATAAATCTCGAAAAACATTTGCAAGCGTGAAAAAGCTGCTTAAAGTTTTAAGTACGAATGTACGATTCGTGACGTCACCACACAGACAGTTTTACACTGAAGCAGTTGTGCCAACCTATTCGCTAGCGTTCCAGGATGGTTCTTAATGTTAGGTTAGGGAACTTCTCATCGCCCAGTGAATTTTGTGTTTCATTGGTTGGCGCAACTTACTCTGTATTAAGATGGCGGCGACGATTCTAACCTAACAACATTAATTTCAGCACTAATATTGTATTTATTTTAAAAAGCAGGTTCTCTGGAGTGCTCGTTTTTATTTTAAAATATTCAGGCATGAAAAAGCAAACTTTTTTCCCCCGCGGTAGTCATGGTTTCAGTTAAATAACGTGTAGATCCAAGATTTATGATAAGAACACGCACAAACCCCAATCCCGATCTGGGTTGTGCCGTCAGCGCTCTCCAATAACGGCTATTTTCAAATTGTCCCGCCCAAACTTTTCGAACTTTAAAGCTTCTTTTAAGGACTTTCCGGGGCTTAAAAAAATCCAATAAAATTACGCTAGACATAGAACAATGTCTACTTGAACATTCGTAGTCAAAATAATTCGGCATTCTTTCAGCCACCTTTTTTATCCCTTTGTGTCAATAAAAAATTCATTGGAGGTAAAAGTGTCCTTGAAATCAGAAAACAGTGATAAAAATTTAACTGCTTTTGGTTATAAACTCTACATTATTGAGTGATGTTGCGAGAGGAGAGTTGTAAGATAACCTGCTCTCTGATTTTTTTTCCTTTTTATGCCCTCAAAAATCAATTTTATAAGGAGTAAAAATTATCGACAACGAAAAAATGGGACTGGAAAAGTCCCGCCGAAAAACGATCAATTTGAAAAAGGGCATATCTAGACTTTTTTTGCGATTTTTTCAACAGCACGCACATTGACTTTTTTCAGCGATTCTTGCGGCGATCAATGTATTATATAGTCAAGATTTGAAAAAAAAATTTGCGCATTATCACTGTGCTTTTCGTCGAAACTAAACAGTTTTTTGTCTCTCCTGTAAAAAATGGTCGGATGGACATGTGCCCTTTTTCGAATTGGTCATTCATATAAGGTATATAATTTTGTTTTGAACTATGTTACAGGTAGCGAAGCGTTTGCAAAATATAGAAAAAGAAAATCTACAGTAAAAGGTAACTACGTAAAATCATCATAAGGAATGAGCGAGTTGCAAGCAGCAGGAATAGACAAATGAGACATCGTTTCTTTCGTAAAATCTTCTGCAAATTCCAAAAAACACGTCAAAAATTGTTTTAAAACATGTATTAACATCAGAATAACCTATATAAAATTGGTCAAATCTCCCGCGCCTCCCTCCTCGCCCTCTCCACTCCAAATGAGTTACATAATCATACATATTCATATACTATTCATATAGCTGCTTGTCTTGATTTGGCAACATTTTTCTTCCAAGCTTGTTTATTTATCATTTTCATTTCAGTTTTTGAATGTTTTATTTATTTACGTTGAGAGAAGAGAGGAGATGGAAAGGAAAAGATTCTTCCGCAGTTTTTGCGGTTATACTTAGCAGAGTTGCCAGAGTTATTTTAAATAATAAAAAAAAAAAAAAAAAAAAAAAAAAGTTACACAAGAAATGAAGCAGAATAGAGAGAAATAGAGAGTTGAGAAATATTTCGTTTGAGAGAAAAAAAAAAAAAACTAAATATATTTAGAGCACTTTACCTCCTTGAGTGCTCTAGGTATTTCCTTCCCAAACTTGAGAGTCCCTGGCAGGTCACCGTTACTCTCCTCTTTCCTATCCTTTGTTTTGAGAATACTTTGACTGTCTTTCCTACCCCTTCTTTTTTTATGCAGTCCAGTCGTTCGCTGTGAAATATCAGCATAACGAACCACGTGTTTGGGCGGCTGGACTTTACTACTACTTGTTACTTATCGCTTTGCATTACACACATTTCTAATTTTTTTTTTTTTTTTTTTTTATTTCAGAAGATACCACAAAACCCAAGAAGAAATTCGTCTTTTCTGATGATAAAATGATCTTCAAAGAAGGTAAATGCTCTGTGCCTCTAAAGAAAAAGCAATTAACTTTTCTGTGTGGACTCCCACCAATTTATTGTTCTGGCTCCCATCTCCCACGATTAACTTGATTTGTGGGTGCAAACAGGGTTAAAACTAGAGATTCTTCAAGCATTTCTTGTAAGGTTAGGAAAAGTCATTGGAATTTTCATGAGGTTCTCCTTTACAAAAATAAAATGGCTTCGAAAATCTTGCAACATCCCACTGGAGTTATTCCACTTCTCTGTGAAATTCTGACTTGGTTGATAACATTTTTTTATTTTTATTTCTTTTTCATTATTAATGATAATTGGAACATTACAATTTCTAATAAATACTTTCAAGATTCGAAATAAAATGATACATAAAAGTAAGAAATGAAAAAGCACTTTCCTGAATTTTTTTCTTACAAGGAGACGGTTAGCCTCTGATTTTCTTGAAATTTGGGGGATTTGTAGTCATTGGGGTTCTAATGAACCCTGTAAAACCGGTTTCACTAACCAGGTCTAGAAAGTCCTGTTAAAAATATAATCAAACAATGATTGAGAACCACTGAGAAGCGCAAACAAGTTGAGAAACCCTGATTCGGAAAATTCTGCATAGTGTGCAAAACTCATCCTCGTCTCGCTTTTTCCCTTTTCTAGAAAATTCTCTGTTTTATTCTCGAGCTGTACGCCTTGACGAGTGTAGGTAGAATGTAAACAAAACGTCTCTTCAACTTTAGCGTGTATTTTCTCAATATACATCTTCATCATGTTTAACTTTAAACACTCCGGTGCCTGATTCTTTTCTATAAAAACACCAAATCACAACAAGTCCATCTTGAATCGATTCACTAACTTGAATTTTTCAAAATACTCACTCATTCGATTCCTTTTGCCTGAATTGATTTTTTACATGCGATTCAAAGTCTTGACTGATGTTTTATGGTGCTGGGGGGGCATTCCTGTAAGTTGTAACTAACATTTGGATCGAGTTTAGCAGAAGTGGACCAACTGCTTTTTCTCATGAGCCCTGTTTTGCATGTAATCTTATGAGACTCAGGGCTCATGAGAAAAAGCAGTTGATCCAGTTCTGCTAAACTCAATCCATTTTACCCAGAAGAATAAAGATTCTATTTCTAATTATTTTTTTCTTTTTTACAGCTGAAGGCCATAGTTTCTTTCACAGCATTGATGGGGAGATATCAATATCTTTAGCAAAGGCAAAAGATGCAGCATTGTTGATGCAGGGTTTTTAGATAAGGTTTTTAGGTTTTAGATAAATGTTACGTTTAAATAACTAGTATATATTATTGGATTATTAACGTAATATTACGTTTATTAATCCAATAATATATACAAGTTATTTAAACGTAACATTACGTTATAGTATGTAACGTATTATAACGTTATTTATCATAACGTATTATAACGTTATTTATTATAACGTAATGTTGCGTTTAAATAACTTGTATATATTATTGGATTATTAACGTAATATTACATTATAATATATAACGTAATATTACGTTTAATAATCCAATAATATATACAAGTTATTCAAACGTAACATTACGTTATAGCATGTAACGTATTATTACGTTATATGATTTTACCCAGAAGAATAAGGATTCTAATTCTAATTATTTTTTCTTTTTTACAGCTGAAGGCCATAGTTTCTTTCACAGCATTGATGGGGGAGATATCAATATCTTTAGCAAAGGCGAAAAATGCTGCATTGTTGATGCAGGGTTTTTAGATTGTGGCTTTTCTCCCACCAAATGTAAAGCTAGTTTCAGTGCATCAAAAGTTGTGGCACCGAATTCACCATCACAGTATGACTTTCCAAGTGACAGTCCAGAATATCAAAAGGAGAGGTATTCTTGGGAAGAGGTACAATTGGAGAGCAAAAAAGATACTATCGACAAACAGCTCAGTTCTATTAAACAGTGTTTTCAGGAAGTATTAGCAATGGAATTCATTCTTATCTCCAGCCCTGATTCTAATTGTTACAATTTATTATTAGAAATTATTAAAATATTAAAGGTTCCCGTAAAGTCTATCATCATTTCTGGAGATCCATATCTTTTCTCTGGATCTAAAATATTTATTGATCTTCTGATACATGTAAAGAAAACGTATCCAGAAGTGAAAATATTTTTTACGTCGATAAATAGTGATATTAGCCGTAAAGTTTTTGAGGATGATTTCTTGAAATCAACTGCCTTGTTTGATGGACTTCCCGTTACAAAACACCTTTTTTTACCGTATATACCTGATTTAGCAAAATACGCGTCTAAAAAGCATGTTGCCTATTCTACATTTTTGAGTTCCATGGATACTAATCTTTTGAATGTAAACTTAGGTGCTCAATTTCTTAATGATAAATATTACCTTACAAATCCTGGATCTAATAATCAGTGCGTTATAGCTGAAATTAATATTGGAAATTTGTCAGTTGTATGTCCAGGTGATTCACCAATTTATAATCAAAGCATGGTTGCACATAAATGTGATGTTTTTTTAGTGGCACATAACGCTAGGTATGATCAGGAGGTTACTCCTTCAAACGTAAAAAGTGCTTCAAATACGTTTAAAAGTTTAGAACGCTGGTGCAAAGGCGCTGTTGTAATGCCTGTTTCATCACATTATGCGTATCCAAGAGCTACCTTACTTACTGACCTCTGTAAAATAGTGACAGAAACTACAGAGCGACACCATGTTCTCTGTTTTTTACCTATCGATGAAAGTTTTTCAGAATTAAAAGACGGTAGTCTACAAATTTGTTCTATAAACCCTGTTCCTCTTTCAGACAGTCCTCCAAATTTTCAAGCAGTCTTATGTCAAACAGAGAAAGCAATTTTTTCTTTACATTCTCCATTAACAGCTCGGTTTAAAGAAGGGCAGGCTCAATTCTTTCAAAATCAAAAAGTTTTAATTTAAAAAGTAGTCTAACTGAACCGTGACTTTTTTAATTTCATTTGAATCATTTTTACTTTCAGTTCCCGTTTATTTGTTTTTGCGTATTTAAGTTTGTTCATATTCTTTCAGTTTGTAAGTTTTAAACTTAAAAGTAGTCCAACTGAACCATAACTTTTTTAATTTCATTTGAATCATTTTTACTTTCAGTTCCCGTTTATTTGTTTTTGCGTATGTTCAATTATAGTTCAATAAAGTACCTATAACTGTCTCATATTATTACAACTTCCTCTCCTTTAGTTAAGTTAATGCGCTATTATAATAGTCAGGGAGCTCCGGTACTAATCTCCGCCAAAATAGTTTTGAAAAGTCCAAAATAATTTATATAATCTTTATTTTGGTAACCATAATCTTTTTTACAGCTGAAGGCCATAGTTTCTTTCACAGCATTGGTGGGGGAGATATCAATATCTTTTTTGAATAACTTGTATATATTATTGGATTATTAAACGTAATATTACGTTATATATTATAATGTAATATTACGTTAATAATCCAATAATATATACAAGTTATTTAAACGTAACATTACGTTATAATAAATAACGTTATAATACGTTATGATAAATAACGTTATAATACGTTACATACTATAACGTAATGTTACGTTATAGCATGTAACGTATTATTACGTTATATGATTTTACCCAGAAGAATAAGGATTGATACTAATTCTAATTATTTTTTAATGGTAGTAACTAACTTCACGGCATTACACTGATTACCATCACTAAAAGATACTTTTTTTTATTTCAATAAATCAATAGGTTTTTGTAGCGTTGTAAGCGGGGGTACATACATTTCTATTGGCTTTTGCGCTTATAGATGAGTTCCGATAACGGAGGCGAAATCAAGTCTGGTGATGGTATCAAGCAGTCTTGAAGGCTAGGATCCTCCAAAAGGGTCCCGGAATTTTCTGGGAGCAAAAGGTGGGCCAGATGACAGTATTACGCCGTCTTGAAGGCGCTAGGATCCTCCCACGGGGTCCCTGAATTCTCTGGGAGATAGCGGTGGGCCAGATGACGGTATCACGCCGTCTTGAAGGCGCTACGATCTTCCCACGGGGTCTTGGAATTTTCTAGCGCTTTCAAGACGGCGTGATACCGTTATCTGGCCCACCACTAGCTCCTAGAAAATTCTCGGACCCCGTGGGAGGATCCTAGCGCCTTCAAGACTGCCTGATACCGTCATGTGACCCATCACTTGCTCCCAGAAAATTCCGAGACCCCGTGAGAGGATCCTAGCGCCTTCAAGACGGCGAGATACCGTCATCTGGCCCACCACATCCTCCCAAAAAATTCCGGGACCCGGTGGGAAGATCCCCGCGCCTTCAAGACGGCGAGATACCGTCATCTTGCCCACCTCTTGCTCCCAGAAAATTCCGAGACCCCTTGGGATGAACCTATCGCCTTAAAGACGGCGTGATACCGTCATCTGGCCCACCACTTGCTCCCAGAAAATTCCGGGACCCTTTGGGAGGATCCTAGCGCCTTCAAGACGGCGTGATACATTCATCTGGCCCACCAATAGTCCAATATATATGGAACATAACCTGACCTTTAAAAATCGTCCATCAACGATATATGTGGCAACCAGTAAATATCGTTCGTAAACGATATATATGGAAAGGTTAGGTTAGGTCACGTATTTCGTCGATTCACGATAGATGCTTCCCTGCCAGAATGAACAACAATATAGGTATTAGACATCATGGAATGAGTTTGTAAGGCTCTTGTAGCAACCGGCATGGCTCCAAACTGACCTCAAGTGACATGCCCACCATCACCAATACGGGGTTTACTCATTGGAAAGCCAATCGCCCTTGAAAAAAAGGTTTTCGCCCCCGAAAATTTTTTTCAGGGAAGGCAAGGTCTCAGTTTACTCGGTTGGGTCCTAAGGAGGCTATTGGAACGTAAATCTGGGGACTGAGGTATTTTGAAGTGTTCCAACGTCGTCAAATTTGGCCAAGCTGCAGTTTTGATGGCTTGGACGAGTGGAAAATGGACTCTTAGAGGGGGTGGGGGGAGCTTTGCCCCCCCCGAAAATTATTTTCAGGGTCGCCAATGTCGCAGTTTACTGGGTGGGGTCCTCAGGAGTCCATCTGACCGTAAATCCGGGGTCTGAGGTATTTTGGAGGGTATTGGAGTCAGCCAGGGTCCGTTTGCGTCTGGGGTGGTTAGAGTCAGCCATGGTCAGTTAGAGTCAGTCTTAAGAAAGCCTGGGTCCAGTTTGAAGTCATTGAGGGTCATTCAAGAGTCAGGCCGGATCAAAATCAATCAGCCAGGTTCAAGCTTAGTCAGAAGAGGTCATTTTAAAGTAAGCCAGCGTCAGTTTGGCGGCGCTAGGATCATCCCACGGGGTGCCGGAATATTCTGGGAGCAAGTGCTGGGCCAGATGACGGTATCACGCCGTTTTGAAGGCGCCAGCATCCTCCCACGGGGTCTTGGAATTTTCTGGGAGATAGTGGTGGGCTTGGTGATAGTATCAAGCAGTCTTGAAGGGTAGGATCCTCCAAAAGGGTCCCGGAATTTTCCGGGAGCAAAAGGTGGGCCAGATGACAGTATCACGCCGTCTTGAAGGCGCTAGGATCCTCCCACGGGGTCCCTGAATTCTCTGGGAGATAGCGGTGGGCCAGATGACGATATCACGCCGTCTTGAAGGCGCTACGATCTTCCCACGGGGTCTTGGAATTTTCTAGCGCTTTCAAGACGGCGTGATACCGTTATCTTGCCCACCAGTAGCTCCCAAAAAATTCCCGGACCCCCTGGGAGGATTCTAGCGCCTTCAAGACCGCCTGATACCGTCATGTGACCCACCACTTGCTCTAAGAAAATTCCGGGACCCTTTGGGAGGATCCTAGCGCCTTCAAGACGGCGTGATACCATCATCTGGCCCACCACTTGCTCCCAGAAAATTCCGGGACCCTTTGAGAGGATCCTAGCGCCTTCAAGACGGCGTGATACCGTCATCTGGCCCACCACTTGCTCCCAGAAAATTCCGGGACCCTTTGGGAGGATCCTAGCGCCTTTAAGACGGCGTGATACCGTCATCTGGCCCACCACTTGCTCCCAGAAAATTCCGGGACCCTTTAGGAGGATCCTAGCGCCTTCAAGACGGCATGATACATTCATCTGGCCCACCACTTGCTCCCAGAAAATTCCGGGACCCTTTGGGAGGATCCTAGCGCCTTCAAGATGGCGTGATACCGTCATCTGGCCCACCACTTGCTCCCAAAAAATTCCGTAGGTATTTGTGTCAAAGGCTACTAGCTTTCCAAGCGGTAAACTCCGTCTTGAAAAGGGAAAAATTGTGGAAAAAATTATCATTCCTCCTGGATCACTGTGAAATCCACCCTTACGTCTTAGTAACTTTCAAAAATCATCATCCAGAATGTTTCAGGGAAATTAATTTTCGGGGGACGAAAACCGAGAACTCAAAGGCTACTAGCTTTCCAAGCGGTAAACCCCATCTTGAAAAGGGAAAAATTGTGGAAAAAATTCTCATTCCTCCTGGATCACTGTGAAATCCACCCTTACGTCTTAGTAACTTTCAAAAATCATTATCCAGAATGTTTCAGGGAATAAGGCTCCCATCGCCCCCCTCCCACGGTCCATTTTCCCCTCCTTCGAACCGTCGACACTGCAGCTTCGCCTGATTTGGCAACGTTGGAACCCCCTAAAATATCCAGGCCCCCCGAATTACGGTCAGTTGGACTCCTGAAGACCCCACCGAGTAAATTGAGACATTGGGAACCCTGAAATTAATTTTCGGGGGACAAAAACCGAGAACTCAAAGGCTACTATTTTTCCAAGCGGTAGAGCCCGTCTTGAAAGGGGAAAAATTGTGGAAAAAATTCTTATTCCTCCTGGATCACTGTGAAATCCACCCTTACGTCTTAGTAACTTTCAAAAATCATCATGAAGAATGTTTCAGGGAATAAGGCTCCCACCGCCCCCCTCCCAGGGTCCATTTTCTCCTCCTTCGAACCGTCGACACTGCAGCTTCGCCTGATTTGGCAACGTTGGAACCCCCTAAAATACCAAGGCCCCCCGAATTACGGCCAGTTGGACTCCTGCAGACCCCACCGAGTAAATGGAGACATTGGGAACCCTGAAATTAATTTTCGGGGGACGAAAACCGAGAACTCAAAGGCTACTAGCTCTCCAAGCGGTAAACCCCGTCTTGGAAAGGGAAAAATTGTGGAAAAAATTCTCATTCCTCCTGGATCACTGTGAAATCCACCCTTACGTCTTAGTAACTTTCAAAAATCATCATCCAGAATCTTTCAGGGAATAAGGCTCCCACCGCCCCCCTCCCAGGGTCCATTTTTACCTCCTTCGAACCAGTGGCGGATCCAGAAAAATTTTCGGGGGGGGGGGCACGCCTGTGAAATTTTGAAATTTGAAGCGTTGGTGGAAGCAATTTCGGGCTATTTGCTATAGAAAAAAGGCAAAATTTGAGGCTTCTGGGGGGGCACGTGCCCCCGTGCCCCCCCTGGATCCGCCACTGCAGTTCGAACCGTCGACACTTTAGGTTCGCCTGATTTGGCAACGTTGGAACCCCCTAAAATACCCAGGCCCCCCGAATTACGGTCAGTTGGACTCCCGAAGACCCCACCGAGTAAATTGAGACATTGGGAACCCTGAAATTAATTTTCGGGGGACGAAAACCGAGAACTCAAAGGCTACTAGCTTTCCAAGCGGTAGACCCCGTCTTGAAAGGGGAAAAATTGTAGAAAAAATTCTTATTCCTCCTGGATCACTGTTAAATCCACCCTTACGTCTTAGTAACTTTCAAAAATCATCATCAAGAATGTTTCAGGGAATAAGTCTCCCACCGCCCCCCTCCCAGGGTCCATTTTCCCCTCCTTCGAACCGTCGACACTGCAGCTTCGCCTGATTTGGCAACGTTGGAACCCCCTAAAATACCCAGGCCCCCCGAATTACGGTCAGTTGGACTCCTGCGGACCCCACCGAGTAAATTGAGACATTGGGAACCCTGAAATTAATTTTCGGGGGACGAAAACCGAGAACTCAAAGGCTACTAGCTTTCCAAGCGGTAAACCCCATCTTGAAAAGGGAAAAGTTGTGGAAAAAATTTTCATTGCAGGATCCGCCATTGATACACTTTGAAAACTTTTTCTTTACAATCTGGTAATTACGCTTCCAAGGACACCGCGAACCTTTTCCGAGATAAGTTCTAAACGTTGTACGTAATTATAAGTCCATCATGGACCGTTAAAAGCCCACGAAGGAGAGGGGTACATTAAAGATTTGCTGAAATTTGTAAACCGAAAGTCGCGCATGACGGTACGAAAGGCGATGTTCGTAGAAAACGAAGCTGCTGAAGAAGATCCTGTAAACAGCGCAACAGACGGTTGATGCGGTTTTTAATGTCATAAATATTTATTTAATAGCTAAAACACAAGGGAAATAAATTTCATAAAGTATTTCCTTCCCTTGGGACGCGGCTTGGGGCTTGAGCTTTCCCGGGAGTTTTCCCATTTTTTCTTTTACCTCGTGGAAGCATTAGAAGGGAAAACTCCCTGGAAAAGCTCCTGAGATACTCTGCAAGTATGATACGTGGCCTAGATCAATGCGAGATGGAGCAGTTTCAATGAGTTTTCCTTCCCTTGGGACGCGGCAACGCTCGTCTTGGGGCTTGAGCTTTCCCGGGAATTTTCCCATTTTTTCTTTTACCTCGTGGAAGCATCAGAAAAGGGAAAACTCCCTTAAGAAAAACAAAGAAAAACGAACAAGGTTTAAGGGAGGGAAATAAGAAAACTATTCAAAACTTAGAACAATATCTCTGATTGCATTTTTAAACTCCCGGAAAAGCTCCCGAGATACTGTGTTTGTCGGATATCTTACCCAGATCAGTGCGAGGTTGAGACGTTTACTTTGATTTTCCTTACCGCCACACGCGTCAACGCTCGTGGTCGTGGGCAAAAAAGTCCATCAGACAGAGGAAAATCTGGGGAAAACTCAGCTCGAGCAGCTAAGCTGTCCAATAATTTTGATTCCCGCCATCGTGGAAAATGATTTTAATATCTAGTATGTCGTTAACGAACGATATTACGAAGACTGCATATACAGGGTGTTTCAGACCACCCGGCCAGCTTTTATTGTGGCCAAACTAAGGCAAATATGAAAAATCGGTAAAACACGTGTAACGTATATCGACCCCAAAGAATTCGGGGAAAATATTTTCAGCCCCCCAAAACCACCCCTTGGGGGTTATTTAGGGGGGTGGGTACCCGTATCTCGAAAAAATCAAATGGAAAGGGTATGTTTTGACATTGGAATCTAATACGGCATAAAAAAATAAAACTTTTTTATCCCCAAGTTTTTTTTTCTAAAAACCACCCTTTTTTGAGTTAGGGGTGGTTTTCAAAAAATTTAGGGGTAATCTTTGATTGACCGCTGTGACCCTCCAAATCATTGGATTTCAAAAAACCAAGAAGTTTCTGAAAGGGCAGACCAAGGACTTTCTTTTGATGTATCACGTGCCTATTTTTTGTGAAAAAGGGTACAAGGCCCCCTCACCCCAAAATTTTGGGGCTTCGGGGGGCTCTACGTAAAAATTTTCAAATGTAAAGGTATGGCTTGTGATACATCATTTGAAAGGTCTTTCAGAGACGAAAAAAGTGATGCCCCCCAAAAGTCGTAAAAACAACCCCCTTCCAAAATGGCGGCCGTTTTAAGGTTAGGGGGCTCAAGGGGGGACCTTCAGAAAAATGATCCAAAATTGAACGATACATGGCTAAAAGGATCTTAAAAAGAAAAAAATAATGGTTCAAACCGCGAGTCAAACCGACTTTTCAATCCAAAGTTACGGCCGATTGAAATTTAGAGGTGCCTTTTTGGGAAACCCAACTACCCCTAAATTTCAATCGGCCGTAACTTTGGATTGAAAAGTCGGTTTGACTCGCGGTTTGAACCATTATTTTTTTCGTTTTAAGATCCTTTTAGCCATGTATCGTTCATTTTTGGATCATTTTTCTGAAGGTCCCCCCTTGAGCCCCCTAACCTTAAAACGGCCGCCATTTTGGAAGGGGGTTGTTTTTACGACTTTTGGGGGGCATCACTTTTTTCGTCTCTGAAAGACCTTTCAAATGATGTATCACAAGCCATACCTTTACATTTGAAAATTTTTACGTAGAGCCCCCCGAAGCCCCAAAATTTTGGGGTGAGGGGGCCTTGTACCCTTTTTCACAAAAAATAGGCACGTGATACATCAAAAGAAAGTCCTTGGTCTGCCCTTTCAGAAACTTCTTGGTTTTTTGAAATCCAATGATTTGGAGGGTCACAGCGGTCAATCAAAGATTACCCCTAAATTTTTTGAAAACCACCCCTAACTCAAAAAAGGGTGGTTTTTAGAAAAAAAAACTTGGGGATAAAAAAGTTTTATTTTTTTATGCCGTATTAGATTCCAATGTCAAAACATACCCTTTCCATTTGATTTTTTCGAGATACGGGTACCCACCCCCCTAAATAACCCCCAAGGGGTGGTTTTGGGGGGCTGAAAATATTTTCCCCGAATTCTTTGGGGTCGATATACGTTACACGTGTTTTACCGATTTTTCATATTTGCCTTAGTTTGGCCACAATAAAAGCTGGCCAGGTGGTCTGAAACACCCTGTATATCGTTTAAAAACGATATTTATCGGTTTTCATTTATATCGTTCAAAAACGATATTACGCAGTTTCATTATATATCGTTAGTAAACGATATATCTTGGTTTCGGTATACATCGTTAAATAACGATAGTATGCGGTTTCACTATATATCGTTTAAAAACGATATTACGCCTTAGAAAACAAATCTTCGTTGAACAACAGTTCTTACAACTATCTTAACAGTATAATTTTACACAAACTGGTTTATTAAACTTTAACAATTATTTATTTTTTCTGAAAAAGAAAACAATAGCAACGATGACACAAAAAACTGTTTAGAGACCGTCAAGTCTAACTGGACGGTGAACTGATTAGCTGGAGAAAAGTTATCTCAAAATATGAACTTTCGTCTCATGTGGGTTTATCATCTTGTCAGTTGGAGTATTTTTTCTTATATGCTCCATGAAAAAGAAAACAATAGCAACCAAATGACACAAAAAATAAAGTTAAACGCTGAATAATAGGTGATTTCTTCCTAACAATAATTGTGGTAAAAAATTATATTAGCTAATAAAAAAGGAAACGGGTTGCCAACTTGCACAAACCGCCACTGCGCCTTACGGGCCACTTGATCCACAGAATAATACTATTAGCACAGAAACTACCATTTGCGCCCCCACACCCATAGGCAACTATTTGATCATGATCCTGAATGTCAAGATAATGACTATAAGGGCCGATTTTATCTTGTGAGGCCGGAACCGATGGTTCGTGAACCACTGGTTCAGTCGAACTACTGGTTCGCGGGAGAGTTGGATTTTTGCTCGGATTTCTGACTGGTGGTTCCTGAACTAGAGGTTGACGAATGTTGGCGAACCACCGCTACAGACCGTTCAAAATACATGCCTCGTTTTGCTGTTATTTTGCTTCTTTTCTAGGTTAGGGAAGGCATAAACAAACAAATGCCGACCTCTCATGAAGTACTGTAATGACGGTATCTACCAGTTTTCCTCAAAATAAATCCTCTTTTTTCTTATCTATGTTTTTTCACCGGTGTTTTGACCTCTTACGTTGAATCTTTACCAAGATTTTACTCACCTAATCTTCCTTTTATTTCCTTTCACCTACATTTTATCTTTTAAAACTTGAAAAGCTCTCCTCTTGGTAAGAACTGTTTGTAATTGACTGCCGGATCTTACTGGAATTTAGCCCTTATTATATTGAGCTCTGTATGTTTTTCCACTATTTATCTGTTTAAGAGTATTTCTAAAATTTAAAATGTTTCGAATACTAAGCATTTTTTGGCGTTAGTTTGATTCTAGAAAGCTGATGTCAGCGCTCTACCTCTGCTATAACTTTTGTTTGTACTTCCCGTACTTCCTTACCTACAGCTTCTATACAAGAACGAAAAGTTCCAGTCTGATTCTCTTACCTTTGCACCGCATTTGATTAAAGCCTAGATGGTCCTTTAATAAATTAGTCGCCAGTTGCATCGTAACAAGACTGAAGGATTCGTGATTTACTCACAACTATTTTGAAAATCAAACCAAATGATGGCTTTAGTTCTTTCATGATCACTTTAGGTTTGAACTGTGTTAAAGCTTGTGGATCAAAGTACATGCAAATCCTGACGTAAATGCTGATTCCCTACGGAAAGAGCAGGGCATTGGTGGAAGCGATCAGCAGAAGAAATTTGTTCGTGGAGGTAATTTTTTAATAGATCGGTTTCACAGCTCTTCTTCCATCATTGCGACGGGTTTAGATTATTGAACTTGTGTTACTTGCAAATTACAAATTTTGTGAGCATGACAAAGTCTGCTTTATAGAGCTACTATGTGGACAGAAACGCTGCAAATGATAAGGTGTGTATGACTCCGAACAGCATGATGCCAGGCGGTCACAGTGTGAATGGTCCACGGTGCATGGAGTGTTGCATCCACCTCTGGATCAGACTGATGGTGCATATGAGCCACGAAGCATGGAGTCCTTGCACCAAAAATTTTCTTGTCTTTTTCAGTCGAAAATACCGACACGTATGATCCATGGTGCGTGGACTTCACGCACCAACCCAAATCAGTGCTTTTTCAATGAAGAAGACTTTCTGCGTGGAGTCCATGCATCAGTAATAACTCCCAATCCTTGGTGCAAACAATCCACAGAACATGGGGTCCACCAACTGTGGATCTTTTGCACCAAGATGTGGGATTGGCTGCTGCATTGAACTTGTTGTTCTTGCAAATTAAAAATTTTGCGAGCATGACAAAGTCTTCCTCACGGAGCTACTATTTAGACTGCAACTCTGCTAATGAAGAAGTGTGCTTGATAGCAAGCAGCATGTGCGAATGGTCCAAGGTGCATATGGTCCACACTCCCCTGAAATTCTATGAAAAAACAATCCATAGGTACTCTTAGGTTTACTTCGAGAGGATTATCGTTATATGATCTCAAAATTATGAAGTGATAAGGCTGAAATTCAAAGTTCACGTTGACTGTGGATCTTGTGTACCATGGAATTAACGCTCCAGCCTGACAGGCTGACTGGTGCACATGACCCACACTCTCCTGAAATTCCATAAAAAAACAATCAAAACCCTTAGGTTCATGTTGAGAGGATTGTCTTGATTCTTTGACTTTCTTCCCTCAAAGTTGAATACTAATCACTTATGAAAAGTTGGTTCTGCAGTTCAAACTTACAGCTAAAGTTGTGGACCAAATGCACCAGCCTCTCCCACATCTTGGTGCAAACAACTCAAAGAGCGTGGACTTCATGCACCATCCAAAATGACAAGTTTTCAAATAGTGCGTGGACTCCGTGTATCGTTGTACGCTTGCATCAAGTTTTGGGAGTCGCTGGTGCATAAGATCCACCGTGTACGGACTCCAGGCACCAACTTTTTTTTGTTAAAAATGATTGATGTGGATTGGTGCGTGGAGTCCATTCAACCTGGATCATTAGCACCGATCATTGGCCTGTAAAACGTAAGAAAAAGTCCACGCTTCGTGGACCATTTGCACCGCTACCAAATGATGCTAAGCAGTGTCCTTCGATATAAGGAAATATAGTCATAATCTTCAGAGGCAAATGGGCTCCAAAATTCTGACCAGGAAACTGATTTTGGGCTGGCTCACATGGGATTGTCAGGCGACACCCTCTACTCAAGGAAGGGGGGTTCAGAGAGATCTCTTCCCCTTAAAAAATGTGGTACTTTCATAACGGTCAAAAGTACTATTCTATAGCTAATTTATTAGACCAATTTTATTCTTTCATACCCTGCTCTGATTTTCTGCGTTTTTGCAGGGTCGAGACTTGCCATTTTACTGTAAATACAAGCCCCATCTGATCGTATCGAAGAATCAGCCCCGCTCAAATATATTGAATGACAGTTTCGGCTCTTAAATATCGATTACAGGCCCATCCCAAATTTGTCGAATTTAAAAACAGGCCAGACTATATTATCTTTGTCTCTTTTTCATTCTGTTTCTTTCACCTTTTTCCCTTTTTTTTCTCTCAACTCGACTGACCCTAAGGGCAACTGGGAAATTTCCTAGTGTACCGGCCGGTGGGCCAGTCCACCTCCGTTAATCTTGTCCGTAATCTTACAAAGTCCTTAGCGAGAAACGAAGACATTACTTCATAGAGAAATACATAAAGAAGGACTTGCAAGTTTTGACAGAGGAAGAGCGCTGAAGTCACAGATGGTCAAAGAAGAGCTTTCAAGAATCAAACTGTAGCCGATAAAAGCAAAATGTTCGAGATAGTTTAAATTTAAGAAATACTCTTAGACAGAAAAACAGTAGAAAAACATACTTCACAGTATGGGAGTTCAATAAAGCAGCAACATTCCGGTAATGATCATGAAGACTTCTCCCTCGGAAGCAGACTACTCCTTCTAGACAAGAAAGTTAACGGATAGCTCTAAATTTAAATGAGTCCAGGGAAAAAGTCAAACTTGGTTCGACGTTTTACCTGCGAGCAAATAATAGCTTAATTTTGAGATTTTTGCGACATTCCTTTCCAGTATCAGAATACACTTTCATATATTTACAGCAGGGACTCCAATTATACCAAAAGATTCGCATTAGACACCTGACACATTCTGAAGAGCAAATGTGGAACCTCTGATGAGTGCCAAAAAAATTGATCACCCTTGGTGAATGGTGATATTTGCGCATTTCCCTGTCTTAAAGGCGTAAGAATCAGCAATTGACGGGGAAAGAGTTTTAGTTCATTCATCAACCAGAACATAAATATCAAACAGTTTGCATTGATGTTTAATGTATTCCTAAATCCATTGCTTTGGGTCCTATGCAGCAACAGTACACGCCTCTACAGAAATACAGCAGAAGTTTCATTGTTAAACTCCGCAAAATAAATCATCATGTAAGGAAATAATCATATAGAACCACCGTTCATAATTACTCGAATGGAAATAAAAACAAACCGGTTTGAGCCCAATGTGGGTTACTATCACTTGCAAAGATACAGAACCCACCCAATTGAATAAATTGTGACAACGGCGATTAATAAGGGAAGAGACTCGGCTAGAGCTAGCAGTCGCCTTGATGCCATCAATGAACATTTTCAATGATGCGGAAGCATCAGAGCTCTTTGGTCATGGAATGGGGCTCTTGCAAACGTTTGCTATAGGGGATTAAAGAGTTGATTCTTGCATTAAAACCTGTAAAACTGATGACAAGAGCTCTAAAAAATCACAAAATTCACTCTCAGGATCGGGCTTAATGGCGGAGAGACGCAGATACCATGGGAGATTCTTATCTAAATTGAGACATATCTGTGTGTTTCCGTAGAGAAAGTGACATAATAGACAAGAATCTCCCATGATACCTGCGTTAAACCGCCACTGTGATCTTGCCGTTACAGCAGTCATGTGAGTTTATTACTAAATTTTAGACTTTCGTATTGTGATTTTCGTGATTTCTGCTGGTCTCTACTTCAGATTGGTCTATTTTTTTGCTTGTAGCAACCGTTTGCAAGAGCTCCATTGGTATCGAAGCATTGAAAATAGAACTGGGTTGTTCAGTGGTGTTTCCAGGAGACATGCAGGAAATGAAAACAAGAATGGATCAATTCACTGATTAGAGGCAAGAAGATGAATGATCGGAAATGCAGAAACGATAGGGAGCTAGTACTTATCACAGCAGCAACTTAAAGGTAGAACAATTGATGTATTTAAAAGTTTGAATCGATTGAACAATACAGGGAAAGAAAAGCATGGACAAAGGAAAAGAGATACTTTTGAGAGAAAAAAATGATGAGACTCCGAGTAAAAACCACCATGTAATTATCACTTAAATGGCAGCAAAAGAGTTTCTTCAACCTACAGGTCATGGTAAAAATAAGAAGAAACAGTAAAGAAAAAACGGCAGAGTATAGTGTAATTTATCACATAAAAATGCTTGAAAATCGGTGGCTATCACTGTGATAAAACAGGGATTCGTTTGTTTACTTCTGATCGGTTGCGGAGAACACGCAACATTCGAGGTTAGAATCCCCTGATTCGCCTCGAACCACCACTGAACCGCCGGTTGAAGTCCTTGTTCGCTGAACCACTGGTTGAGCGGGTCGCGGAACGGAGATAAAATCCTGATTCGTTCCGAACCACTAGTTCGCCGCTGAACCACCACTCAACCAGCGGTTGCCAGCGAAGATAAAATCGGCCCTAAGTATCTCTCTGATCAAACACAGAGCAAAAAAAACGTTATAATACGTTTATTCTTGAACGAGATAATACTTTTTTAAATTTAAGTTTTGTGAACGTTATAACACGTTTCTTTTTAAACGTTACGCTACGTTTTCTATTCAATTTTCATGGAACGTTAATATACGTTAAATATTAAACGTCACACTACGTTTTTTAATTTTGGGGATTTTCAAAAGTCAAGTTTCCGAGCTAGACGCGTGTTTAGTCAGAATTCAGGGGCATATTTACAATCAGGATTAAAATTTTAAGGTCAGAATATAAAGAAGGTATCATTAGTACCATTAACTCCTTAAATTAAAAGTAAGTAATTATACTTGTATGTAGTTTATTCATTATGTTTGTATTTATGAATAAAGTTTTTTTTTTAAATTAATTTAAAATATTTACGTATTTTCTAACTCATTTTTTTTTTTTTTTTACTATAGTCAAAAATTCTCGGAGTCAGTTGATCCAACCCCCTCTCCTCCCACCTCCCCTCATATTTGTTTTTACCTTTAATTTTGGATTTAGCGTCAGAACGGTAATTTGAGGTTAATTTGGTTCACAAGTTTATCTGCCGAAGTGCCTTCCAAAACATGAATGCAACATGCTGACCATGTAGCAAACCACGTGACTACGCTGTGAGTGGTGATTTGGAGTTGCAGCGGTTCATTAAGAAACGACGTAAGACCGGCGCTTTTTATTACATTGTTAAAAACATGTTTTTTTATTTCAATGCAAGGTTACATTTGCTTTCAAGTGTATTTTCAGGGGCATCTAGAAGGCGTTTTCTGCGGACCCCCGATCCACGAGGCCGTAAAAGGGGGCTCCAAATTATGGGCAAGGGACATGTTAAGAAAGAAATTTGGGGGTTGAAGATCAATTTTTGCCCAATTTTTCAAACTTACGGGTAGTATTCCGCCTTTCTTCTTGAGTTGTGGCATTTGTAAGGGGCACCCCCCCCCCCCCCCCCATCGGTGTACTGTCCACCCTGGTGACAAGGTGCTCCGAATCATGGCCGCGTAGACCATAACTTTGTTTTGGACACCTTGAATCCTCTCAATACCTCTCGGCCATTCGATTTTTGTGGGAAAAATGTTGACATAGGGCCTATAAGGAAGAGTTGATAGTCAAGTTTAAGGTTCGCGCCTCTGTGCTTCCTATTATCATGCCTCTTTTGATTTACAACTAGACTAACCACCATCCAATCAATTGTTTTCAGGTTGGATACTTGAATTTCTCCCCTTTGATAGATCGGAAGTAGTTTGAAATTCCTGAGCAGCGTTCAGACAAGCAGACCACAAAAGCATGCTGTAGGTTTGGTCACCTCTAATTCTCTGCTTTCTTTCACCAACTTAGTTATTAGCGACAGCCAAAACAAAGGGTCATCACTTTGCCTTTAAAAAAAAATTTAGCAGCAAATGTGTAAAAAAAAGTCAACAGTTTTTGGCTAAAATTGAAGAATTTACGCTATAAGTACAAATTTGAGGAACGTCGGCACCTGCGAGCATACAGGCAGATACCCTGAAAGTTTCAAGCAGAAACACTCAGAAATAAAGGCAGGATTTATGAAATACTGAAATTCCCATAAGCCTCAATCAGTGCGAGTGAGGCAGATAGACATATTATCACTCGCACTCACTAAGCTTATAGCATAATGAATTTCATGAATCATGGTTTTAACTCTCGATCAATTTTACTTGTTTTGGACTAAAAAAATCCATAAAAAAACTACACGCATGTGCTGACGTTCTTCAGATTTGCGTTTTTTCTTTGTTTTCAATTTAAATCCAAAAACATGACATTTCCCTAAAGGGACTAATGGCGCAGTCCATCAGATTGAAATCTGTAAAAATTTTGCCTGGAATCACCTTAAAGCTTCTATAGTCAGTTTTAGTGTGACACCACAGAAACTGACAGTTATTCACCTGGCTAGTCTACGTCCTTAGTAAAGGAATTAATAAGTAACTAAATAAATAAATGAATAAATGAATCACTGCTGCCCCCGGATGAAAATTTTGAACTGAACATCAAAAATGAATTCAACTTTATCAAACAGTTTATTAGAAGAAGAGTACACATCTATTTACATTTCCAAGATGAAAAACTGCCACCAACCAGAGATAAAGAGGTTTTGGTGGCTGAAGCAAAATTTACAAAGATAACAAAGAACAAAGATACTGTGTGAAGTTTCTTTACAAAAAACTGTTATCATTACGATGAAAAAAATGTGATCACACACACTAAAAACTACAATGCTTTCATGAATAAAAAATTATAAAAAATAAAGGAATTAATTACTCGCCATAAGCTTTGATTATTTAGGAGCTTGAAGTAGTTGAAAAGATGATTGGGTGATTTCTCACAAATTATTACTAACACACAGGTTTAGTGATGATGTCACAATCAAACTAAGATCCAAACAAATGCTCTATGGAGCTCACTCTCGTGGCGTTACCCATAGGAATTAGATCCACATTTTCGAATGTTAATTCATGCTAGTAAACAATTTGTTTTCGCAGATTTTATTGCACCATTAGATTCCACGTACCTTCAAGAATCTTTTGACTTCGACAAAATTCAAAAAAGATCACAAGTGAATTTACGGTCACAATTATATTGAACGAGGTCCTGTGTTTTCGTTTTGTCCTTGCCTTAATTGCAGTTCCTTAATTAAGGAAGAATTACCACCATGACACTCAATCATCGTAACTTCTTCGGATCAAGGCTTGCTCGAAGTACAACACAAGGTTCGATGAGCTCGTATCCTAGAAATATCTGCCCATAAGAAACTATGAGTGAGACAAGGACAAAACATAGAACTTTTTTTGATATAACTGTGACTGTAAATTTATGAGTAATATTTCGAAAATGTTGTTGAAGCGTTATTATACTTGAAGATACATGTAATAAAATCTGAGAGAACTTGATGTTTACTAGCATGAATTTGCATTTGAGAATTTGCATCCGATTTCTAGCACGAGTAATCAGTATAAATTAAAATAAAATAACAAAATTTGACAACTAGAAAGACGTTAGTTTCAGGAATCTTTTAAATTTCGAATGTCAACATTAGATGGAGGTGGTCCTAAGGATTCAGAGCCTCGTGCGTTGTCTTCCTTGGCTTTAGTCCAACTTACATGTGTTATAGCCTGAAACAGAATCCAGAAAAATTATTACAGTAAAAATTGTTGCGGTAGTTTGCATTATAATCATCAAAAAGAATTTGACCTTCAACGCACCAGTGGTATTTGACGTATTATCAAACACAAAAGTTTTGGCAGTCGAGAATTTTCACCAAGCACAGGAAGGAGGCTTGGAAGGTCCAGTGTTGCCAGATGGAGGGTAAAAAGCCGTATCCTCCCCATTTAAATTAATGTAAAACATACGGCTTTTTCACCCCAATCTGGCAACACTGGGAAGGTCCAAAACAATTGCAGATGGTAGAATTTTTGTGACTAAGCACACATAATCCACAGTTTGTTTTATTTTTGTCAGCCTTTTAATTTTTGACCAAAAGAGGGGCAGAAAATGACCCTTGATGGGACAGGGCCTTTTTTCCAATAAGTAGATTAATTTGCTGATATTTTTGCGGAACGTAGATACTACTAAGAATTAACATTCCACACACATATATTACTCTTTTAAAACCATTACAATGATTTTACTACATGTTATACAGTGAAATGGTGATGTCCATAACAATAAGGTAGAGACTGATAAGAAGTGGGAACAGGCAGCAAGCTGATTATGAACAAACTTATCGTAGTGCTATCGAGTTGATGATCGAGTGCACGTCATCTTATGGGTGGTGCCATACCGAAAGGTTTCATCCCGATAGAAACCCTCTCATCTCTGCGGAAATTTGCCGATGACTCCTGAGTCATCAGAGAATTTTTGCAGAGATGGGAGGGTTTCTATCGAAATGAAACCTTTCAGAATGGCATCACCCATAAGATGACACGCACTCGATCAACTCGATAGCATTACGATACAATCGTTCATAATCAGCCTGCTGCCCTCAAACAAAATATGTTAGTTACCTTGAATGAGCGAGGCTCCCAAATGGCTAAATTTGCTAGAATTTTGTGGTTGAGGAAAACATTTGCCCTGTTTAAACCGTCTTTGAAGATTTTGAAGCCCCCCATACCATGTTCTTCAACACCAGCAGTGATACGAGTGACCCAGAGCTAAAGAGTAGACAAAAATAAGCATGATAATCAGAGTTACAGTGCGACGCAACATAAACCAAGATAACAGCTTCATTTCGATGTGGTGATTCACTTCAGGTTTCAGGAATGTCTGTCCAACAACTTTCATCCGATTAACATTTACCCAATAACGTCATTTGACCGTTTCATAATTTGGTTCATAATTTTTTTTTTCATAATTTTGAATTTGTCTGTGTAATCTTTTCCCAACCTGTGGAATCATCGGTGGATTGAAAAATGCCATTAATTAAATGGAAAACGGCAGCTCTGCGATTTTCGTCCAATTAACGTCTGTCCAATAATACGATGTGACCATCCAATACTTTTTTCCATCCTATCTTTTTGAGCGAAATGTTATAAAACGTCTATTTTGTTTTTAAGTCTAATTGATAAGAAGACTAGCAGTATCAGCAGTTCTTTCAATATGTATTGTTAGTGTTCGTGGATGCTTGACCAATTTTAACAGTTTTTATAAATCATTTTTTGATAGATTTTTCAAACTGAATGGGGCTCTTGCAAACTTTTGCAAAAGAGGATTGAAGAGTTGATTCTTGCATATATACCTGTTGAAATGATGATGAGTACCTACACTAAAAAAACACAAAATTCACTCTCAGAATCGGGCTTAATGGCGGAGAGACGCAGGTATCATGGGAGAATCCGATCTACATTGAGTCTTATCTCTGTGTGTCCACAGAGAAAGTGACACAGTAGACAGAGATCTCCCATGATACCTGCATAGAAGCACCATTACGAACCTGTCGTTATAGCAGTAATATGAGTTTATTACTGAATGCTAGACTTGCTCAGTGTGATTTTTGTGATTTTTGCTGGTTTTTACATCAGACTGCACTATTCATTTGCTCACAGCAAAAGTTTGCAAGAGCCCCGTTAACTTCATTAATGAATTTCGGTTTTCAACATCTAAAGCTTAGCTGAGCTTATGATCTAAACAAAAATTGTGACAACGGAGCAGTTGCAAGGGTCTGAAATTTGATGTTTTTCATAAAGAAAATGATAGTACTTGATGACCTGAGAAGAGTGGTGCTTTCGTTTTTCCCTAAGTGTCCCGGTTTCGGAGATACACAGGTGTAAAGTTGTAAAAAATCGTATGCGTAGTGACGTCACTACGTGGAATTCCCATTTAAAACAATGTATTTTGGGCCAAAATTTCATCTCCGGAACAATGGGACTTCGTTAGAAACCAAAGGCATTTTTGTTCTCAGCTCATCAAGTACGTACTTTCATTTTCTTTAAATAAAACACAACGTTTCAGAACCTTGCAACTGCCCCATTTTCAATATGCAGAAAACACTGTTGCAATAGTTTCTCTGTGCTTTCTCACCTTAATAGTTATGGCATAAGTTTCAATTTCTGTCTTTGAACATAAACTGGTCATTAAAAATTTGGGACCACTTATTGAGATTTGTCAACATATTTCTGGACAAGTATGTAATTGGGCCCGACAATTTGGTTTAAAATGAGCTGGACGTTAGTTATAATAATAATATTTTGGACCAATCCTAGTATGGACGAAAATCATAGGACAAATATTCCTATAACCGTGATTTATTGCGAGTAAAGGTATGGCCGTTGAAACCTCTTCTTGAATGAAAATATCTCAACAAACGATGAGTTTTCAAACCCCTAAAATTTTGCACCAGCTGAGCCGGATGATGTTAGGATAGATCTAACCCAGTATTTCTCCAACTATGGTTCGCAAACATCCATCAGAAATTTTTTAAAACTTCCTCCGCATTAGCCTCAAGAACCGGCAACACAAAATTTTACATCTTTTCCTGTTCAAACACAACTTATCTGTTGAATAAAAATTTTAGTTTAAATTTTCTTTTCTATTCAAAATTTCTCTTAGACCTCCAAATTTTGTTTGTTTTTATTTTTGGTTTGTGCAACCCACCTCTAAAAATAATACATACCAAAAAATAGGCAAAATGCTGACTAGATTTTGGTAGGCACATATTCGTCCCAAAAAGCAGGTAAGCCCCCTTTTATATGAATTTAAATAGAATTTTGAATTTATAAAACCTGAAAAGGACAAAAAAGGAAGAATCTGTTGAAGAAGATTCAACAAACAAATGTACCCCAAAAGTTTGACCACTACGAGGAGGCGGGGGGCAAAATCTTGCTTAGTTCAATATTTTCGGACCGTGCTTTTAGAAAAAAAGTAAAATAAGTCAAACTGTAGGAAATCTAGTACTGCAGATAAAGTGTCTCAAGCATCTCAAAATGACACCTATTAAAGTTTTGCTCATGCTTCACTGGATACACTTACTTCGTTAAGATCTTCCCTCTTTAGAACACGTCCCTTGGTAGCTTTAGCTAGAGAACGAAGAACATTCCTGATGGTTAAGCTGTAACAGTTCCGCGGTCTGCCACGAAAATGCTGTAATCATGAGAAAAAAATTGAATTAAAAATATCATTCGTAGATGATTAAAAGAAAGCAAAAAAAAAACAAAAACAAAAGATAAAAACTTGAACACAACACAGAATTTGTAACGCCATGGTTCTGAGCACTTCTTCACAACTGGATAAATGGAGGTGGTCAGACTTAAACTTCACAACTAGGCTCATAACTTACATTTGTTCGCATCAGCACAATCTATCTGAAGAATTCTTGAAACTAGCGGTATCTCGTAACCGTATCTCCACTATTCTGACATTAGATCCCCCATTCTTCCAATATAAGTCAATAGCAATGAAAACCTGTAGCTCTACAGGGAGCAGTGGGAGCAGCTGTCAGGGGAAGCTGCCTGGTACTTGAGACACCCTCCCTCGTTTTTTAGGCATAGGTAAACAAAGAGAGGTACTCTAAACAAAGTATACAGGGTGAGTTTAAAAAAGTCCCCTCGCAGAAGTTAGGATGATTGCTGCTTCAGATATTGAAGGGGCATTTTACCATTTCAGGTACAATTTCTAAACAAATCTGCCATGAAGTTGACTTGAAAGGAAAAAATACATGCGAATGAGGTGATAGTAACGAATGTAAATCTCGAGACTTGTGGTGAAGTTGTAATGTAAATAGAAGAAACTCCTTAAATTTTTCCACTGGCAACCACCCCAACTTTTGAGTGGGAAGTTTTTTTATAGTCACCCTGTATATTGGTCCATTAATAAAATATATCATACCCCACGTTGAAAAATACACTGGCACCAGCGAGCCGATCCTTGAAATTCCTTTCAAAATAGACTGGATGAGAATGGAAAACGGTGATTGGTGTGGTTGCCATGTCTAATCAAAATATAGACTGAATTAGATTGGCTATCAAATGCTCAAGAGTTTTCGATAGCGAATCTAAACTATTAGGCAGTTTGAGTAAACTTGGCAATCACATGATTCATCTTCTCCGATTAATTCATGAGTCAAGAATTTTAAGGATCAGTCTGTAGATTTTTAAAGTGATGTAGAGCTGGGGAAAGAAAAGAATGGACTAATGTCAAAGTCTGGTGAGCTCAACAGTCATCAAACATTATATTTGAAATGCAGGCTGAAAGGTGTTGAGTGTTGATGATTCGGAACTTATCAGTATTTGACATTTGTCCATTCTTTTCTTTTACCAGCTCTAGGCAAACCCGCGAGTTGATCAGGGGCTTCAAAGTTAAACGGATCAATAAACTAAATACAAGTGATGCGATTGAGTGGGAGACTGCTTTGGGGCGGATATCTTTCAAAAACCATTGTTCAGTCTCTCGATAAGTGAAGGTTGCTCCGGAGACGAGACACCTTTACATGACAAGCGACCGAACAATAGTTTTTAAAAGACTTCCGCCCAAAATCAGTCTCCCACTCAATCGCATCACTTGTATTTAGTTTTATCAATCTGTTTAACTGTAAAATCCCCGATCAGCTGACAGATTGAGTTGAGACATCTCACATAAGCTATTGGTTCAGGAAGTTTCATAATATATTTTTTTTTTAATAGAGTAATTAGGTATCTTTAATATTTAATAACATAATTACTCTTAATTACAATTAGTTTTTAAAATTCAAGTTTTCTCTTTTTCAGGGTGCAAATCCTTAAAAATCGATGTCTGTTCTCTATCCTCCCTCACACCAGTCCACTTTAAAGTCCTGACATCCCCGAACAGGGCAGCAATCATTCCCAAAACTGAAAAACTGCTTCCACTTATCTGGAGCTGTAAGGTATCACAACTCCATTTCTTTAAATATCTTAGATCCATGTTGGTGACAGTAGGTCAAGTTGGACTTTCCTAACATTAATGCAGCTCCTATTGCCGAATTGAGTTGCATTTGAGTCCCAATACGTACATGAAAGAATCTGGTCATGAGACCAAGAGAAAGAGAATAGACAGAGAGAGGATATTTGGTATTTGATTGTCATTTGCGGAGGCTAGAGTCAATTTATGGAAAATGTTGGAACGTTGCGTTCAAGATCGTATTCCAAGGAACATTTTTAATCCACTCTGAGCTTACTACAACCAATTTTTCGGGTCGAAAATATAGACAAGATATAGTGAGTTTAAAGAGTATGAATTCTATCAACACCTTCAAACTCGCAATTTCTTGCCCATACTTTCGACCAAAAAAATTTTTCAAAAGAAAGCTCCGAATGGTATCAAAATGATCCTTAGGATTTGGTCTTGAGTGCGACATTCAAACATTTTCCAAACCTTGACTCTAGCTCCCTCAAATGATAGTCAAAGACAGCAAGCATTCAGTTTCAGAGAGCGTGATCTGGCATATTAGAATCTCACTATAGGTCGTCCCTAAGGATTCACCTTAAAAGTCCGTATAATTTAGTTCTGAGATATGCCTCCTCTAAGGAAATGTTTCAACTGACATGATACGAAGGAAAAGCACGCAGAGCACACTTTAAATTCTGTCACAGCCACGAATCTAGCAGCTGATCAGAAGTTACACCTTGGATGGTGAGACTATTTGATACACGGGATCTCCAAGTTGCATCAACAGACGCCATGACTTCGTGGTATAGGTAGCGCTAGTTCAGTCTGAAGTAGACTTGAGCAGCACAAAAGAATAATCAAAACATCTGGAAGTTGGTCAAATGAGGCAGAATTCCTGGCTTCGAGAACCAGTGAAAATAAAGGGCTTCACCACTTTAAAACGTGTGTCGGGTGAAGAGTGAGGTTAGGCTGGTCGGACTTGGGGTTGACTTTCACTTCATGCGGTAAAAAAGTGATATCACTTACGGCAGCGAGTTTGAACACTTTGCGTTTCCTCCAAAATTCATCGGGTCCTTTCGTCCTGGCAAACGCGACTAGGGACGAGAACACCATGATTAAATTCTATCCAAACCAAGAATTTCTACCAGCTGAAATTGAAAATGCCGAATTACCGTGGTTTGTTTCAAGGTATATGGAAGAACAGGTATGGACAGGAGGCGGAGCCTATCTCAGTAGGTGACGGCTACGTCACAGATGTTCTAGACGGTCGCGATAAAATTCGCCTACCGTTCCAAACTATCTCACTCACTCTAGCGAGCTGATCTGGCGAAAATGCCCGGTTTGAAATGCTAGCTACTAGCTCATACTAGCTAGTTCACAAGATGACTGCTATGAGGTGCTTCCGCGCTAGGTTAGCGTACGGTAAGCGATGACCGCGGTCTTTTTGAATTATCAAATGAGTAATTTCCCTCTTTTTTCCCCTCTTTCTGTCTTCTTCTCTTGTCTTCTCTTCTGAAATTTATTTCATTTTAGGGGAATTGTTACGCCCTTCGGGCGAATACGCGCGCTCCGCGCTGCGTTCACCTCCCGCTCGCTCCCGGTCTTTTTTATAATCTAACTTGGGGTTGCCTGCACTCGGAAAAGGGGTTTCTTGGGGGGGGGGATTACAGTTTTTTCCGTTTTGTTGGTGATCATAAATCGGAGTTCGTCAATGGTTCGTCGAAATCACGTTAATTTAGGTTCAAAATTGAACGTCCCCTTTTTTGTACAACACTGGAGCTAATAATCGATGTGCAGGATAAATTGTTTTGGATCGATACTAATATAACATTTTTGTTAATTGGGGAATGGCAAAAAAGAATGTGCATAAGGGAGATCCGAACCCACAATGTCCCTGATGCTGATCCAATACTGATCCGCTAGGCTTCCGGTTTACGTTGTAAATTGAAGGCAAACTTTCAATATAAAAAAAAATCAAATGCGTCGAACCCGCCGTTTGTCTCGCACCAACGCTCCGTAGTGGCCATTGCTTGAACTAGCTAGCATTTTAATTAGGGCCTTTTCGTAATGGTGTAAACACCCACTCACTCTCCCGTGATCCCCATCTCTTCGTACTGTAGTAGGTGACGGCTACGTCATCGCCAAAGCAAGCGTGTCGTCATCATTTGGCGGGAAAACTCGAAAGCCCCTTAAACCCCGCCTCCTGTCCATACCTGTTCTTCCATATACCTTGGGTTTGTTTACGTTCTTGAAGGGTGGACAGAAAGTGTAAGATCATACCAGAGAGCCCGTTAGTTTTAGGTTATGTAACTGAGATCTCCTCTGTCCACAGCCGATACAATAACAGAGGCCGGGAATTCTGAATGCGGCAACACTGAAAACCCTCAAGGTATATGGAAGAACAGGTATGGACAGGAGGCGGGGTTTAAGGGGCTTTCGAGTCTTCCCGCCAAATGATGACGACACACTTGCTTAGGCGATGACGTAGCCGTCACCTACTGCAGTGGCGAGAGATGGGGATCACGGGAGAGTGAGTGAGATAGTTTGAAACGGTAGGCGAATTTATCGCGACCGTCTAGAACATCTGTGACGTAGCCGTCACCTACTGAGATAGGCTCCGCCTCCTGTCCATACCTGTTCTTCCATATACCTTGGAGAACCCTCAAGGTCGGGGTCCAGTAATCACTTTGCGTGCCACCAGAATCCATGCAAATATAACCCAAAATATCTGTCTTATTGATGAAAAAATATGAACTTGGCATCCACAAATTTTTAAGGCCCTATAAATTTCGACTGTATCAATTTTAACTTCATTTTTCGACCTGCAGTACCGCTCAGTACAGTTTATAAACGACTTCAAATTCCTTATGACTACCTACTGATATGGGCAAAACATGGGCACTTTAGACCCGTACAATACAGTTTAAAAAAATATTAAAAAGAACGTTTCAGGAAAACAGAAAGAGAAAAGGCAAAAATAAATACACAAAATTAGCAGAGTCGGAAAGGGTCGGACCCAGTGGCGTAAATAACGGGCCCGCGGTGCGGGCGGGCGCCACGTCTTGAGGGGGCGCAACAATAACACCAAAAATTGCAGCAATTCAAAATTTGCAAGAGAACAGAACAACAACATGCATAAATAAAAAACTGAAGAAAGGATATATGAGAGTCTATATTTCTGTATAAATTTCTATGATTCTTGACTCTTCTTATAAGATCATTCACTTAACTTTAAACCACCACTGACCCCCCCCCCCCCGGCCCGGATAAACCCCTCTTAATTTTTTCATTCAGCAGAAAATAAATTTCGTTTTATCACTTATGCATGTAATGAGTAAATAAATAAAGCAAGCTCCCTTTATTTACTTCCATTAATTTTCTTTGTTCTAGAACAATGAAAATTAAAAAGTATAGTTGAAATTTTTTGAAGGGGGGGGGCGCAGCCCACCAGTTCGCGGGCGGGCGCTCGATCCTTGTTTACGCCACTGGTCGGACCTGGGCAGCTAGGCCACGATCGCACCTCAAGTCCCGCTTTTTGAAGACCATAGGGTCCACGGTAACCCCCTAATGGGAAAAATGGGGAAAAATTTATTTATTCACGTTGTCTCTGGCTGCCCCGTCCTCGCCAAGGAGGAATACATTTACAGGCACAATAGGGTCGGAGCCCACCTGCACTTCGAAATCTGTAGAGCAGTGGGGGCCCCGGTGGACACCGATAAGTGGTACGAACACCAACCACGGCCTGTAGTAAAATCCGCGGACGGTAAAACTACAATAATGTGGGATTACTCAATCCAAACCGACAGAACAGTACCAAATAACCGTCCAGATATTGTCGTGAAACAGGAGGGCGAATTATGCCTCCTCATAGATGTATCCATACCAATGGACCGTAATGTTCACACTAAGGAGGCTGAAAAACTCTTAAAATATAAATCGTTGGAAATCGAAATACAACGGATGTGGAAAACGAAAACCAAGGTAATCCCGGTTGTCATAGGGGCGACAGGAGTCGTAACGAAGACAATGCACGCACACCTCAAAAGCGTACCTGGCACAACACCCTTGGCCAGCATCCAAAAGACGCAGACGGCGGTCCTCGGTACAGCCACGATACTGAGGAAGGTGCTGATGTAATGAGGCAATGTAGGCCCGTTCTCCGAAGCAGGATTCGATGTAGACAAATAATTGTAGGCTGCTGAGCTTATTTAAAAGAAAAAAAAAGAAAAAAAAATAAATAAATAAATACATATATAGGTATATGAGTTAGTAAGAGAACTGATAATGAAGTGAAACCGAGAGTCTGGATAGTGTAAGGGAAAAAAAACAAAAAAACAAAAAAAAACAAAACAAAATAAAAAAACAAAAACAAAACAAACAAACAAAAAATTTGCTCAGCAGCAGGATTAGATATAAGAATAGACAGTAAGGATCAAAATATTACGGAGTGATCCACCCTATGGACAGAGCAACTGCGATTGCATAAACCTGTCCCTGATGGAGATTAATAACTCCATCCCCAAAGTGAGGGGAACCGTTTAGTAAAAATAAGACATTTTATACATCACTGTAAGTAAGCCGCATGTCTTAGGACCAAGGTTTGGTCCCGCCGTGTGGACAACAGCAACACCTCGCCAAGCGAGTGATAAGGAAGAATAATAATAAAAAAGAATAGACTGACCTAAAGAAAAAACATCTTCAGAAAATGGTTGAAATGGCTTGATATAAGGACTCAAGGTATGTGCACTGAAAGTGCATTGAGGCTGATTTATGTTTGCTCTTGTCCACAATGTGGACCGAAATCGGGCAGCTCTAAGGCCCCCTACACCGGGTCAAAATGAGAAATCCAGGGCCCTGGAGCAAAAGATATGAAGACCCTTGAGGGCGATCGACTCCATTTGCCAAGCTGAATCGATAGAGGGGTCACAAGGGGGGTTTCGGCGACATCACCTTTTCGACCATGTTGAAGAGTCATGAATTGCTATGGATCAACGGGCCCAGGTGCAAAAGATATGAAAACCCTTGAGGGCGATCGACTCCATTTGCCAAGCTGAATCGATAGAGGGGCCACAAAGGGGGTTTCGGCGACATCACCTTTTTGACCATGTTAAAGAGTCATGAGTTGATATGGATCAACGGCCCCAGGTATTCAGGCCCAGCCGAATGAATTCAAAGAATGGACTGGAAATTTAACACACACAAAATAAGAGCAGCAGATTGGTTATAAACCAAAGAAGTCCGTGGTGTATTGTTGCGATTAATAACCCCTGATGAACCACGCCCGAGTATACTCGGTTTCCTTCTCTACCCTATTCCACATTGTTTCAGTCTTCATTCCGAATAAACGCGATTATCTTTGAAAACGCTTACAAGATAAGCTCTCGCCTAGTGCCTCCAATTTGTCGTATAGGCAATTCCAACTCCCCCGAGCACGAGTAGTTATCTACCTTCCCTACAAGTATAAACAGATGAGTGGAGTTCTTTTGAACTAACCCGGTTATTAGAGGGTTAACAGGTCCATAGTTATGCATAGCATATGGCAGACAACGGAGTTTTGTCCGTTTCCAGAGGTGTTCTCGTTAGTAGCAATGGGTGCGAGAGACCGTGTTTGTAAAAAAAAAAAATGCCTCTCTCTCGCACTCATTGCGTCTTACGGCCGGCGCTGAGTGTGGTCCCCTTACCAAGTTGTTCCCGTAAGCAGCAAGGAGTGTGGGAGAGAATCGTTTTCTTAACCCTCTACGGCATGAACAATTTTTTTCCCTGCCGATTTCGGGGGGGGGGGGCAGGGATTTTTTTTTCTTCATGTCGGCACTACTGGATCTTAATCCCTTTCACAACGGCAATTTTGATACCTATAGGTAACGCCATCCATGCAGAATGAACAGCACCGCATTTCTTGATTTGTTAGAAAATAAAATACCCCTTGTTAGGGGTAACCTGTAGGTACCTGTTATACGTAACGCCATGCCATAGTGGGTTAAAATTAGATTTGGATCATTTTTTTGACTCCGTCAAAATGGATCCTCTCGTATGACAAATCATAAGAAAGGGCATAAAAACCCAAGCATTTTTCAGCGTAAAACGGGATTTTTATTCCTTTATATTTCACTAAGGAATATAAAAGTCTCAAATCTATTTAAACTTGTAAGTACTTGGATATTGGACTTTAATTATGTACGAGCAAGTTTTGAAATTCGAGCTCAAAAAATATCGAGAAAATCGAGTAAAAAAAAAATGTCTTCAGGAGGATAGAGGTTTACCTACCGATTGTGAATTCAGAAGCGTATGTGTCAGTGGCGAGGAGTGCTACCTGGCAAAGATCTTTTCCCCCATTTAAACACATTAAAAGGGTTGAAATGCTTGGTCATTGCTGATAACCTGGACCATTCACTTGCGAAAAAATCACTTGCAATCATGTGCACGGTATCAGACGAGGCACTCGAAGTCGAGAGGTCTCGTAGACCGTTGTTAGCCTTTCGTTACCAGCAGGTACTAGTTACAAGATTTCCTGATTTGCTTTCGTGCTTCGTGCACAGAGACGCTTGAAAAAGACGTGAGAAACATGATCTTTTTATTTCTTATTCCTTCTATAAGGGCTTTAGTTTTTTCATTTCATTCGTGCCATTGTGATATTGTGTCCGGGTGACCCTTAATGCGGCTTCTTCTAATGAGAATTTAGGGTGGTTCAAATACCTCGAATCAAGAACGCCGGCTTGAAGTAGAAATGAAAGCATTAATGTCCTGCTCTCTAACCCTTCCTTCACATTTTCGAAGATTTTGATGCGATCCCCTTTTCTCTCTCCAAACTTTGGAATTGGCCTTATTCAGTGCGATAAAAGTTTTGTACAGTTTGCTATTTCCTTTTGTGGTGATTTCACGACAGCAATAAATAGTACTATCGAACGGGTTTTTGGATCGATTACGGTAGGATAGAAAGAGGTAAAACGGGCTTTGTTTTTCGTTGCGACTAACAGTCCGAGGGAGAAATCCTGCTGATTCAGGAGTTTATTTATTGAATTACTTACTTAATGATTGTGAACCGTGAATTTTTCATTCTTCTACGGAATCAGCTTATGTTTCTTAAAGCTCGGGTACCACTGAGGCTTGCTGGACGAGGAATTTATTTACTGAATTAAAAGTTGTAATACATTAAAATATGTTAAAAAAAAAAACTGTGTACGAAGACAGACAGTCTCTGACAAACTATAGCGCTTCTTTACAGGATGCGCAGCATTCATTAAACCGCGTTGACTGTCAAAAAGTGAAGGTTATTCGCCAAGAAGGCTAATGTCGACCAAAGATTTTCAAAAAAGGATGAATGCAAAAACTTAGAACTCCGGGAAAACTTTTTCAACGCCTACGTAAGTACTAGGTAGGTCACGTGGCGTTTACCAATCTCTCGTCTCATACAAAAAGTACAACGATATACAAATCACAAACAACTCTAAGCATTTTATCTGAATTTATTGATAATAACGCACCCCTTTATTTTTTCACTGTACACATATTAAAAAATTACGACGCCTGCTGAGGCTCACGAAGGGTTGTCACTTTT
This sequence comes from Trialeurodes vaporariorum, assembly GCA_011764245.1. Classification (NCBI taxonomy): domain Eukaryota; kingdom Metazoa; phylum Arthropoda; class Insecta; order Hemiptera; family Aleyrodidae; genus Trialeurodes; species Trialeurodes vaporariorum. The sequence goes on along the minus strand of VMOF01000002.1, from coordinate 12,892,290 downwards.
ATATAAATTACAATAGTAATTACAGCTAGATTGCCATGTTTCTGCCGAGAACCCTTTTTTTCACGATTGCTTCGACTTTGCTTATCATACATCTTACATTTTTAGGTGATCAATGATTTCAAAAAACCCCGTATTAAATTTTACTACAGGGGTTGTGCGGTATGACTTTCGATGTTTTCTTCGGTATTTTTAGAATTCGTAATGAAGAGTGAAACTGGATACAATTCCATGGATAACGAAAGCCAGAGGCCTACGAAGTTCAATGAAACTATATCAAAGGAATTGATACATAGTATGTCTTCGTCAAAATAACTTTAGGTTACAGTGAATATCGAGCGCGTTATTTTTTCGGAATTTTATGTGACCTGTAGGTTACATAACTGACCTGAAGATATTGCGACACAGGAATGCTTTGTATCATTACTTTGGTAGTCCCAAAGAATTTAGTTAGCCTCCTGCTTTCGTTATTTACGACAATTTTACCCGTTTTACTCCTTCAGAGGATGTGATCATGAACATAGAAAAAAACCTAAAAAACACCGAAAGTATTACCGCACATTCCTGCTTAATTTCTTATCATGATGGTGTAAGGTGAGGGTTTAAAAAAAAAAAAAAAAAACTTGTGATCTATTCCTTCATCAAAGTTTAAAGCAAACGTAAGGTGTGAAAAGCCAATAGGAAGGCGCTCGAAACAATTTCTACGGAATTGTAATTGTTCTACCACTAATAAAATTTTACACAAAAAAGAAGAAAATTTACAGACTTTTAAGATGCCCCTTATATTGCATGAAACTAATGCACGTGAATAAGGACATCCAATCATTTACTGACCAAAATGATCACATTAACCCTCTCTTATTCCCTAGAATTAGGACAACAAATATGTATAGAATTACTTCATTGACCACAATGATTGAGCTGGTTGGGAGACTGAGGATTCACTCAATTTTTTTTTAGTTGATTGTAGCCTCCAGGGATGATACTGCAGGTCTATGGTGCTCAACAGTATTTGATGGGTAGTTGTACTACACGTAAAATCTAAAAATACCAGGGAATGAGAGGAGGACGTCAGTATGAAATCCAAACTGGACACAAGGGCTTCGAATTGATCGTAACTATCTTCTAATTCTAGCATCTTTCAATGCACGTAAGTATTTGCGCCTCGTCATTATTCTTCCTTGTGAGACTCAAAGGCATCAGGATAGTTAGGAGAATTAGAATGGTTGCAATGACGTTTACAAATAGACGCTCCTCAAATTCATCAATTTTTGCGCGGAAGTAGAAGGAGATGTCTTCCCTGTGGGAAAAAACCAGTGATTTCGAATATAAGTTTTAGAATTTTCTAATTACTACAGAGCAGAGCAAACAAATTTATCCTAAAAGTACAAGTTACACAAAATGATGTGGTAGGTATTAATGGAGTGCAACAAGAGTTTTAACAATTATGAATACTGAATTTGAATAGTTTCGGCCATTTTTTGCCTTTGAATTCCCTACTCAATAAGATTTTCCAACAGGTAGACCTACTTGCTGAGAGGGATTTCTAGCTTCAGATGTATCATAATATATACTTTGCTTGCTGTATTTGAACACAATCATTGTCTGTGCAGAAGTTCTAAAAATAGTAACTAAGCGCAAGCTGCACTCAAATTAGCTCACAGCGTTCTTGTTGCACCTGATTTCATCGCCAAAGGTCGAACACCAGTTCAGGATACCCCGAACTTAATAATAATTCAATGTTTGGTACGTTTTCATCGAGAATAACAGCACATACTTATTCTCCAAGTGACACTCGGACGTGCAGTAATTAACTGATCCACCTCCCACATCCCCTTTCATTCCATTTTAAGTACGATACGCATAGTCTAATTTGTTGCTGTTTGCTTCCAGTAACTCAACCAAAATGTACCTATATTTCGGCACAAACTTTTGTACATCATTTTTTTAAATACTTTGGAGTCGAAAATATGAGAGAAAGCGACAAATCGATCAAAGTATCATTGACTAATCAAAGAAACTTTTCTTCGATTAAGAGCTGAAGAAGCTAAAGATAAAGAGAGAGAGAGAGAGAGAGAGAGAGAGAGAGAGAGAGAGAGAGAGAGAGAGAGAGAGAGAGAGAGAGAGAGGGAGAGAGAGAGAGAGAGAGAGAGAGAGAGAGAATAAGCTTACATTTTTTCTGTCGCTGCCTTCATCAACATTCTCTGTGTTAGACCAGTCAAACAAGCCATAATACCCAACGTGAAGGTAACAATTCCTAGCGCAGAATGTATTGGAATTAACCCGTTTCTGAATCCTGAAGTCAGCGACTCGCAACAATTCAGCAAAACAAAAGCGAGAAAGCCAACGACAAACTGAAATGACAGACAAAGGTATTTACACCATGTTGCTCGTAGAAATCTCACAGGAGAGAAAAAAACTGTGTCTGAAACAGATTTCACCAGACCGATCGCCCAGACCGGAGCTTCGCGCTGTATTTATGCTGATCCGCAGTGTGTTGCATAAATTCACACAAGGCATTCCAACTCCGCATGTAGTTTGATTATGTATTTTGTTTCTAAACCTCCGTTTTGGTTTCCCGGGACCAACCTAAACTCTTGGGGACAAAACATTTTTGGCACACACAGTCCTTGATATCGACCCCGAGTTGCGAAATCTCCCTTATTTATTAGTAAAGACACAACCTAAATTAAAAGCAAGGACTGACTGCCCCGAAAATGTTTTGGGCTCTGTCTGATGACGAGAGTCAGGCCTGCTGAGGAAGGTTAGAGGTCATTTCAGATCAGATGGCTGATATAAAATGACATGTGATGGGCCCTAAAACAATTTTAATTGGTGAAGACATTGATTTTAATGTGACCAACTCGGGAACCTGTTCACTGCGCATTACCATTGGGAACTGTCACTGACCACCTCATTTGAGTTGATTTCTTGCGCTACTGCGCCCGACACTCGCCATTCGAATTCGTTAGGTATTGGCGTCATATTAGGAGGCATCTTCTAAAGCTCTAAATGATGTGTTATCTAATTTGCCTCCCCTTATAAGGAGCCAGTTTGCGCTTGCTTTGTGACTGAAGGGTGGTGTAGCGACCGGCGGACACAACTTGGGCTAGACTTGCCCTCTTTCTTTTCATTTATTCAGGAAAATCCGTTGAAGGAAGCTCGGGGGTAGTCCTTCAGCTCAGCTTTACCCAACGCATTTGTCGGCTTTGTGAATTGACTTTTCGTTAAGTTCTTATCGCACACACTTGCTTCTCAGTGGGACGCTTCTACTTTCCTTACAATTTATTTTTTTGCCCTGGTTTCCCTAATACTAACATATTAGCCAACTTTTCAAAATAAATGCAACGTTTTTGTTTACCTCCCATGCCCGCTTTCCACCCAGTGCTTACAAAAACTTGCTTATTAGCTAAAGTAAGCAGATATTCATCTAGTTTTTTACATTTGTTTTTTTTTTTACTGCGATGCTTCTACTTTACTTACAATTTCTCTTTTTGCTCTGGGCTCCCTAATACAAACATTTTCGCAATTATTACACAGTAAAGCGCGGTTATCTTCCTCACTTTCTCGATTTTCGTCCTGTGCTGACAAAAACTTGCTTATTCGCTAAAGTAAGTTTATTCACCTAGCTTGAGTTATTACTCACCCAAAGTCAATCTGAGTTAATTTATATCATTGCGTTTCTTGTTTTTTTTTTTTTTGTTTTTGTTTTTTTTATCTCATATCACAGTCATTTGTTCAAAAACATTAAAGCCTGGCAACTTGGCATGACTCGGATATCAATCACTTGACTATTCAAAGATATTAACGACCTGTCCCAATAAGGGCCATTTTCCGTCCCCTTTTTGGTCAAAAATTGAGTCTGAAAAAAGCTTAAAATAAAAAACTGTGGATTAAGTGTGCTTGGAGGTCTAATAAAACAGAAAATATCAATGAAAAGGGTACCTATTTATAACAGGTTTGTTCACCCGATTCTAGTATGAATACGACTAGTTTTGCGATTTTTTTTTTCGGAGAAAAACGGCGAATTAAGCCGCTATTACGGCTGGTAAGTTAAGGTTTAGGAATGAACACAAGCGAACAGCTTCTCCGGGAGATAAGATATTTATCGTGATGCAGGTGACAACATATTTAAAGCAGAAGCTGTCACTCTCTTGTGCTCATACTTGAACTTCCACTTCAACAGTGAAAAATAGCTGTTTTTCCCCGGAAAAATTGCAAAACTAGCCATAACCATACACAAATCAGGTGTACTTACAGACCAATTATAAATACTCCTTTCATTGACATTTTCTGTTAGATTAGACTCATAAGCACACGTAATCCACGGGTTTCTTTCCTTTTGTCAAACTCTTAGTTTTTGACCGAATAAAGGTGGGCAGAAAATGTCCCTTGCTGAGACAGGTCCTTTGTATTTTTTTATTCCACCCAGTGAATACCATCCATCTTGTTTTCATAAAGTTTGGTTTGGTTTCAACTATTGAACCTGGTCAACGAAGTTCAGGATTTAACCCTCAAAACTGTATTCCAAAAACAGAAAGAAACAAAAGAGAAAACTCATAAAAGAAAACAACGACTGAAAAAAGAATAGATTGACGTTTCCCTTCTACTATCGTTGCTTATCACATACTTAGATGAGGGTTAGAATGTTCAACGATTACCTGAAAGAAGAACATGCTCAAAGCTATTATTCCTGCCCAACTGTGGAGAGATTGAAAATTTAAGCCATATTTGTCAGTGTCTTTTGCGTGGTATTCATAGACTGCATAAAATCCCAAAACCATGCATGGTATGGCCAAACCGTGGAACGTAAAATGTAAGAACTTCATGCATCCATGCCGGCAGCATTGGCCAAGTCTGTAAACGATCATTGCTGAAACAGTTTAAGATTGCTGCAATTAGTTGGGCGTATCAAACAATGCAGGCACTTGACTAAAATACCAAAAATGTATTGATTGATCAAAAACTATGATTTTATTACTCAAATATTTTATCCGGTTGCGCAAAATGGGAAAAAATAGTCAAATGCTGCTGTTTGAATGCAATATAAGGCAAGCAAGTTTATCAAAGAAACAAAATTGGCAAACACAACATTAGAATATACTCCTTGTAACGTAAGAAATGGTTCATCAAGACCCCCAAAAGTGGTGCATTACTTCATTACGCTCCAAAAAGGTCCCGATAGTACCCAGTTAGCAAAAACCGTCTTCAATCCGTCTTAAAGACGTCTTATAAGACAAGTAAAGTTGTCTTAAAGACGTCTCTAGTTCCGCCCAAACACGTCTTTGAAGACGTCTTACGAATCCGTCTTTAAGACGTTTTTAAGACAACTTCAAAAACCGTCTTACGAATCCGTCTTAAAGACATTTTTAAGACAACTTTGAAAACGTCTTACGAATCCGTCTTAAAGACGTCTTATAAGACAACTTTGAAAACCGTCTTACGAATCCGTCTTAAAGACATATGAAAGGCGTCGGTCACAATGCTCTATAGGTTACGTCTCGAGGAAGCCTAGCTTTCCAAGCTTGCTTAAAAATAGTCAACATTTTCAAAATTTGTGAAAATTTCGTAATTTTCAAAGTTTGAGCAAATCTTGGTAATTTTCAAACTTAATGAAAATTTTCGTAATTTTCAAAATTTATGAAAATATTGGTAATTTTCAAATTTTCGAACTGTGGACATTTTCGTAATTTTCGAAATTTTTAAAAAAAAAACTTATGATTTTTGCAAATTATCAATATTTAAGGACTTGAAAACGTTGGAGTCAATCTTCTAGCTATCTTGGCTGAAGACGGCTTTAAGACGGATTAAAGACGCCTTATAAGTCTGGATTGAAAGACGCCTTAAAAACCACTTTGGAAGACGGTATTCAAGTCGTCTTGGAAAACGTCTTTGAAGACGTCTTTGAAGACAGATTTAGACGGATTAAAGACGCCTTGTAAGACTGGATCGAAAGACGTCTTAAAACCTACTTTGGAAGACGGATTTAAGACGGAATACAAGGTGTCTTCTAAAATCGACTTAAAGACGGATTTAAGACAAGCTTAAAATACGTCTTTGGATCCGCGATCATAAGACGGATTTAAGACGGAATGAAAAGACGTCTTACAAAAGCCCATTTTAAGCCAGATCGACAAGCCTGAAATTGTCATCTGGGTATTTGTATGCTTCTGGTTATGACAAAACATCAGTCAAGATAAACAGCGAAATGAGACGGTGGAAAGTCCATGCTAATGAGTCTCGTTCGCTACAAAACAAGCGAAAAAGCTAGTTTGCATTAAGTATTACTCACATTTTAACTCTGTCAATAGACCGCGCTATAAGCATTCATATGCATGTGATTGTCGCTATAGACGGGTTTAGTGCGAAGTCAACGGTTAGCCAACAACCACAACAATGCACTCATTGGTCGCAATCGGTAGTGATAAAACTCGTGTAGCGTTCCAAACTATCTCACTCACTCTTTCGTGACCCCCGTGTATACCCATCTCTTCCTTGTTTCGAAATTCGTCTACAGGGCCTTGTTTTACGACATATTACTATCAAAATCGCGTTGAAATGCCTCAAGGAATTCATTTCAGCCAAAAAATTTCACGAAAGATGTCTTTATATAGGATTTTTGAAATTATAGTGAGATGGCAGTAAGTACATGGGGGTTACGTGAGAGCGAGAGAGACAAACTGTCTTTGTTTGGAACGCTCATCAACGGCAGTCGCCATTACTAAAACCCTCTACACTTGGAAGAAATGGGAAAAAAATCCTTCGTTACCATGCAATAGTCACGAAGATATTTAACTGTAGTCATGCCTGTTTTAGTTAGATGATAAATTAAATAGTGTACATACCAAAGCCCATTAATGTGACGAAGCCAAGCAACATTAAAATGGCATGTAAGTTGAGTAATTCGTAATAGCTTGCATTCTGGCCGAGGCTCACTCCGGGGTATTTGCTGATTAAAAAGGCCCATACTAAAACTAGAACAGTCGCAGCAGCCAGTAACAGAAGAATGAAACTGTGAAGGAGCGCTGTTAAAAGATTACAACCCCTGTCACACTGATCACATTTTGGCCTGAAACAAACGAGCAATTCCATAAACGAGTCCTTGAGTACATCAGAATAAAATAAGCTCTCTGGAAAGTGGTGCGCCAGAGCAATGGGGCTGTTGCACACTTTTGCTTTAAGTGATTTAATCGTCGATTCTCGTGTAAAAACCTCCAAAAATAACGATGGCAGTACTAAAAACTTCCAAAATCCACTCCTGAAGTCAATAATCGCTTTTATTTGCACGAGAGTAATGGTGGCATAGGGCAGTAAGGATGAAAGATTCCTATCTTAATTTCGTCACTCTCTCTATGCTGACAAGAATGACTTACAGAGTAATTAGTCATCAGAGTAGTGATCCACATCCAACAAAAAGTGCCGTGACATCCAGTGACACCGGTGCCAAATGAAAGTCGTCTCTTATTGGACACTTCTTGATGAAGTTACAGTATTGTTAGATGGGAATCTCCCATTATTACTGCTCTGAGCCACCATTACGTTCGCGCAAATAAAAGCGTTTATTGAGTTTAGGAGTGGATTTCGGAAGCAATGCTGCCATCTTTATTCTTGGAGGTTTCAACACCAGAATCGATTATTAAATCGCTTATAGCAAAAGTGTGCAACAGACCCATTGTTCTGTAAACAGGCAAAGCAAACTAATGCGATTTCAGCTTTAATTTGTTTTCCTAATAGTTCATACCCAGATAAACGGTAACACGGTTTTGAAACCGTCACATTAGTTCTTATTCTTAGGACTAATCAAAAGTAATGAGTTGGCACACAAAAAAAGAGGGCGCAACTTTCATCTAAGAGCGTAACTTTCATCAAATATAAAAATCTGAGAGAAAGTGGGTTAGTAAGAAAATGTATTGGGATATCATATTGGACTGTCGATCGTGGTGCCTTAAAAACTCATGCGGTTGGTTGCACGTATACCTAAAGGGGTGTCTCCACCAGCGAATTTAAAAGCGCGAATAAACTGATTGAGCCAATGAGCTTCTTTGTTGTCGATACATCGGACTCGACCTATCGACTTCAAGGCAGCTCATTGGCTCAATCAGTTTATTCGCGCTTTTACATTCGCTGGTGGAGACACCCCTTAAGAGATTCGGCCATTCTACCCGGGATTGTATGGCTAAAGGGGTGTCTCCACCTGCGAATTTAAAAGCGCGAATAAACTGATTGAACCAATGAGCTGCCTTGAAGTCGATAGGTCGAGTCCGATGTATCGACAACAAAGAAGCTCATTGGCTCAATCAGTTTATTCGCGCTTTTAAATTCGCAGGTGGAGACACCCCTTTACATCGTTCTTGTAAAGACCCTATTCCACCTGAGACTTTAGTCGCCGGATCTAGCGTCAGCGTCGGGAAGATCAGGTGGAGGAGCGAAGATCCGGGATCTAGCGTCAAGTCGCTAAGAAGTAGGATCGAATCCTGCATTTTTGGCTTTTAGTGCAACGTTGAGCTCCCGAGTTTCATCAATATCACTGTGACATCTTTAATTCGGCTGAAAACAACCAAGACAACCATCATCCGCGGTTCTTGTTATTATTATTATTATTATTACTTTGTTATTCTTATTTTCTTGTTATTATGTTATTACGTGAAAAATGACCGACGATTTCGGTAAACAAATGAGTGGTGAGAGGCACCGTTTGCATCGGAGACGCGCGTCAAGTCGCCTACGTGGAAGGGAGTTTTCAGCTTCTTGGCGCTAGATCCGGCGACAAAAGTCTCAGGTGGAATAGGGCCTTAAGCGTATTTTTGCTTGCGCGTGGAATCTCGAACTTACAATTCCCAATTTCGAGTTTCTTCCTATTTCAATAAAAATGGACGAACAAACATTTCAAACATCGACATTTCTTACAACAAATTTCTCTCCTTAATAAATCTTCATACCTAACCACGTACTACACTCTCTCTACTCTTCTTTCTATTCCAACCATAGTTCTTAAATCATTCTCATCCTCAGTTATCCTACGCACAGGGTAACCTACTACGGATTTTGCAGTCTTTTGGTTGATGATTAACCCCTTATGGGCCAAGCCAGAGTTTACTCGTTTTTCTCCTCTAGTCTAATTTACGCCTCAGTCTTCATCCCGGATAAACGCGATTATCGATGGAAATACATACACTTTAAAATAGAGCGCCTTCAATTTGTAGTATAGGCAATTACAGCTCCCCCGAGTACGAACAGTTAACTACCTCCCCTCTGCATATGAATGGAAGAGTGGTATGCTTTAAAACTAATTCGGTCCTTAGAGGGTTAAAGTTTGTTCTTAGCCAATTATAACCAACTCATGTGCCGAGAAGTGTAATAGAATTTTAAATATATTACTATGATTTGGAAGTAAATGATTCAATTGAACTGAAAAAGCCCGATTTCATTTTTTTTTTCCTGTAGCTAGAAATTAGTCCAATGTTGGATGAAATTGAAAATTGACTATTATTGGAATTCAAAGAAACAACGAAAGGTAGAGTTTAAAAATGTCAAAAAACCGCGACAGAAATTTTCTTTGAATTTTTTTTTTTTTTAAACAGTCAGTGAAAACTCGAAGAAAAAGAGAAAAGCTCATGTCCAATGGTTTATTGAAGACATTGTAGAAGGAGCAGTTGCACCACAAAAAGGTTTTTTTTTTTCTTTTTGTATTCATGGATATCATATATTCTTTAATTATAATTTAAATAGTGCTTCATAAAATTTTCAAATCTTATCGGTTGGCGTCCGAGTGGTTAACGAACAGAAGGTGGCTCTACGATTTTTCCTCACTACATCATGTTAGTTTGGAGCCAATAGTCATCAATCGATAAACGCTAAATTGTTTTCTTTTAGAGTCACTGCATCCATCGCCTTATTGGCTGTAACATGTCTATTGCGGCAAATAAACATTATAACTAGCATGCTGCATGACTGAATGAGGTCTTTGACTTGTAATCATGCCATGGTTCAATGAGAAAGCGTAACCCCCATTTGCCTCCCATTTGCAACATTAGGGCCAGCATGACTGAATAGGGTTTTTGGTTAGCAATCCTGCCATGGTTCATTCCTTCCCCTCCCCCATTTTCACTCCAATTTTGAACATTAGGACCAGCATGACTGAATGAATAGGGGGATTTGGCTTGTAAGAATGCACAAGTATTAGGTATCCAAAAACTAGTGGGAAAGTAAGACCTCGTTTTATTACAATCTGAATTATACAAATGGTGTCATCATTTATTTAACACAATAAAAAAAGTTTCGATCCTTTAAAGTTTCAGAATTTTCAATTCTTACGCACAGCAAAGGCAGTATTTCTAAGTATGAGCAACACAATGTTAACTTTGTAAAACAAAAGAACGACTCCTCTCAAAGGAATTATTTTTTTATCGTGTATTTATTTCATTTCTCCCCCACCCCCTCCTATTTTTTAATGTGAAACTTACCACACGAGTCTGGCTTTTGGCAAATGGTGCGGTTTCTTTTTTTTTTCATTGCTTGTACAAATTTTCTTCTTTGCAAATATATAAATCTAAATCTAATTCTTCGGTACAAATTTACTTCAAAATGAAAAAATTAAAAAAAGGAAAAATAAGGTAGTTGTTTCCATTTGTTATCCTTCCTCTTTTGAGTTTAACGAGTACTTCCATCGTCATTTCGAACGAAAGGCCTTCCCTCACTCTTTTTTCCAGACTTGGGACTGGCACGGAAACTGACTTAAAATAATCGATCCGTTCAACGATTAATTCAAATCGTATTCTGTGGTGGTTTTAAGGCACCTCGCCAAACACAAAAGGACTGCAAATTTTGGAATGAAAAATCTTTTCTTTTGAGGTAAGATTTCTAAAATGGTGCATGAAACTCCGTAAAAAGTAAGGTAATAAAGGATAGAGACATTTAGTTCTCAGACCAATGAATTATGGACGGATCGATTGATCTTTGGCGGTGATCGGTCATTTTATCGAACATTATTCCAAAGTTGAGGTCTGAACTTGTAAAAACGACGAATTGCAAGTAAAATAAAAGTTTGCTCGACGCTTCAGAGATATTTTATCGCTTTTCTTGCAATGACTCCGTAATTTGACCAGTATGGGCGCGTACAGTTTGGCCACAACGGATTTTCTCCATCTGGGTCATTCCATTTTAAATCAACCAAAATTAATGAAATATGTTGCTGCCTAGTCATGGATTTTGGAAATATTTTGTGGGGTGATTGTAACTACTTTTAGTAGCTTAAAACGTATTTTTTCATATTTTTTTAGCTTACGGCCCCTGAGATATAGGCAACCGAAAATTCAAAAATTGCGATTTTAGGCTTATCTTTGAACGCGTGCCACAGCCTTAATTCTCAACGGAAAGATACGGTTGAGGTCTCATTTTGATGCGTTTTGTGTCTTCTTTTCATTGCTATAGGTCGTTTTTCATTAATTAAAGGTTTAGCAGGTTGCATACCTATTTGAACTTTGGTGACCCTATTGCAATTTTTCCGATCTTTGATAATTTTTTTTAATAGGATAGCGTTGGTAGAAAAAATTCATACTTTCCAAGCTTTAAGTACACTACTAAGAGTATCTGCTCAAAAAAAATTGGATCTCCTGAGCAATTTTTTCTAGTTGAAAAAATTGCTTAAAGTCGACTGAAATTAAGAAAGACCCAACTTTGAGGTTAAAAAAGTCGATGTGGGGATTCATGAAAAAATCTTAAAATATGAATAAAATCACCGCTTTTATGTCTACTTTCAATATCTGAAGTCGAAAGTTTGTGTATTTGATCGCTACAGTCAATTTTTTTTTTTTCAAAATTGGTAAAAATACAATTTGCTCGAACACACGCGATTGAAGCGAATAGAAGAGCCAACTCTTTGAGGTTTAAAAATCTCGCAAAATCTCTAAAATGATCGCTTTTAAGTCCTTTTTCAACGCCTGAAGTCGAACATTTGATTACTGAAGCGCTTCAGTTGAAAAACAAGTTCGTAAAATCGGTAAAAACACAATTAGCATGGCCACATCTGAGCTCAGTTCAGGGCATAGGGGCGTCGCGTGAAATTTTACCGATTTTACGAACTTGTTTTTCAACTGAAGCGCTTCAGTAATCAAATGTTCGACTTCAGGCGTTGAAAAAGGACTTAAAAGCGATCATTTTAGAGATTTTGCGAGATTTTTAAACCTCAAAGAGTTGGCTCTTCTATTCGCTTCAATCGCGTGTGTTCGAGCAAATTGTATTTTTACCAATTTTGAAAAAAAAAAATTGACTGTAGCGATCAAATACACAAACTTTCGACTTCAGATATTGAAAGTAGACATAAAAGCGGTGATTTTATTCATATTTTAAGATTTTTTCATGAATCCCCACATCGACTTTTTTAACCTCAAAGTTGGGTCTTTCTTAATTTCAGTCGACTTTAAGCAATTTTTTCAACTAGAAAAAATTGCTCAGGAGATCCAATTTTTTTTGAGCAGATACTCTTAGTAGTGTACTTAAAGCTTGGAAAGTATGAATTTTTTCTACCAACGCTATCCTATTAAAAAAAATTATCAAAGATCGGAAAAATTGCAATAGGGTCACCAAAGTTCAAATAGGTATGCAACCTGCTAAACCTTTAATTAATGAAAAACGACCTATAGCAATGAAAAGAAGACACAAAACGCATCAAAATGAGACCTCAACCGTATCTTTCCGTTGAGAATTAAGGCTGTGGCACGCGTTCAAAGATAAGCCTAAAATCGCAATTTTTGAATTTTCGGTTGCCTATATCTCAGGGGCCGTAAGCTAAAAAAATATGAAAAAATACGTTTTAAGCTACTAAAAGTAGTTACAATCACCCCACAAAATATTTCCAAAATCCATGACTAGGCAGCAACATATTTCATTAATTTTGGTTGATTTAAAATGGAATGACCCATCTACGATTACTGTAATCAATCTGAAGGAGTTTCATTGAGCTGTCCAAAAATCGATACTTTTGTACAGGTTAAAATATGATGAAAGTATGGTTGCCATCTTACACGATCCGTCAATATAAAGTTGTTTACTTTTGAAGCGTTTTTTTATTCTCCAGAATCCGCACCGGTGCAATAACCCGGAGTGTTTGGAGCTGCTCCGAAGCTGTCTGGTGCAGCACCGCGCACCGGTCACGTGTTGAAGCTCCGGAGCTCCAGCTCCGGTGCATCGGTCTTCAACTGCGATACACTGGAGCTTGCACCGGAGCAGCTCCAGGCGCATCGCACCGCTAATAAAACAACACTTCGGTGCGCTCCGGTGCTGGAGCACCGGAATAAAAAATCACTCCGGTGCACTGGAGCTGCACCGGTGCGCGCTCCGGAGAATAAAAAAACGCATACTTTTTAATTGAACTAGTTTCTGAGTAATGCCACCATTAGTTGTTATAGTCTTGATTTTTGTTCAAAACACGATACCCAAAAAATTCCTGATTTGGATCTCACTGTGCCTCCATCTTTCTCCACAAAACTTCCAGGAAATTTCAGATTTTTATCCCACTGAGTGTCTCCTTCCTTCTCTACCTAACTTTATAAACATGCAGGATAAACTCAGTGAAAATTGGAGGTCAAAAACTTGTCCGTTCATGGTAATTAGTTAAGCCGCGAAGTCAGCATCCACGACTTCCACGAGAGCCCATTCAGCAGTCCGTAACCTAATGAGCGCCTTCAATTTGGAATGTATGCAAAAACAGGACCGTTGCGTACGAATAGTTATCTACTCTGACTAGAGAGCAGGTCGTGAGCAGTGAGATGTAATGGCGATCATTATTCAGCATCAAAACCGATCGGTTGTCTCAGGAGATCATAAAACGTGCCTCCTAATTTGGAAAACTTTCCCTTAAACTTTTGACACAACGTTTTAAAAATTGTAAAACAATGAATAGAGTAGAACAAAATTATATACATAAATTGAAACAAAAAAATAATACGCACCGTCTAGAATTAATTTCCGGCATTCCTAGAATATTACAAAGGCATGAAGGCTAGTCTTGTAATCCTTACTTGAGGTCCAAAGTGCACGATCCATAATCCATAAGGCAGAGCTAACGGCTCCTCATGACCATAAAGTTAGACATCGGTTGAGAAAGGAAGTAAGGGTAGCTTCCGGTCAGAGACGCAACTTATGTGCAGTATGCGGGAACTGGGACCCAAAAATGTATCAGACAGTTCACGATCTGCTTTCTGATCGGAGCAGATAACTATTCGTACGCAGCGGTTCTGTTTTTGCATACATTCCAAATTGAAGGCGCTTATTAGGTTACGGAACTCTGACTAATAATACATGGGAAGTTTTGCGGACCCTCACTTCAACGTATTTTTGCCGTTTCGGACCGTTAGTGTTCAGATGCACATCCATCAGTGGTGGATCCAGTAAATTTTTCTGAGGGGGGGGGGAGGCTCGCCTGAGAAATTTTGAAATTTGAAGCGTCGGTGGAAGCAATTTCAGGCTATTTTCTATTGAAAAAAGGCAAAATTTGATACTTCTGCCCCCCCCCCCCGTGGATCCCCCACTGACATTCATCATTATTATAATTTCCTACCCAGTTCTCAGCCATGCGAGTACTTTCTTTCTGCCTTACCCTTTTTGCGCCTAGCAAAAGCATAATTCCGATTGCGTCTGCCTAACCATTTAATACCAAAGCATATTCAATTTTCTCATTCGAAATTTCAGTATCGTTATCTATCAACCCTGTTTCTTATTTTTGATTATAAATAAACTACATTTATATTAGAAAAAAAAAAAATATGATGGGTGACTTGTAAAAAAAATCAGCCTTGACTACCGTCAAATCACCCTCCGAAAAAATGACGATTACGATTACTTGGCAAAGGCGTAGCCGAGGGGGGTCCAGCGCCCCCCCCCCCCCTGACACCAAAATGTGTCCTAAAAAAAGTAATTTTTTGCGTTTTCAGACAAAAAATTTGACCAAATTAGTATCTTTCGACCCCCCCCCCCCCCTTGACAATTTTCGGACCTCCGACCACCCCCCCCCCCACCCTAGAAAAATTCCTGGCTACGCCACTGTTACTTGGTAATCGTGGCCAATTACCACCTACATTTGCCAAACTTTGCTAAAACCAATCTAATCAATTCTATGTTTTGGGTTTCCAGTCAGTAGGTCTACAGTAATATGGACTACAGACAAAACGTCTACTTTTTTTGGTCCTCTGACAAAATGTCTGCGTAAGTGTACGTCTACGAAAAAAATGTCTCCCTTGAAAAATTACAACATTCCAAAGGCGTCTACATACTTTACGTCCACAAAATAAATGTCTCCAGTATGATAATGCCTTATTTCACAATCCGTCCACTTTTGGGGGGGGGGGGGTCAAGATCGTTTACTAATTTGTCAACAATGTCTACGAATTTGGAAAATGTCCTTCATACTATTGATAATTTCCTTCATACTATTGATAATTGACTCTCTATTGCTTCCTAATTACCAGCACGCAGATTTATTTTCCACAAGTCCAAAACACAAAACCAAAAAAAAAATTGACGTATTGAGAAAAGAGGCGTTGATACATATACTGCGGATTTTGAGGATATAAAATATGTAGACGTCTTTAGAATGTGGTCGTCTTTCAACGAAGAATTTTTTTTTTCGTGGACACACTTACGTAGACATGTTGTCAGTACACCAAAAGATAGCGCTAACAGCTCCTTCTAACTTGCTACTCACTCAAGAATAAAAACCCCAAATTTATTTGGACTAACACTGAGTGAACGCACAGATATGAGAAATTAATTAATGAAAAAAGTCGCGCTGTTTTTATGCTCCTTAACGACCGTCGAGACATCGGACAGTTCACGATCTGCTCTCTGATCAGAATAGATAACTATTCCTACGTGCCAGTTCTGTTTTTGCATACATTCCAAATTGAAGGCGCTCATTCGGTTTCGGACGTGCAACTGCAAATGGGCAGCGGGCACTCTCCTCGTGGCCCACGACTCTTCACGGTTCCATTCTTTACAATTTTATTACTGCGTTTGTTCGGACGTATTTTCGACCTACGTTTCTGACTGTTTAGAACCTTTTTGGCTTAGCTGCAAGCACATAGAGCAGAGCTTTCAAGAAATCCTATGCCACTATAGAGACTTTCCAACTTTGGCGATGCGGAACATAAGACGATAATGAATTTTGTCCATCTAAACATACCTATTAATGAAAAATAACAAAATTGTTCTTAGACACGGGGCGATGTACAAATATTGCACAAACCAATAGTGGGTGCACCACTAATGTTCCATACAGGATCGAACTCCTTCCTTAATTGCAAAGTGATGTTAAAAGTGGCAAAAATCACGGTGACGCGAATATCTACAAACTAGTCATTGATTGGTCAATGGAGATTGGAGGCCTTCACTAAATTGATAGGGACAAAGCAGTAGAAGAACGAGATCCAGAGTTCGAGATATTTCTTACAAGAGACAAAACCCAGGTTTACTTTAGAGTCCCTTAATGGAAATATTGTATAGGGAGTACCGACACGAGCTCAACGAGTTGTGATTGGTCGTTGGTTTTAGGCTCTCACGGAGTCGAGCAGGAGTCGACGACATCGAAGGCTCCACACGAAAGGAGTCGATTCGTAGAGGAACGTATGGGAACGGACCGGAATGCCGGCAAATCCGCCGGTCCACCACTGGTCCACTGTCGAACTTAACCTTCGAATTCGTTCAGGCAGTCGACTAAAGCGACTCCTGTCAAAATGCATAAAGCGTCGTGACGGTACTCCCTATACAATATTTCCATCAAGGGACTCTAGTTTACTTACCGGCCTTTTTGATTACACGTGTACTAGCGGGGACAAAGATGACAGGCCAGAGTATATGCAACACGCAACACACCTAATACACGTGTTGAATGGGATGCTGTGTATTGCTTATTGCAAACCCTGGCTAAGTATCTTTGTCTCCGCTAGTACAAGTACAGTTAGAAGGAAGAGAAACAAAGAGCTATAGCAACAGAGAGGATTTATGGGAGGTCATTTTGAGACTTCGAAGAGGCAACAATGATCGAAATCTCTTGCGGAAATTTTACACGGGCTCGGTTTGTTTGCCTCATTTTTTTTAACCTTAAAAAGAAAGTTGTGACAAATCAACTTGTCCACTTGAAAATGGTTTCAAACGAAAGTGCAAAAGGTTGAGAGTGGCTATCAAGACACAGAAATTGATATAACTGTCTCTTTTGGAAGGATTTACAGGACAAATAAACTGACACATGACAGAAATAAGCAACATTTTCTCACCTGGGTGGCTGTAATGAAATTCTGTGTCCAGATAGCCACTCTAAAGCACTTGCACTTTCAATTGAAACCAATGTCCAATGAATTAATTACAAATTTTGATTTAGGATTTTGAAAATAATTAGGCGAACAAACCAGAATCAGTTCTCTCATGCTGCCTCACTGTGAGATAGGACTTAAAATATGTACTGTCCCCTCTACTAGAGTCCCTATATGTAGAGAGTTAAGACAAGAGGGTAGTCAACTTCTGATTGGTCGATGAATTTTAGGCTCTACGGACGCCGCCATTGGATGCGATTTTGCGTTTTGTTTTGTTAACCAACGGTCTTTTACAGATAAAAGAGTTAATTTGCGACGAATCTGTTAATTTTAATCATAATGCACCACAAGAATGTCCATAAATCTCAAAAGAATCATTAAAAAGCGTTAATTCATGTCGATCAACAAAAGCAGGGAAAGATTACATCGTTTCAAACTTAGCGGAACTGTAATCTTTGCTGTGGAGCAAAACACAACAACGGCCTCAGAATGTAAACAAATGTGCAAAATCGCATCCAATGGCGGCGCCCATGATTTCTCTTGTCTTAACTCTCTACATATAGGGACTCTACCCTCCTCTACAGGTATAGCTAGTTGAAGAAAATACCTATTATCTTACAGGATCCATTAGCAGAAAGGGGGGGGGGATAAAGAACAAATAGGAGAGCAAGATCCTTACTGATAAGCAGCGCAAATCATTTTTGAAGGTTGTCTCTAACAAACGTAAGGCTGTCCATCCTCAAAGAACGTCCGCACTGAACTGTCTCCCTTCATTTGTGATTCGAGGTTAGGAAGATCACACTGATAATTTCACATAATTTGACTTATGTTCACGTCTTTCACTCGAGCAATTGGATTTTTTTGAGTTTAAAGCAATTTTAGCATCACCGTTAACCTTTACAAAGAATTTGAAACTCCGCGAAAGAGGCGCTTTGGGATTTCGATCTTCCACACTGTAGTAATTTTCGTCGCGAAGATTTTTGAAATGATCAACACAAAAAAGAAAACCGAGGAGAAAACGTCTTGAACAGCTGATAGCAGCGTTGCCAGATCGAAGGTGAAAAGCCGTATCGTCTTCATTTAAAGTAATAAAAAACGTACGGCTTTTTCACCCCCAATCTGGCAACACTAGCTGATACGACACCTTCCATTATTTCCCACCTGAGACCTAAATATTTCTAACAGTAAAGATGAGCATTTTCATTAACCTTCAATTTCGACGAGCTATAACCTTAGAGAGGCTAATATAAATTGCAGTCCGTCCATTTAAACCTATGAAAAAGGTCGACTGCGAAGGTGTTCACCGAACACCCAGTACTTCGATCTTTTTCATAGGTTTAAATGAACGAACTGCAATGTTTTTGATGCTACAATCGTTATTTTTCCTATTCCAAAGTGTAACAGCAAGGGCGATCTGACTTTGGTTTGTTTGCCTCATTTTTTTTTTTTTTTAACCTTACATCAAAATTGTAATTAATGTAGTGACAATTGGTTTTAAATGAAAGCGTAAGTGTTTAAAAGTGGCTATCTGGACACAGAATTCCATTGAAGCCATCCAGATGAAAAAATTTGGCTTGTTTCGGTCAAGTGTCAGTTTATGTTTGTTTTTTTGGTTCTGTTTTTTGTTTATTTGTTTGTTTGTTTTGTTTTTTTTTTGTTTTTTGTTTTGTTTTTTTGTTTTTTTCTTAACCGTGAAATCGATTTTTGTGTCCACTATTCTAAAACGCTTCTGCCTTCATTTCAAACCAATTTCAAATGGAACAGTCACGATTTTATTTCTTTTAAAACTTTAAAGGTTAAAAAATAAGTAGCAAAAACAAACCGAGCCTGTGTGAAACTGTTAATGAGAGATTTCCAGCATGACTGTCTCCGCTCTGTTTCAAAAGCATGCCCAAGGACCCTCCTACAGTAGGCCTGAGCGATGTCCAGTTTTGATGTCCAAGTTCGATGAGCAAAAAACATCGACATTTTATCGATGCATCGAAACAAATTTTAACAAGTCAAAAATGAGAAACCACTGGAAATCAAGATACTATTTTATGCTTTCGAGAAGGTTTAAGAGAGAAAAAAACTCTTAGGTCTGTTTCCAGTCAAAATAACGATAAAAAACGAGTATCGATACATCATCGGTTGACATCATTGGCGGCTCGTGCTACTTGGCAACAATGCCTTCACTCCATTTGATTACATATAAAACAATCGATTTGAAAGTGAAGCGGCGCTTCACCAGCAATCGATTGTTGGACATAGATTCAAATGAAGTGAAGACATTGTTGCCAAGTAGCACGAGCCGCCACTGGTTGACATCAACATTTGCATCGAATCCATTCGATGGTAGGATTCGATGGTAGGAAAACATCGAAACTTCGATCGATGCATCGGACATCGCCAAAGACATTATAGAAGAAGACTGGCCCCTAGCGGCGAGATTTGAAGCCGGTTACTGTCATAGGCGAGGGCTTCCCCGCTCGGGGGTATGAACCAAATTAACATTGCGTCTTATGGAGCCGATACATAAAACTGTTTCAAAAGAATGTTAATTACTGTTAGTTTTCAAAAGTACGCTATTATGATATGCAGCTTATGCCAAAGTTGAGATTGACGAATTTAAACGAATGTTTCGGTCAATTTATCCGCTAGATATTTTCGATTGAAAGTACGGCAAAGAGGTTATGGGTGCTAAAGTAAACAATGACCGACCGATCGTTAACTTCGATTATTAAAGAACGGACGCTTTAAATTGATCCAAATTTTCGGTTAAAATGTATGGTATACTATACTGTACAACATATGTGAGACTCGACACGGTTATTCGCAAGAATAATTGACTAAAATAGGTTTGCAGAGCGAGGCTCCATAAGAGCTAATGTTAATTTGGTTCATACCCCCGCGCGGGGAAGTGCCCTGCCCATCAGTCCGTGCCAAGACCGGCTTCACTTTTCCCCCGTGCAAAGAGATAGCAGGGGCCAGTCTTCTTCTATAATGTCTTTGGACATCGCACAGGCCTACTCTACAGTTATCGTCGCTCATTGCATAGCCATGTCGGAATGCTGATGGCGAACTTAGAGTAATGAACGTAAATCTCAGCTTGTTTATGAATCGTGATTTTTGACTCAGAGAACTTGACCTTTGGTATCAATGTTTTACAGCCCACAAAATGTGGATGATTCAGGATAACGAAGAGCTTGAGTTTCCTTGTATTTAGACACACTTCGTCTCAGATAATTTTGAAATTGCCAATAAAAAATTAATCAACAGCGCAGCTTTTTCCATTAATCTTGCCGATGATCACGAACGATTGAGTCAACTTTGAACGAATCGAATTGACGTGATACATTGCGTCTCATAAGGGAAAGTCAAGTCGATTCGTCTCACAATCAGTAGACTCGATTCGGTCCGAAAAGGAGCAAACCACGTCGGAAAGCCGATAAACGAACTATAGAGTAGACTTGAACGAATCAAATCGACTTCATATATTCCGTCTTATGGGGGAACGCCGAGTCGATTCGGTCCTAAGTCGAGCAATCAACCATTCGGGCACCAACTACCGTACGAGTGGCTCAATCGACTTAGCGTGTCTTTTAACCTCTTATGGGTCAAGCCCGAGAATACTCGTTTTTCTCCTCTGGTCTATTTAATATCGTCGGGCGCCTTCAATCTGTCGTATAGGCAATTCCAACTACCCCGAGTACGAATAGTTAACTACCTTCCCTCTGCCTATAAACGGAAAATTGGCGTTCTTTTGAACTATAGCCTCGCCTTCAATCTGTCGTATAGGCAATTCCAGCTCCCCTGAGTACGAATAGTTAACTACCTACTTTTTATAAACGGAAGAGCCCACGTTCTTTTGTGCTAACCCGGTCCTTGAACGGTTAACAATGGCGCTGTTTTGACATCAAATTAAATCCTTGCTACGTATTGTTACGAGTATAATTGATTGATACCTCGATTCTATCAACCACGAATTCATTTTAAGGCATCCCGCAACTTGACGTTGACATTTTGGTCGTACTAGAACAGGACTATTTTGAGTATTGAGTTCTGAAAAGAAGCGGGGCGTGCTACCGAACCACATCAAAACGCATCGGTGAGCGGTTGCTCGACTCGTTGCTAATCAACCGCTCTCCGGTGCGTTGTGATGCGGTTCGGTAGCACGCACAGCTGCTTGTCAGAACCCGATACTCAAATGGTCCTGCTCAGTGGCGTAGCGTGCAGTTTGGCAACATTGTATTTTGTCCATTTAGACCCATGAAAAATATCGAAATATTGGGTGTTCGGTGAACACCCCTTTACATTCGACCTTTTACAAGGGTTTATATGGACACAATACAACGTTGCCAAACTGGCAGCTACGCCACAGGCCCTGCTCTACTTTCTGTCGCTGTCGTGCGACTTTGCGCGAGCATGCAAAACGGTCTGAGATTTTTACAAAGAATTTTACGTCAAAAAAACAGCATTTTCAAACGGCCAAACTTGATACATGTTGAGCGAATTGCGATGTAGTTGCGCTCATAGAAATTACGGGTATTTATTAAAGCGTCGGCCATCAATTCTGGAAATTAATGATGGTATGATTGGCCCCGACGGCTAACAAGTCAACTCGATCGTTCACGATCGGCTTCCAGCGCCGATGACACGCGTCACATAATCGACGCTTAAAACAGTTTCAATGGTAGAGGCGTTGATTTCAAAGTGCAGACACAGCAAACCCGCGATTAACCCTTGGAAGCTTACGATCATCGTATCAAAGAGAGTCTGAAAAGACTCCACACGGTTTGCCACAGTCGAAGCTTGTAGTTTCTTTTTTTGTAACTTTTAAGTATTTTACATGATTTAGTACTTACACCCTACTGCATTTTTTAAGACCGTTTTCATCATATGTCACCAATTTTCGGATATTTATCACTGTTGTGATTATTAAGGTAAACCAAAATACCACTCACCAACCCACCTTTATTGAAACTTTATTGGATCATTTAAGGGGGGGCGAAATATCGATATTTGCCTATCTGTCGACATACAGGGTGTTTCACATAACCTGCTCACTATGGTTTTCTTGAACGGGTGACGATAAAAAAATCTGGAAAAATCGGTTTTACAGTAACTCGGACCTGAAGTTTCATTTAAAAATACTGCCACAACCCAAAATTTGGTTTTTGGGGGGTTTTCAGGGGGGTGCCCCCCTAATCTCAAAATTTTCAAATAGCAACCCCTATCTTGTGATACCTCGTTTGAAAGAGGGTAAAATTCTAAGCATGTTGGCTTAAACCGGAAGTCGATATCTTATTTCGTTTTCGAGATATCGAAGGTCGAAGATCGATAATGGACCAATTTTCGAAAATTCTTAACTCCTACAAAAAAAGTCGTAAAACAAAAAACTGCACGAGTAAAATGTTCTACTTGATGAGTACTTTCAAGAAAAAAATACGAATTTACAATCAAATAAACCGGAAGTCGACTTTTAGGCACCTTAACATTTTTGGCGGGAAAACCCCCATTTCTCAAAATTTTCGAATGGCAACCCCTATCTTTTAATACCTCATTCGAAAAGGCGTAAAAAGTTGTGCATTTTGGCACAATCGAAAGTCCGATATCATTTTTCTAATTCGATATATCGAAAATCGAAGTTCGATTTAGACCATTTTTCGACCCAGTAAAAACCGGATCCTATCGTGTGATACATCATTCAAAAGCATATAAAAAACCAAGAATTTTAGTGCAAACCGGAAGTCAATACCTTTTTTCGCGGTCGAGATATCGCAAGTCAAAGTTTAGTCTTTGGTTAGGGCCTACCTTAAACTTTGACTTGCGATATCTCGACCGCGAAAAAAGGTATTGACTTCCGGTTTGCACTAAAATTCTTGGTTTTTTATATGCTTTTGAATGATGTATCACACGATAGGATCCGGTTTTTACTGGGTCGAAAAATGGTCTAAATCGAACTTCGATTTTCGATATATCGAATTAGAAAAATGATATCGGACTTTCGATTGTGCCAAAATGCACAACTTTTTACGCCTTTTCGAATGAGGTATTAAAAGATAGGGGTTGCCATTCGAAAATTTTGAGAAATGGGGGTTTTCCCGCCAAAAATGTTAAGGTGCCTAAAAGTCGACTTCCGGTTTATTTGATTGTGAATTTGTATTTTTTTCTTGAAAGTACTCATCAAGTAGAGCATTTTACATGTGCAGTTTTTTGTTTTACGACTTTTTTTGTAGGAGTTAAGAATTTTCGAAAATGGGTCCTGTATCGATCTTCGACCTTCGATATCTCGAAAACGAAATAAGATATCGACTTCCGGTTTAAGCCAAAATGCTTAGAATTTTACCCTCTTTCAAACGAGGTATCACAAGATAGGGGTTGCTATTTGAAAATTTTGAGATTAGGGGGGCACCCCCCCTGAAAACCCCCCAAAAACCAAATTTTGGGTTGTGGCAGTATTTTTAAATGAAACTTCAGGTCCGAGTTACTGTAAAACCGATTTTTCCAGATTTTTTTTATCGTCACCCGTTCAAGAAAACCATAGTGAGCAGGTTATGTGAAACACCCTGTATATAGGCAGTTTAGCATCTTTTCCCTTGACTTTGGCGTTTCATTGAACTGAAAGACTTCCTCTTACCTTCCCCGTCCCCTGTGCACACTCTTGGCCAGTCCTCCCCGGGGCGAATATGAACGGTAGAATCGTGAGCAGATTCAGTCGATGATCTGGAGAATAAATGACATCCGTCAAGGTTACCACATCAATCCTTTTGAAAGAGTTCAACCCTCTGCGACGAGGAATGAATCGGTCCATGGAAAACTAGTCCTAGAGTAAAGAAAGTAATAACTTCTGTGCCCATGCAACCAAAACGCTCGACTTGATCCAATCACAACTCAATCATTCATGATCGCCCCCTAAATGCTTCACAGAGAGCAAATCCTTGATGTTTCTTCCTTTTACTAACTGGTTTAAGGAAATAGAGAGGCTTTATCTAGCGAGACCTGGTTACGGAGGTTTCATTCAAGAGAATTCTCAAAAACTCGCCCAAGAACAGGCCGAAGCATCCTCATGATTTTACTGCTACTAAAAGGACCCTGCGGCCTGCACTTTGCATTGCCTGCCGTCTGAACTGCTTCCCGATAGAAAATTCTGAAATTGAGTTACGTTGTGAGCCAATTCTCAAAAGGCGAAGGCAAGACAAAGAGGTTTCACCAAATAAAAGCCACGGCTTAAGATATTCACTAACCGTAACAAAATTTAGCACGAAATGATATTTTGGACACACTGTAAACGTCAATGGGTCTGTTGCAAATATTTGCTACAACAATTAAGAGTGTTTAATCTGATGTAAAATCGCCTGAAAAGTCCATTGGTGGCATCAGAAAGTCATAAAATGCAATATTAAACTCACAAGAGGCGTTTAATGAAGTCCAAGATGGCGGAGAAATATCGAGCAATTTGTAAGCATGCACCACGAACATCCAAGGATAACCAACTTTGACAACCTCATTGGAGGTATACTGGTAGAGGTTATGTGTTTGTTTACGTTGTGACTGGTTGTGATCGATATTGTGAGGTTGGCTATCCTTAGATGTTTGTGGTGCATGCATGCAAATTGCTCGACATTTCTCCGCCATCTTGGATTTAATTAAACGCCTCTTGTGAGTTTATTATTGCATTTTATGACTTTCCGATGCCACCAATGGACTTTTTAGGCGATTTTACCTTAGATTAAACTCTCTTAATCGTTGTAGCAAAAGTTTGCAACAGACCCATTCGAAGGATCGATGGTCAAAAGCCAAAGGTTTTAAGTCAAAAGACGTTAAAAGAGGATGAATAAAGATGTGAAAAACTTTATATCATAGGCAGAGGTTAAAAGTCGGTTGAGGAAAACAACTGAAAATAAAATTTTGAAAATTACGAATAGAGTAAACAGAAGTCGGTATCAATAGACGTAAAATGGGAGACGAGGAAATTTGCAACAAGCGACTTATTACTTTTCGGTGCACATAAACTTTTCTTAATAGCGTCAGTCAACCTACCTTTTTTGGGAAAGCTGAATGCAGGAGCACATTGTTTTTGACGAAGCTACGGATTTTGAGGGTTTACCACAAAGAGTGCAGCAAAATGTGGAGCTGACTGATGGTAAAGTCTCGTCAACGCGTACTGGTACACAGCGTGCGATATCAGATTTCACCGTTCGTTGGCAAGCATTTTTTGCAGGTTTTTTATCCAGAGCGCATGGTTTCGGCGGTGCAGTCTTCTTAACATCATAGCAAACTTGAGGACTCTGTTGTGGGGGCGAAAACGTAGTGGCTGCAGGTAGACATACAGCAGCTGTCGATAGAGAGCAAGGCGTGCAGACTAAAGCATTACAATCAGGAAGCTGAGGAGCTGGAGGAGGTGGTAGTACACCGGTATACACAGGACAAGGCGGTGCTGCCTTTTTCTTTGGTGGAGCTGAGCAAATCGAAACATTGGTTACAGACGAGTCGCTTGGATTTTTTTCACAATCATCAATCCTTTCACA
The DNA here is from genome assembly GCA_011764245.1 of Trialeurodes vaporariorum. Taxonomy (NCBI): domain Eukaryota; kingdom Metazoa; phylum Arthropoda; class Insecta; order Hemiptera; family Aleyrodidae; genus Trialeurodes; species Trialeurodes vaporariorum. The sequence goes on along the minus strand of VMOF01000002.1, from coordinate 12,866,480 downwards.
AGATCGTGAAAGAGTTCTGCCAATCAGGCCGCTTTTCGACTTCCGTGGTTTTGCACACTTACGTTCCTTTTCAAATCCACACTTGTCATCACTTTTGAACTCACACCCCAATTGCTTCTCCTGCACATGTTTCGGACACCTGGAGTTAGTGCAGCGCAACTCGAAAGGGAAACGGAATTTGAATTTCTTCGAGCATCGCTTATCAAGTGGAATTTTTGACGTACAAGATTGGGGTGGGGCCATCTTGAACTTAAACTGACATTTATCTCCAGGAAAGGATTTAATAATAGATTTGTCCTTCGGCGAGGCAAAAGGTATAAAAAATTCATCTTTGTCCTCGGGAAAATTAGTTTGAGGAGCGCTTCTTCTTCGCATAACGGGTTTGAAAGCTTGACAAGTCATGTTGTATTGCTGCTGCACGGGAGCACAACTGCTTTTAAGCAGAAACTTCTCTCTTTTGGATGTGCCGTGCAACGGTAGATTCCCAACAGATGATCTAATCCTGCTGGCAGCAGTTTTGCCAGGAGAGGCATCGCACGAGCTTCTTTCCCTGAGAATTTTGTCTAATTTTGCATTTAGCCCATCGTCACTCTTTCTTAACGATAAAAGTTTGCATAGAGCAAAAATATCTTCAGACGACCATCTTTTCCTTGGTGACCATGCATAATCCTCGTTGCAAAACTCAGAAAGCTCTCGACCTCTAGCAGCCCTGCCTTCATCTTCACAAAACGTGTCTTCTTCTTCCTCACACTTGTCTGTTGAGGAAGCTTTTGTAGAACAGAAGTCATTATCAATGCTTTGAGAAGGGAAGCTTTTCTCAGCTAGATCAAATTTGACTGAAGATGGCTTTGACATGCGCTGTGAACAGCATTTTTTTGGTTGATTTTCTTTTAGTATAGGTTTTGAAGAGGAGCCTAAAAGGAACACAGAAAAAAACGAGTGGGTGAAGCATTATGTTTCATACCCTAGACTGGATCGAAATAAAATAACAGAAGGGAACGTCGATTCTGGATTGATGAGAAGAACTTGGAGTGGATTTATTATTGTTTTAAGACGGGCTAATAATACAGACGACAATACTGAAATTATTGTGATTACGATTGGATAAATTCTTGAATTAATTATACGACTTTACAATGTACAATCGTAATTGCATAATCGTTTCAGTCATGTCGTCTATATTATTAACCCGTCTTTTAATATGGTGTCAGTAGTGCGGTGCGGTCCTAAACCCGTGGTTCAAACAACTGTGTTTGTAAAAATATTAGTAAGTCAAATCATCTTGTCGCGTGTATGATATCAGGCCAACGCAACGCGTGAATCGTCATACAATGTGAATTTTTTTCGTTTCGCATCACAGCCAATATTCTAGTCAAATGAAAATGAAATTAATTAGCCAATATACTGTAAACGGGAAGAATTTGTCTTTTATTAAAAACATATACCTAAAGCCTCTCGGCAGTGGCGTAGCGTGCAATCTGGCAACGTTGCATTGCTTCCATTTAAACCTAGAGGAAAAGATGGAGCTATTGGATGTTTGGTGAACACCTTTACATTCGACCTTTTTCATGGCTTGAAATGAACATTATACAACGTTGCCATATTGCACGCTACGCCACTATCTCTCAGCACTGAATGCCATCTTTAGAGGTAAGGAAGAGAAAAGAAGGTGGGAATTATAACTACATCACGAACTATCATCACAGAATAATACAATCAGAACGGAAACTCTGTCGGATTTTGAAGCAAATTCATTTCGCGTCCGCCATGTTGGGATATAGGATGTTTACATCTGAATTCGCGCTCGAAAAAAAAAAATTAGGACATGATCCGCGAAATTTTCATTCTGAAATGCCATTAGAATAAAAGTGAGGCCGGAAACTTAAGATTTCTCACCAGAATTTACAGAAATAAATGAGTTTCAACACAATTCACACACGCCGCCATGTTGGGAAATAGGACCACAGCGTTGCCTATTGGTGCCGGTAAATTCCAAACTTGCTTCCATTGGCTCTTATGGGAGTTTCCGTTCTGATTGTAATATTCTGTGCTATCATTGTGGTGTTGGCACGCCTTCTCCACCCCTTCCAACCCTGCCACCATTATTATTATTATTATTTTTATATTATCATCGTCTATCCGATGCTACTTGGTACTTCATATGTGTACATCCTGTTACATTTGATTAATTAACTACTATCCGACTCTATGATGTGTTGTGTCATTTACACATCAACACATGGCGCAGTATCAGCACTCTTCTGTTTCATAGTTACGTAACCGCCACTTTCAGTGCCACTCTATGATGATTATCATGCTCTCACGACTTCTTGAGCCAATGAGCTTCTTTGGTGTCAATACATCGGACTCCCCTGGTAAAAATGACGACTATAACCGTTCCAAAAACGACTATAAACATAGTTGGCCAACTATGGATTATAGTTGGCCAACTATAGATTATAGTCGGCAACTATGTTTATAGTCGTTTTTGGAATAGTCGTATAGTCGTCATTTTTACCAGGGTCGACCTATCGACTTCAAGGCAGCTCATTGACTCAATCAGTTTATTCGCGCTTTTAAATTCGCGGGTGGGAGAGACCCCTTTAGCGATAGTCTCTCGAAACCGGCAATGATACGTCTTTATTTTTCACCCCATCGCTCCAACAGATGCCGCCGTTGCCGCGGCGCGGCAACGGAAAACAGCAATACCGTAGCGAAAATTCGAATTAAGTATATAATCGAATTTTTTGTAAGTAAAATTTAAAATTTATCTAATGAAAAGTCAGAAAGTTATATGGAGTGATTGATTGACTCAGGATGTTCAGATCATGTCATCAACTCCAAAAAATATGTTTCCTCTATTGACATAGTTGAACAACTAACAGTGAACCTAGGCGATGGCTCCCCTTTAACTACCAATATGAAAGGAGATATAGGTCAGTTGCACTGTCAACAGAATCGACTTTTGATGCTTGATTCTTATAGATTATGCCGAGGAAATAACGATGGTTTTTGTTCCATCGAAATCTGTTCAGAAATAAGCGAGATATATCCATTTGCAAATGACGACATTATTGCGTAATTTCTTCGTTTTCCGCCATTGTCCGCCACCCGTGTATCTTTCCACCAAGCGCGCAGTGATGCAAGAATGAGTCATTTTAAAAAGAACAACGATTGCCAAAGAAATTTCAAACTATTTAACTTTAAAAGCCGTCAATTTACAGTGAATAAATGATAAACAATAATAAAACACACACACTGATAACACTACAGCCACGGACACAGCAACAACTACGAACATAAACAATGAAATGAAAAATGGCGGCGAGCTTTCGTGAGCAAAGTGGTTGGCGGCACAACACAGGTCTGCGTAGCTGTAGTGCAAACATGCAAATCGGTCCAAACTTGACGACGAAATGACGCAATAAGGCGGTAATTTTCAAATGGTTATACCTAGCTTATTTCTCAACGGATTTCGATGGAACAAGAACCATTGTTATTTTCTCGGCAAAATCTATAAGAGTCAAGCAACAAAAGACGATTCTGTTGACAGTGCAACTGACCTATAGAAGCTGAATATTTTGCAAAAGAAAAGTGATACTCAGTCACTATCAGATATGACCAATCATTTACTCAGTGTTTCTAAAATTCCCGATAAAGGAAACCATCTCAGTTTTGGCGACAACAATGTAAAATGTGTAATTTCGAGAAGATGGAGACACAAACTTTTGCTTTCGCCGCTGCTTTTTTCACAATTTTCCAGGAAAACACTTCCAGGCGTCATCACACCATTGCATTGGGAAGAGTTTCCGTTTCCTGCATTTTTTCGATACGACGCGTTTCAAGCAAGATAATTGCTACGTAATGTGGAAAAGTCAGCGCTTTTAAAATGGCGGAGGGCACGAAAAAGTGGAGTGACGGGTTGCATACTTATTGCCGCTTACCACAGTAAAAGCGCTAACTTTTCCACATTGCGTAGCAATAATCTCGCTTGAAACGCGTCACGTCGAACCGAAAAAATTCAACAGACTACAAATTCTCTCGAAGAGGTTTACCTATCTGATCTCAGTCATTATTTTTCAAATTTTTTAAGCGTAACAATTAAACGTGTGCCGTTAAAGGTATCAGATTACCTAAAAAGTACAAACGGACCTGGTTTCATAAATTTTCGGGGTCATTAGTAAATTCCACAAGTAAAAATACCCAGAGACAGTCCATTTCATTAAATTTGGTTCAGAATAAAATTGTGGACGCTACTCCAAAAGAACCACACATTTTTCAAAACTTTGGGGGCTCTGCCTCGAGAGGAGAGCACTTGTTTAGAGAGGAAAAGAAAGAATGGAGCTGTTGCAAACTTTTGCTACAGGCTTATTAATAGTTGAATATGGAATAATACCCTGTAAAAATAACGATAAGCACACTAAAAAATCACGAAATCCACTCCTAAACTCACAAAATGCTTTTAAATGCGAGACCGTAATGGCGGCCGAGGCCGCGGTTCTCTTATGGCAATTGTATGCTTCTTCTTCTTCTTGTGTGGTGTTGCGAGAACACCTCGTATAGATGGCGCTGATTGAAGATAGGGAACCCCGATGAAAACCGCGGCCCCGGCCGCCATTACGGTCTCGCGTTTAAAAGCATTTTGTGAGTTTAGGAGTGGATTTCGTGATTTTTTAGTGCGCTAATCGTTATTTTTACTGGGTATTACCCCATCATCAACCATTAATAAGCCTGTAGCAAAAGTTTGCAACAGCTCCATTATTTTAACCTCTAGAACACGCCCTAAATATATAAAGTAACGCCCTGTATAGCACGAACGGAACATATTAGTATTTACTATCGACGAATTAAAGGCGGTCGTGAGATTTTCACGAGCTAAGTTTTGCCTTCAATGTTCCGGTTTGGCCACTCTTCATACTCCTCACACCTTGCAGGCTAGGGAGCCTGAGAGAGTGGGGTGAGAGAGCCGCTGCAAATCAGTCCCACACTCATGAGCAAAACTGCAGCCAGTGGTCGCTTAGAGTCTCTTTCATGGAAGCATTGTACAGGGTGTACCAGACCACCCGGATAGGGCATTTTTATGGAAAACTACTGGACTAAATGATTTGGAAGAAAATAGTCAGTAAGGGAACTGACCCCAAATTTTGCATTTTTGATACTTTCAAAGCTCCTTCAGTCCCTTGGGGGTATTTGGAGGGGGGGGGGGGTGTCCAAACAAATTTTTCAAATTTCAAAGCAAAGCTTAGCTCGTGAAAATCTCGCGAAAACCTTTAATTCGTCGATAGTACAAAAAAATCAGCTTGAAGATATGCGATTTCCGATTTCACTTGATCTACCATACTGCTTGAAAAATCGTAGTTTATTCACGTTGCAAAAATCCATACGCATAAAAATGAAAACTCCCTGAAAAAATGTATACACGTGTGAGGCTTAGAGAATATTACTCACGATCGCTTCCTGATAAATACTGGATACGACATTTCGGACAAACATTTTTCTTTATATCGCTTTTGACATTTTTGGCGAAGGAACAGGAGCAGTCATCAGGATCCGATATTTGTCTGCTGATTCCTTTTGAGAAGGTTGGCTTGAGCAGCCTGCAGCGAAAGCTGTCTTGGGTCTTTATAAAATCGGAGCAAATAGAGTCGGAGTCGGAGTCAGTGTCAAATGAATCCTCCGAGTCTGATTCGTCAGAGCAGTTTCTGAAAAGAATAGATCGGTTTCATAAGATATTGGCATAACATATAAGGGAAGGTAGTTAACTGTTCGTACTCGGGGGAGCTAGAATTGCCTATACGACAAATTGAAGGCGATCTACCTCGGAGCAAATAGAGTCGGAGTCGGAGTCAGTGTCAAATGAATCCTCCGAGTCTGATTCGTCAGAGCAGTTTCTGAAAAGAATAGATCGGTTTGATAAGATATTGGCATAACATATAAGGGAAGGTAGTTAACTGTTCGTACTCGGGGGAGCTAGAATTGCCTATACGACAAATTGAAGGCGATCTACCTTAGATCGCATGTATTTCCATCAGAGATTACTAAGCCTAAGAGATACGGCATAACGATTCAAAAGTGTTATTCGACTCCTACGAAGTATGCAATGTGGCGTACGCTGGTGACCGTAAACATTGTTACTACTGTTGTTGTTTGAATGAGATTTGACAGCAACGCCACTAACTAAATTAGTAAGATTAATAAAGTGTTTGGGAAGTTTAATGAGCTCTGAGTATATTTTGTACGTGAATCTGTAAATCTAAGTCACTTTAATCATCCCATCGGCCGTTAAATGACAAACATTTAGATGCTGCAGAGAATCTAACCTCATTTCCAACAACATGAATAACAACAATGTTTACGGTCACCAGCGTACTGCACGTTGTATCTCGGCCATTCTGCAGGCGTTTTTTAAGGAGCCCGGCCAACGGTTTTTTTACACGGCGGAGATAGGAAGTGCCATATCTCTTAGGCTTAGTAATCTCTGATTTCCATCGATAATCGCGAATGTCCGGAATGGAGACTGCAACAATGTAAAATAGACAAGAGAAGAAAAACGAGTGAGCTATTATTGCACTATCGCAATGCAACATTTTATGCCTTCACCACAAAGTTACCGGCACACTTCATTGACAAAAATGGCATTTTCTCACTTACTTAAATTGAATCTTTGGCTTTTAGCGCTGATGTTCGCCTTCAGAGAACTGGGTATCGTTCGATTAAGTCAACTTAAGGTTGATGATAATTTTATTCATTTATTCTTTTATTTTTTTATTTATCTATTTCTTTTTCTTCTTTAAAGTTTAAGAGTCCAATGTCCTCTTGTTATATAATTTCTCAGATTAGAAATTCACTACAAAGATGCTAATAAATTAGTTCATGAAGATTTGCGAGAAACCACAGTTGGGCATGGAACAGAAGACAAGATGGACGAATCGACCAAAATACAATCCAGTTCCAAAAGACTCATTCCAGTTCCTGCTACTACTCGTTACAAAAAACCGTAGAAAAATAATAGAAGAGGAAAAGCTGCAGTTTTAACAAGTTCGCCGTACAAAGCTGAGCTTCAACAAAGTTTGGATGCGAGGAAAACCAAGCGGAAACTTACTTTTTCTGCTCCTCCAGTAAAGAAAAAGGCTAAGATTGCAAAGAGTAAACGCAAGACTGATGAGGAAGATGACACTCTCTGTTTATATTGTAATGAGTTATATGCAGAGTCAACCGAAGCATGGGTTAAATGCATCCTCTGCCAAAACTGGGCGCACTGCTCTGGCGCTAGTGAAGACCCGAAAGATGTAAACGTTCAACACATTTGTGATTTATGTAAATAATTTAATAAACCCATGTACTAAGTAGTAATTATGCAGAATAGACAATAGTTGACAATTCACCATTCCAGTATATTTTTAAATTGTACTTTCAGTTGCAACATTGTTATGTCCCCCTGGTCTCCATCTTGTTAATCTACCAAACATGTGAGCATTTTAGCTCTTGACTTAGTTTAATCCCTAAATAATGTGAAATATAAAGTTCAATAAACTCATAATAACGTTTATTATAAGATCATAATTTCTCATAACCTGCGCCCTTTTCAAAACATGTAGCAAAACCTTACAAGAGCTCCATTGCAGGGTTAAGGAATTTTGTACTCTAGATAAAGGGAGTACTCCTTTTATCCCTCTTATACTTGATTTTAGGTTCAACGAGGGGAGGGAGGCTTGTTAGCCACCCTCGCCGCCCCCCCTCATTATAAGTGCGTCAATGAATCTATAAGCTTTATTAACGAACTAAACAAAGCACTTCCCGATGAAACAAATAAAACTTCAAACAAACATGAAAGTAACCTCTTAAGGTTGACGGTAGAAGATATCGACACATTGAGGAAAGTACAATATTTTTTCTCCTCACAAGGAATAGAATTCTTCACGTATTTACCCATAAAATGAAATGTTCTGTTTCCTCGACTCACTTGTTCTCTATACACCCCAGCTCTTTCGCGTAATTCTCCCCTCTCTTGCAGTGTTGACAAATTAAGCGGGAAAATCAAAAGTTATAAAAGGTGTTAAAAAGGGGGGGGGGGTCGTGAAATTAAATGCAGCCCTGCTTGTATGCGCTCTATAACAGGCGGAGCCTAAGTGGATCGAGGTGTTTTGAGTCTCTAGTTTTTTTTTTGTTTTTGTTTTTGTTTTTTTTTTTCAGCTTTACAGTTATGAATCATCCCCTTTGCCCGAGGAAAAGCTCGTAACAATTTGATGCATTGAATAATGGTATGATTTCACTCTCGTCCAACTTCAAGCAAACCTTTAAGAACGTTTGTGAGAAAACAAGTCAGAGAGAGTTTAAACTGGTTTAACCCTTTGTTGCCGGACGGTAGGTACTCACAAGTACCATAAATTTTACACAAAATGGGGCTCTTGCAAACTTTTGCTGTGGGCAAATAAATAGTCCAATCTGGTGTAAAAACCAGCGAAAATCACGAAAATCGCATTAAGAAAGTCTAAAATTCCGTAATTAACTCACATAACTGCTAAAACGTCAATTTCGTAATGGCGGTTCAACGCAGGTATCAAGGGAGATTCCTGTCTAATTTGCCACTTTCTCTATGGGAACACGGAGATATGTCTCAATTTAGATAGGAATCTCCCATGATACTTGCGTCTTCCCGCCACTAAGCCCGATTCTGAGAGTGAATTTCGTGATTTTTTAGTGTACTCATCGTCATTTTTACAGGTTTTTATGCAAGAATCAACTCTTCAATCCCCTGTAGCAAAAAATTGCAAGAACCCCATTAAATGCAAACTGCAAAAAATCAATATAAGCATCAATTTACGTGATAAATCTGCGACTAGATCGACCATAGCTGTCAAAAAACCGGACAATACTTATAAATACCCTTGGGCAATAAAGGGTTAACGGATTATTGCGATGCTACACACACGACTTACCCTACACTATTAAAATGCACTTGGTACCTTGGGAGAGTCATTGCTTGTGCGCAATCCCGAGATGCTTATGAGAGCTTGTTGCAGTTTCCACGTGATCGAGATCATTTAGAATTTTGAGCGAAAGACAGGTGCTGCCTATCTGTAGAATGTCAGTGAGAGGCATAGATGATCTTTAACACACTTCCGTGAGACTTTGTTTGTCTTCTCAGAAATCAAAATTTAGGGAGCCAGAGATGAACAGAAATATATTCTTTCTCGTTTGATTCATAACCGCTGAATCATCGAAGGATAAGTGAGGTTTGTTCATAATGTACTGGATGAATGGTGTAAAAGAGTGACGAGTGACAAGTGAGAGGAATTTCGTCAACAAATATCTGCTTTAAAGGTTAGTCGATTACACGACACTTTACACAGAGAAAAAAGTTACTTCATGATCTAACTTTTGACATTTAATCCTGTCTTTAAAATACAAAGAATTACTGAGCACCGCGTAGAAATATTTTTGAAACGAAACCACATTCTTGACACCACAAAAGATTTTAATAATTCGGTGAATTTTGTTGGATGGAAACAGAGCAGTTTTCATCGAATTCGTGTCAGCTGTTCGGAGATTCGAAGACGAGCAACCGCCGCATTTAATGGTGAAGTCACGGGATCGATGCAGCGATCTAATATATCGATTGTGACCCGACAAGAGAATATAACCTCGAAAATAGCGTTGCAGTTGAGAGAATATGAAACCATAAGACGCAAAATATTATTAAAATCCTGCAGTATTTGAAGTTCAAAGAGGTTCGCAGTTAAATTAAAAGGGTTTCCAGAGAAACACTTTTGGGCCGTTTGTTTTATACCGGTACTTCAATTTGGAAGGTATACGGTTTTTCTACGAGCACAATCGAGACATCGAAGTAGTGCAATCGACCAATGACGTCACGCTAAATGAGTCGACTTGGTTTGAGGTTAAAGACAGTGGGAGTTCGAAATTACTGTGACCGCTTATTAGAGATTAAGAAGTACTAAACGACTTTTCCACGGCCTTTGTCCGTTTCAGCCCATTTACAGTGGTCTGCGACGAAAAAAATATAAGGCAAGTCATGACGGAAACCTGCGAATTTTTGAGCGCTGAGCTCGATAAAATAACTACAAAGTTTCATCACGTCATGTATTTCCAGGATTTTTAATTTTTAGGCCAAATGGCAAGAAAGCGGCTTACGCCGCTTCACTATAGTGCCGAATGCACATTTAACTCCAATAAAGTTAAGTTTGTCCTGAAAACTGGTGGAAGAAGTTGATTCAGGGGTTTTTTAGGTCGCTGGTCACAAATCTGAAGTCCGTTTTTCAAAACTTTCAAATCCAAGATGGCGTCTATATGGTAAGCATAAGCACCGAATTTTGACCAAAAAACAGGTTGGATGTATTGTTAGAGGAGTTCTTTGGGCCGCTGATGACGTGTTTGAAGCAGCTGATCTCCAAACTATGTAGTATCGACTAACATTGTCAGATTTCAATTTCTGTTTACATCATTTTTTGACTTTATGGGAGTTAAATGTGCATTCGACACCATAATGCGCCTTTGAGTACCCCCCCCCCCCCCCCCCCGACCATCAGGTCGTTCAAGTCGACCGGCCACCTTCCTTGGTAGCAAATATGAGCAAAAATACGTTGACATGGTAATAAATACACACTTTTTAATACACGCATTTGATATGCATTTCATGATATGTTCAGTATGTATTTAATACTACTTATTAATACAAGTATTTCATGCGTAACGAATATGTAGTAAATACAAATATTTAATGCGAATTACCTTTTGTACTTGTTTGAAATGATTCATCGTAAAGATCAATTAATTGGAACTCGAATTAGAAACGGTCATACACTTTAAAAATAGCCGTAAACGTTCGAACTTGTGACCTTGGAGACTCTGAAAACAAATCATACCTGGGTATTTTTCACACCCAAACCTGACAAATTTGAATACTTTTTTTATTTAAAATAATAGACATTTCGCGAACTTGGAGACATTAGGAGGCGTTTTTCAAATCCAGTGATTAAGCTTCGAGGAAGTTTTCGAGTAGAATAACGGATCATAAGGAAGTTTCGGAGATTTCCGTCCCCAGCTGAGGTTTGTTCCGAAGACAAAGGAACACTCCCTCCTTATGACTCGAAGTGTGCAACGTCCTCCGTGGGCCACTAACTCACACCCTTAATCCCCGCGCAGGTGTGAATATGGGCGGATACAGGGAATTGTCTTTCTCTCTCTCCTACCATTTGAAAAAATGCGATAGGAAAGGACAGAAGAGGGGCCAAAGTCATGTGATGGCCCCCTCTGCTATCCTTTTCTAACACATAAGTTCAAATGGAAGGAGAGAGCGAGAGAAAGACAATTGCCTGTATCCGCCCATTGGTTTGATCCATTCTTCCACGAGATCCACCACCATGTCGTTGAACAATGATGTTTTTGTGAGCAGAGATAATTTTTATCTGCCACATTGGAATCTATTTGGGTCAAAAAATAACACGAGTAGTGTGGCACCCAAGCATAAAGGAAGAAAATTCACCATTATTGATACAATGGAGACCACAGATAGGACATGGATAACGGATCAAAAGGAAAGTTTCGGAGATTTCCGTCCCCAGTTGAGGTTTGTTCCGAAGACGAAGGAGCACTCCCTCCCTATGACATGATGTGCACTGAAAAAAAAAATACGTTGATTTTACAGCTGGGGTGTTGAAAATGTGTGTAGCATGTTAGTATGTTGGATTAACAAGCCTGAGCGGTTCAATTACACAGGTATTTGTCAAATTAGCTTCTATGACGGTTAATTTTACAGCTCAGATCTGTTGATCCAACGTACCAACCTGCTACACACTTTTTTAACACCCTATGCTGTAAAATCAACATATTTTTTTTTTTTCTGTGTGCGCAACGTTCTCCGTGGGCACCTAACTCACACCCTTACTCTCCGCGCAGGTGTGATCGATTCTTCCGCGAGATTCACCACCATGTCGTTGAACAATGATGTTTTTGTGAGCAGTGATTATTTTCATCCGCCAGATTGTAATCTTTTTGGGTTAACAAATCACACAAGTAGTGTGGAAAGCAAGCATAAAGGAAGTAAATTCACCCCTAATGATAACCAATCCTATTTTTTTCGATCCCATGGAATTTGAAACAAAGTGAATTTGCTATCAGAACCCTACATCTTTGGCGGGAGGGCTACAAATCCGCCAAATTTGAGTTATGAACCATTTTGCGTACCGTACATCCATTTTTTCAATTTATAGAATAAAAACTATTGTAAGAAAAAATTTGCTGAATGCATCTGAGAGAACATCCAATTTTTCATAAAGCCAGCAATCAGAACAATTTTTTCACATTTTTTTCTTCAAATAATTTGGTACATTCCAAAAAAAAAGAAATGGCTCTTCCTCAGTTTTTTTCCTTACATAATTAGATTCAGAAATTTTATGTCGAATTCGTTTACATGGTTTTAGAGCGCATAGAATTTGCTACAAAACCGTTGCAAAAATCACCGATTATTAAATTATTTTGCTTCGTGAAGTACCACACAATGAGTCCTCCAAAAGCGTAAATTTTTGCGCTTTTTCTCTCCATTGTGAACCATTCAAACCTAAATCGCCCCTGTTCAATCCTATGAGCGCACCAATATTATTTTTGAAATTTGAAAATTTGGCTGATAAAAAAGGAGCGTCTTCTTTTATCCACCAGTTGTTTTACCACCGGTAAGTCTCGGTTCTATTATATGACGTCATCAACCATAAACCACCGGTGGATAAAAGAACGGGTTGGTTGCTAGTTCCGTTGGGTTTTGTTTTTCTACAAACAACACAACAATAATTAACAAATGAGATAACTAATTATTTTCAGTGAAAATTGTTGCATTGTACGGAAAACACACGTTACGATTACTGTTGAGCTTGAGATTCACGATTCGATCAATAACAGCTTACCAAATAGAACACACACTTTACATTTATAATCTCGCAGGTGATTTAGCACGAACAACCGGGAATCACCGCCAAATTCGGCGATGATTACCGGTAGTTACCGGTTGTCACTTGGTGGATAAAAGAGCGAGTTGGTTTACAAACACGGTTTCTATTATGAAACGACCAGTGGATAAAATAACGGGTTGGTTGCTAGTCGGTTGTTATAATAGCAAATAATGGAACAACCGGTGGATAAAAGAAGACGCTCAAGAATAATTGAAACACCTTTGAGCCCTACCAATATTATTTTTTAAATTCAAAATTTGACTGATAAAAAATAATAATGGAGCTCTTGCACGGTTTTGTTGTAGGCAAATGGCGTATCAATTCCAATGTAAACTGCTGCGGAAATAACGATGAGACCATTAAAAAAGTCTAAAGCTCACTCCTCGCAGAGAAAACTTAACTTGACATTTCAGGTGACCACCCTTGAATGTTTGCACCAGCCTCGGTTTCGGACCCCAAGCAAAAGAACATAAACTACGAATTTGAACAATGAGATCAATGAATCTGCTTTCAAAAAGTAAATTTGAAGAAATTAATAGGTCCATTTATACACATTTTGTTACTAGGAGCACGGTGTTAACTACAGAAAAGTTCTACGTTGGGAAATAAACGAGGAAGACGGCACTTTCATGTCCTGTTCTTTTGTTTGGGGTCCGAATCCACGGTTGGTGCATACATGCAAGGGTGGTCACTCTAAATTTCAAGTTAAGTTTTCTCTGCGAGGAGTGAGTTTTAGACTTTTTTAATGGTCTCATCCTTATTTTTGCAGTGTTTTACATCAGAATTGATAGGTCATTTGTCTACAGCAAAACCTTGCAGGATCTCCATTGAAACACCTTTGAGCCCTCTATCATCTGAGTAACTCGACATTTTGAGAGATAGGTAATCCTCTTTTTCTCGATTTCGAAAATGCTTACAATTTCCGTCTATTTTCTCCCGCTTGTCCATGCTGTGTTACCAAAGATATTAAAAGGGGTGGTCCAGTTCTCTCCGGCATAAATTTCAGTTGTCATCGGGGAGGTCCATACGAACAAAAAAATTCCATAAATCCTAGTCCGGAAACGCTTCGTTTCCGAATTATGAAAGCTCAAAGTTGCAAGAAAAGTATAGCACGCAAAATAGAAGAAATAAATTATTCCGAGCAAAAGAGGTGAGCGAGCAGTACAAAAAAAGGAAATTGACTTTTTTCTCAAAAGAACGTTCCAAAGAACCAATGGCCGATTCTAAAAATTCGCGGTCAGAACCAATTCTGGTAAACTCTAAAATATGGTTAGGGAAACCCTTAACTTACATTGAAGCTCAAATTTGATGAATTTCAATCACGGAAGAGTCGTATTGCAGCGATTTAAAAAAAAAAAAAAAAAAAAAATCAGTGCACGATTTTGAGCTCGGAGCTGACAATCAATGAGAAAAAAGTCAAGTGACTGTTTTTGCAGCGCTCGCGTAGTAGAACAAAATCTGTATCCTGATTTTTCTTTTTCCCCCTTTTCTACTCATGTCAGAATAATAATTGTTTTTACTCTTTTGCGTATAGTACTTTTCTCGCAACTTTGGGCTGTCATAGCTCACAAACGAAACGTTTTCGTTCTATGGTTTATGGGAAGCTCTATGTTTGTATAGACCTCTCCGATGACTTTTGAAAATGCCGGAAAGAACTGGACCACCCTGTAGAAGAAGACTGACCCAGTAGCCCCTGCTATCTCACAGCACGGGGGAAAAGTAGAGTCAGTCATGGGGCGGGCTGATTGGTAGGGCACTTCCTCGCGCGGGGGTATGAACCCATTGTTTTTACTCTTTTGCGTATAGTACTTTTCTCGCAACTTTGGGCTGTCGTAGCTCACAAACGAAACGTTTTCGTTCTATGGTTTATGGGAAGCTCTATGTTTGTATAGACCTCTCCGATGACTTTTGAAAATGCCGGAAAGAACTGGACCACCCTGTAGAAGAAGACTGACCCAGTGGCCCCTGCTATCTCACAGCACGGGGGAAAAGTAGAGTCAGTCATGGGGCGGGCTGATTGGTAGGGCACTTCCTCGCGCGGGGGTATGAAACAATTAAAGATTAGATCTGATAGGGCCTGACTCTTCAAACCTATTTTACTGAATTATGTTTGCGAAAAACTGTGTCGAGTGTCGCATATGTTGTAAGTACAGTTTAGTATAATATACATTTAAATCGGAGATTAGGAATCAATGTAGGGCGCCGGTTCCTTAAAAATTGAAGTTAACGATCGGTCGGTCATTGTTTACTTTAGCACCCATAACCTCTCTGCCGTACTTTCTTCCGTCAATATCTAGTGGATAAACTGTCCGAAACTTTCATTTAAGTTCGTCAATATCCAATTTGACAGAAGCTGCATATCATATCTAAGTACTTTGGAAAACTAAAAATAATTACCATTCTTTTGAAACTGTTTCATGTCGCAGCTCCAAAAGCCGAGTTGTTAATTTGGTTCATACTTTCGAGCGGAGAAGCCCCCCGCCCATGAAAGTAACCGGTTTTCATTCTCGCCGCTAGGGGCCAGTCTTCTTCTTTATTGTCTTTGGGTGTTACTACACCCTGACGAATTTTTCATGCGGTGTTACGACACCCTCACGAAGAAAGTTTCGTCATGAGATATGTCAAAATGGTCTCACATTATTTTATTTTTCTTATCAGTTTCTGATAGCATCAGTCGTCAATAAGGCTAGAGCTATGGTCAAAACCTTGAGAACCCAAACCAATATAAATAAACTCGAAGAGGGAAACCAGTTGATGCCTATTCTGGACCAGAAGACCCGCTGGAGCAGCACCTTCCATATGTTGCAGAGATTACTAGAATTAGAGCAATTTGTCAGAACGGCACTACTAGCAGTTGCAGAAGGCCTATACATCGGAGAATGGCGATCAGTAAAAGAATTGACGCAGGTACTCGGCCCATTGAAAACAGCAACAGTGGCCTTGCAGAGAGAAAATCTATTACTGAGCGAGGTCAAACCAGCGATGATGCAATGTCTCATGAAACTGGTAACACTTCAAAACAACCAATTTTCCGACCTTGCTTTAGAAGCTGTGCGAAGAGGACTGCCGATGATATACTCAAATGACCTATTCGCAGCAAGCATTTTAGATTTACGATACCGCGCGTTGCTAACCAAAGAGGAGCAGCTGTTGGGACGCCTGCGCCTGCAGTCGGCTTGGAACCACATCCTTAAAATATCTACTCGGCCATCCGATGATGAGCTAAGGGATGAGGCAGCAGCATCTATTTCCGCCATAGCCCAAAATGAAGATGATGACGAGGAAGACCTACAGAGACTGATGGACGCGAACGAACAAGGCCTCCGTCAAGAGCAGAGGAAGGCTCTCAGGGAAACAGATATTTTAGGTAAAATCGACAACTTTAGGAATTTACCGAGGGAAAAAAAATTAAAGGCGAACCCACTCAAGTTCTGGCACGGAGAACAACTAAGTAAACCCGAACTAAGTCAGCTAGCATCCTTGTTTTTTTCTATGCCACCATGTCAAACGTCTGTGCAAAGATTGTTTTCCAACCTGAAATTTATCAAGAATGATTACCGGCAAAATTTAAATGATGACTTTTTAGATTCAATTTTGACTGTCAGAATGAATTCCAAGAATACAAAGGTAAAATGTGGTTATACTGTCCTCATTGTTTGACCGATGAGAGTATAGTTTGTCTTGTTTTTCTTGTCTTTGTAATGGATTGTGAAAGAGATAGAAAAGGGCAGAGGGGACGTTGAACGGGAGAGGCTACAAACGGGCAATGGTCTTGTCAGGAACGTCCTCGCATTCTATACCCTTTCAGGAACACCTGTAAATCCGGAAGCTGCCTGATGAGATTAAGGGCGTTCTGAATTCTCAGCTAATACGAGCCAGCAAGTGGAAAAGCGAAAAAAGGCGTAGAATCCAAATGTTGGAGCAAGTATCTGAAAAATTCACTTTCGAAACCAGCAATATCCATTGCAACGTTCTCACGCTTCTGCAATGCTTCATTTCTTTAATAGGGGCTCAATACTTGCAATTTAACGAAACGTTCACTCATTAAAAAGAGCACGTTTTCAGTAAAAATTAATAAAGCTCGCAAAGTCAAGTGCACTCGACTTGGTTGTGAAAATGTAAAAACTGCTCAATCGTAAAAAGGTCGAAATGAATATTGTTGGTTTTGAAAGATCCAACTTTCGGTTACAAAACATTTCGTCAAGATCATACTAATTTTCATACAGCTTCATCTGTAAAATTAAGGGTAGAAAGTGGAAATGTCCAATGACAAAAGGTTCAACTACAGGAACGTCCAATGTAAAAATGTCCATGAAATTTGGTCCATGAATAAAAATGTCCAGTACCCAATAATGTCCTATGTAAGAAATACCCGCCTTAAAAAAGTCCACGCCATCGGCTGGAAATCTGAATTAGGTCCCATTTGAACTATTTTCGAACCATGCAATCAATCAATAGCCGCTCATGGGAGGCAGTTTGTTCCGGAGACGACGGAGCACTCCCTTCCTATGACTTGATGTGCGCAACGTTCTCCGTGGGCAACTAAGTCACACCCTTAATTTTCGCGCAGGAGTGATCATAGGCGGATACAGGGAATTGTCTTTCTCTCTCTCGTAACATTTGAAAACATGCGTTAGGAGAGGACAGAAGAGGGGGCCAAAGGCACGTGATGGCCCCCTCTGCTATCCTTTTCGAACACGTAAGTTCAAATGGAAGGAGAGAGAGAAAGACTATTCCCTGTATCCGCCCATGGGTGTGATCCATTCTTCCACGAGATCCACCACCATGTCGTTGAACAATGATGTTTTTGTGAGCAGAGATAATTTTCATCCGCCACATTGGAATCTATTTGGGTCAAAAAATAAGACGAGTAGTGTGGCAACCAAGCTTAAAGGAAGAATTTTTCCCCTAATGATACAATGGAGACCAAAGATGGGATAACGGATCATAAGGAAAGTTTCGGAGTTTTCCGTCCCTAGCTGAGGTTTGTTCCAAAAACGAAGCAGCACTCCCTTCCTATGAGTCGATGCGCGCAACGTTCTCCGTTGGCAACTAACTCACACCCCTAATCTCTGCGCTGGTGTGATAGATTCTTCCGCGAGATTTGCCACCATGTCTTTGAACAATGATGTTTTTATAAACAGTGACAGTTTTTTTCTGCCACATTCGAATCTTTTTGGGTTAAGAAATCACACGAGTAGTGTGACAACCAAGCTTAAAGGAAGTAAATTAACCCTAATGATACAATGGAGACCAAAGAAGGGACATGGATCACGGATCTCAAGGAAAGTTTCGGAGTTTTCAGTCCCCAGCTGAGGTTTGTTCCGAAGACGAAAGAGCACTCCCTCCCTTTTACATCTTCTATAAAGATATAAAAAGCACTGTATCAATTACAGGTTTGAATAATTTGGCTGAAGGTACTCAACATCCTCTGAAGGATGTTCAATTACTAAATACCCGTAATTTTGAAAATAAACTTGAAGAAATTCCAAGCAACCGCATTTAAATATTTTTCACCAATAAAGATGTTGACAGTGTTAATTCAATGATATTATCGCCAAAAGATACTCTGCCAGCCTTCCTGAAGAGTTTGGAGTAATGTCTCCAAAATCTAACGAAACACCCCTACAATTTTACGATAGGTTAGTGCTTCATTATAATCAATTAATTGTCATATTATTGGTAGAATGCAAGAACAACAGGGATATTATGCACCAATTCACTGAACATTATCTTAACGAAAGGGTAATGAGAAGAATTATGATCGGACTACGTGAACCGAACGAACAGTTTTTGAAAACAAGCGATCCTAAAACTTTGGGGGAAGCTCATTCTCTCCTCGCAACTTTAGCTCAACCTGATGCGCTAGAATGCAGAACCAAAAATTTTAACAACCCTCCTTGGCAAAATAATAAAACAGCACCAGTAAACAAAAACGTTCAAACACCTGAATTTGCGAGTAAAACCAGCCCCGCACGAAACTCACAACCACGAAACTTCAATCAAACTTGGCGACAAAATAACAACTTTAACAATTATTTCAAACAGCCTCTAAGTTTAACCAACAAAGTGGGGGCCCAGAACCAATGTGAGAGCAAACCAGAGTAAATCAAATGGAGGGCACAGACTGTGAAAACCCCAGCGAACAAGAGAATCAAGGCGAGAATGTAGAAGATTAACTTACGTTAATTCACTTGTTTTGTTGCAGTAAATGCAACTTTCTAGTATCAGCAGTTTGACAAAAAATCGGAATTCTTGTGTGACTTTATTCTATTTGTTGCAACATCTTTTGGCTGGTCCTCACCACGCCCTCTATCGAAAAGCCGATAAATTCATGAAGTCATGAAAGTTTGACAAACATACCGTGAACAATCCTCCTCCTTCCCGAATAGGATGGCAAGTAACTCTACAAGCCGCCAAATATATTATGGAAAAAATGCAGAAGGCATGATACAAGTAAATGGAGCCACGAACCCTGAATCAGGATGCTCTAGAAAATTTATTTGGTGTCATCCGAGGCAACTGTGGCCAAAATTCCAATCCCGTATCTCAATTTGTCGGTTGATTTGAAACAGCTGTATTAAATAATTGCACTGCTGCTCATTCCAAAGGCACCAACTGTGAAGTGGACAATGTTGCACTTTTGGATGATCTAAGAGTTTTATTAGAGAAAAAAAACCATTGATAAAGAAGAGAGTGGAGGTATCAGATCTTTTGAAAGACATTGATGCAGTATTAGGACAGACATAAGCTAAGTCTGCTCAGTTGAAAAAAAAAACAAAAAAAAACAAAAAAACAACTATTAAAAAAGGAGATAATGCGTCTCGTCCTACTGCCCACATTGCAGGATTCGTTGCACATAAAATGCTCCCGAAGATGGATTGTGCTCATTGTAAAAACTTATTACTTGCCGATAAAACCGGCCCTTGTTACTCACTCATCTCCGCAAAAGAATGGAATTATAAAAAGAAAAATCTAAACTACTGACCTGAAAAGTTTATTGAACGTGTAGGATCCTCTTTATACTTGTCTGATGCGTTAATATAGAAATATGCACACATAAATAACATCAGAAAAACAATTACGCGCAAGCAACGCTCGATGAAAAGTTAAAGTTTACATTCTTTGTCGGACGACAGAATTGACGCAGAGGAGAAGAAAAATTTTGGTGCCAAACTTTGAAGTATAACAAAGGATTAACGGATCATCCAGACGTTCGATATCATCTTGTCACCGGAGAAGAGTTTCCAGACTTTAGCGATTTTTTTTACCACGAATGGCATGCTATTTTTTTTTTTTTTTTTTTGTTTGAATGTTGAGTGTTGCAAGTAGTTTTTTTAGATAAGGACCCGCATCATTAGACGGATGACTCAGTCTACCTCCAGGCACGTATAACTGTGAAAGCACACCTAAGGTGGTAAATGATAGTGCTGACCGTGCGATACAACTTATGCAAAAATACAATGGAGCACTCACGAAGGTCGAAAATAATTTTCAACAAGTTTTACAGGTCTCAAGTTTGGTAAATAGCAATGTTAACAAATCAAAATAAAATTAGAAAGGAAAATCTATGTGAATCAATATGAAAATCAATAAATGAGATGTTTTAATCTACTTTTTCTTAATTATTGTATTCAATTTTTTAGTCCGACCGTCCGTCCGTCCATCCATCCATACATCCATCCATCCATTTCTTCATTTTATTGTATTTTTTCCCATTTATTCTCAATTTGTGCGTGACTGTGTGCACGTGTCAGTTTTAATGTTGAAATTTGAAAGCTTACCTGTTCGTTTTTAAGATACGATTTTAGTACAGATATCGTCGAACTAAAGAACCGTAAGATCTTCAATCGACTGCCTGCAGAACTTGCTGGTTCAGAGCCTGGAGAGACCGGATTCTCAGCAATTGCCACCAGGAACGAGAGAGGAAAGTCAAGCAGTTGCCGATCTAGTCCCTCACAGAGTTGGCTGAATTCGAGGAGGAACTCAGCAGAAGCGAAGAGCTTAAACAACACTAGATAAGAACCCGCATCATTGGACGGATGACTAAGTCTACCTTGAGGCGCGTATAACTGTGAAAGCACTGAAGGTGGTAAATGATAGTGCTGAGCGTGCGATACAACTTAGCCAAAAATACAATGGAGCACTCACGAAGGTCGAAAATAATTTTCAACAAGTTTTACAGGTCTCAAGTTCGGTAAATAGCAATGTTAACAAATCAAAATAAAATTAGAAAGGAAAATCTATGTGAACCAATATGAAAATCAATAAATGAGATGTTTTAATCTACTTTTTCTTAATTATTTTACTCAATTTTTTAGTCCGTCCGTCCGTCCGTCCGTCCGTCCGTCCGTCCGTCCGTCCGTCCGTCCGTCCGTCCGTCCGTCCGTCCGTCCATCCGTCCATCCGTCCATCCATCCATCCATCCATCCATCTATCTATCTATCTATCTATCCATCCATCCATCCATCCATTTATTCATTTTATTGTATTGTTTTCCATTTATTCTGAATTTGTGCGAGACTTTGTGCACGTGGCAGTATTAATGTTGAAATTTGAAAGCTTATCTGTTCGTTTTTAAAATACGATTTTAGTACAGATATCGTCGAACCAAAGAACCGCAAGATCTTCAATCGACTGCCTGCAGAACTTGCTGGTTCAGAGCCTGGAGAGACCGGATTCTCAGCAATTGCCACCAGGAACGAGAGAGGAAAGTCAAGCAGTTGCCGTTACTAAATACCCGTGATTTTGAAAATAAATTTGAAGAAATTCCACGCAACTGCATTCAATTATTTTTCACCAATAATGATGTTGACAATATGAATTTAATGATATTATCGCGGGTCGCAGTGTGCATTGTATTGCAGATGGTGTGATATCAACCAAAGTTCTCCAGATGATCATACAACAATTCTTGATACTGCAAGCTAAATATCATTAAATGATGCTCATATCCCTTTTAATGTAGATGGACTACCTTTAGAGAAAAGCAAATCCAAAGGAGGCTTGTGGCCCATTTTGATGAAGGTAATCTCATTTTATTTATAGTGTGCATTGAGGCCCGCCGGAACGTATCGCGGACCTTTCAAACCTGGGAGCAATGTTGAATAACTAAAAGTTTGTGGATGAGCTGGGACCAAATAATGTTAGGTCCCGAGCATTGAATTGCGTTCATCTTGCGTGCGGTCTCGACCAATCAGCGAGCTTACGCACGGTCATGTGACCGTGCGTAAGTTACGCTCGGGACCAAACATTACTTGGTCCCAGGTACCTCTATGCACAGAAAGTGTGAAAGGAGAGAGGAAAGTTTTGCCGGTAAGAGAGGTGGGGATTGCTTGCAATGTTCCTGCGAAATTTTTTGTTCTCATCACAATTAATCACAATGATTTTTTGTCTTGTTTTTCATGTCTACACTGTGCTGTGCCTCGTGCGTCGCTGAGCAAACGATGCATAATTAAAGACATTGATTGTCCCTTGAGAATTGATGGAGATTTCAGAGCACGAGTATACCAAGATCATTGTCCTGCTTCCAGAGATACACTATTAACCCTTCACTGCAAAGTGTTCCTAGTTAGGAACAAATACTCTAAAAGTGTATTTGAATATTTAGAAACATAAATAAGCAAGCTAAGTCATACCTGCAACAATTACTTTGCAGCCTCTCATCAATGAAAAATAATGGAACAAAAAAGAATCACTATTTTTCCGTATTTAAGTACCCCATAATACAACGAATAAAAATATTTGGTTAAAAAAAAGAAAAATCGTACAGTGAAGGGTCAACTAAAATTCCCCATTTAGACACGGTCAAATCTATGAGCTTGAACTACATACATCTGGTACATCATCTTCGGGTGATAAAAAATTGCTGATATTGTGGTTCGGCCAAGTTTCGTGAAACAACCGCTACAAATCAATTATAATAATTAATTTCATGAAGAAAAATATATACGCCAAAATGTTCCTGGGGGCATTGATGAACAATGATTTCCAGCTTTCTCAAGTTCTAAAAATTCTCTCAATTTTAACTGTGATCCTTTTTATGTTTCTTTTTTATCTAGCCCAACACCTACCGCGAAATGCGATTTGTGACTTTTTGAAGGACCCGGGGGCAGTTGCTCCTCCCCCACCCGCAGACTCTCTGCCGGAAACCGGCCCGCAAACCATCCTTCAAACCGGCCTGCAAACCACCCTTCAAACCGGCTCGCAAACCACCCTTCAAACCAGCCCGCAGCAAAATGCGGTGTAACCAAGATCAGCAAGACTATGCACGTCGATTATTGTGCCAGTATGAGGGCTCTACTGAAGACATTTATGATGAATCATTGCTTGTTCATAAAAATTTGGGGGCCCAAAGACCCCCAAATTTTGGAATCTAAGTGGGGGCCTTAATTTTTCACTTTTAGGTATTATGTGGCACATCAATCGAAAGGTCTTAATCTCCTCTTTCAGATGGATTTTAGTTTTTTGAAAAATATTGGATAGTGTGGTCACAGTGGCCGAATGAAAATTTCCCCCCAAAAGGGCCCCATAACCCCAAAAATTGGGGTTTTCTGGAAAAATTTACTGGAACAAAAATGTCGGCAATGAGTTGTTCTTTCAGGAGCTGAACTTATTTGTGTACCTTTTATAGGCTTTTCCCCGCCAAAAATGGAAAAATGTGTCTCGAACCCCCCCCCCCCCCCCCCAAAACCCCCCAGGGAGCCTCGGGGGGCTTTGAAAATATATTCATTGAATTCTTTGGGGTCAATTCCCTATCCGACTTTTTCGTTTCAGCTCTCTACGCCCAGCCGTTTTCGAGAAAAAGTACCTATCCGGGTGGTCTGGTACACCCTGTACATACAATCAAATAGTCAAAACAAATAATTATCCAAACAAACGAACGAAATTTTTCATCAATGACTCTCGACAATAACGACTTTCGACCAATAAAAACTTCTCAAATGCTTGAATTTTTGAGGAATTTCGATTGGTCGTTGTTTGGATCGCAAACACAGGCCAAAATCCAGACCATAATTTCCTTCCTTTGTCTGGATGTTTATTTGTTTTGAATATTTGATTGCATGTATGTTCAGGAATTTGTTAGTAAATTTTAATTTACTTATATAGCTGCTTTTGTTTCCCCCCCCTCTCCCCCCCCCCGGATGGACTCTATAAAGTACGTACTGTATATAGACTTTATATTATGTTTATACGTACTGTACTATTGTACGTACTATATTTTGGTGGTATAACATGTATTTAGCATATAAATCACGTATTGTAGTAGATATGTGTATAGCACTGAAATAGTTATTATATAGTAAATGTAATATATGTACTTTATGCATTATATGCATTACATGCATTATATAAACAATTTTTTTATTTTTTTATAGGGGGGTTTTGGGGGTTTCCCCCCCCTCTCCCCCCCCCCGGCTGGCGAAAAGGTCCACAAAATAAGTGAAATGCAGGGGCGAAAAGGCCAAATATGGGTAAGAGAAGGTTAGGTAATGGTTAAATATGGGTGATATAGGGGCATGAAGAGGCCGAATAAGGGGAATTAGGGGCAAACCAGGTAAATAAAGGTAAATGGAGCCGCATATAGCTATAAATAAGTGGAAATAAGTGCGAATTTAGGCAAATTAGTGTCAATCAGAGAATTACGAGCACAAAGGGGAGGAAAGGGCCAAAAAAGGGGTAAAATACGGGTGAAATGCAGGGAAGAAAAGGCCAAATATGGGTAAGATAGGGGTTAAGTAGGGGCGAATATGGGCGAAATAGGGTCATAAAGGGGAAAAATAAAAGGAATTGGGAGCAAACGAGAAAAATAAAGTATAATAAGGGCGCTTATATGAATAATTAGGTGGAAATATGGGCAAATTCAAGCAAATAGGTGTCAATCAGAGGAAATACGAGCACAAAAACACGGAAAGGGCCAAAAATGGGTGAAATGCAAGGACGAAAAGGCCAAATATTGGTTAGAGAGGGGTTAGGTAATGGTTAAATATGGGTGAAATAGGGGCATAAAGACGCCAAATAAGGGGAATTAGGGGAAAACCAGGTAATTAAAGGTAAATGGAGCCGCATATAGCTGTAAATAAGTGGAAATTAGTGCGAATTCAGGCAAATTAGTGTCAATAAGAGAATTACGAGCACAAAGGGGAGGAAAGGGCCAAAAAAAGGAGTAAAATACGGGTGAAATGCAGGGAAGAAAATGCCAAATATGGGTAAGATAGGGGTTAAGTAGGGGCGAATATGGGCGAAATAGGGTCATAAAGGGGAAAAATAAAAGGAATTGGGAGCAAACGAGAAAAATAAAGTATAATAAGGGCGCTTATATGAATAATTAGGTGGAAATATGGGCAAATTCAAGCAAATAGGTGTCAATCAGAGAAAATACAAGCACAAAAAGACGGAAAGGGCCAAAAATGGGTGAAATGCAGGGACGAAAAGGCCAAATATGGGTTAGAGAGAGGTTAGGTAAAGGTTAAATATGGGTGAAATAAGGGCATGAAGAGGCCAAATAAGGGGAATGAGGGGCAAACCAGGTAAATAAAGGTAAATGGAGCCGCATACAGCTTTAAATGAGTGGAAATATGTGCGAATTTAGGCAAATACGCGTCAATAAGAGAATTACGAGCACAAAGGGGAGGAAAGGGCCAAAAAAGGGGCCAAAAATGGGTGAAATGCAGGGGCGAAAAGGCCAAATATGGGTAAGAGAGGGTTAAGTAAAGGTTAAATATGGGTGAAATAGGGGCATGAAGAGGCCGAATAAGGGAAATTAGGGGCAACCAGGTAAATAAAGGTAAATGGAGCCGCATATAGCTATAAATAAGTGGAAATTAGTGCAAAATAGGGCCAAATAAGGGGAATTAGGGGTAAATGAGAAAAATAAAGTTAAATGAGGGCGCTTATAGCTATATATAAATGGAAATATGGGCGAATTCAGGCAGATAGGTGTCGATAAGGGAAAATACGAGCACACAGAGGGGGAAAGGGCCAAAAAGGGGGCAAAAATGGGTGAAATGTAGGGGAGAATTCGAGGAAATTCTCCAGTATTTTAGGGAATTCCCCAGAATTTAGGGAATTCCCCAGAATTTAGGGAAAATTTTTTGTCAATAAGGGAAAATTCGAGCACACAGAGGGGGAAAGGGCTAAAAAGGGGCCAAAAACGAGTGAAATGCAGGGGAGAATTCGAGGGAATTCCCCAGTATTTTAGGGAATTCCCCAGAATTTAGAGAATTCCCCAGAATTTAGGGAATTCCCCAGATTTTAGGGAATTACCCAGATTTTAGGGAATTCCCCAGATTTTAGGAAATTCCCCAGATTTTAGGGAATTTCCAAGATTGTAGGGAATTCAAAGGGGCAAAAAAGGCAAAAAATGGGTACAATGCAGGGGAGTAATGTCAAATATGGGTGAGAAAGGGGTTAGTAGGGGCGAAATATGGGTGAAATAGGGACATGAAGGGGCCAAATGAGGGGAATCAGGGGCAAACGAGAAAAATAAGGTTAATTGAGGGCGCTTATAGCAATGAATAAGTGGAAATATGGGCGCATTCAGGCAAGTAGGTGTCAATAAAGGAAAATGCGATCACAAAGGTCGGTCCATTGACCAATCAGAAGCGTCCATTTCAATCAATGGGGAATACTCAATCCTGATTGGTCAGTCCATTGACCAATCAGAAGCGTCCATTTCAATCAATGGTATATACTCGATCCTGATTGGTCGATCCATTGACCAATCAGAAGCGTCCATTTCAAGCAATGGGGAATACTCGATCCTGAATTTAGGGAATTCCCCAGAACTTAGAGAATTCCCCAGATTTTAGGGAATTCCCCAGATTTTAGGGAATTCCCCAGATTTTAGGGAATTCCCCAGATTTTAGGGAATTTCCAAGATTGTAGGGAATTCAAAGGGGCAAAAAAGGCCAAAAAAAAGGTACAATGCAGGGGAGTAATGTCAAATATGGGTGAGAAAGGGGTTAGTAGGGGCCAAATATGAGTGAAATAGGGACATGAAGGGGCCAAATGAGGGGAATCAGGGGCAAACGAGAAAAATAAGGTTAATTGAGGGCGCTTATAGCAATGAATAAGTGGAAATATGGGCGCATTCAGGCAAGTAGGTGTCAATAAAGGAAAATGCGATCACAAAGGTCGGTCCATTGACCAATCA
This sequence comes from Trialeurodes vaporariorum, assembly GCA_011764245.1. Taxonomy (NCBI): domain Eukaryota; kingdom Metazoa; phylum Arthropoda; class Insecta; order Hemiptera; family Aleyrodidae; genus Trialeurodes; species Trialeurodes vaporariorum. The sequence goes on along the minus strand of VMOF01000002.1, from coordinate 12,839,363 downwards.
GAAGCGTCCATTTCAATCAATGGGGAATACTCAATCCTGATTGGTCAGTCCATTGACCAATCAGAAGCGTCCATTTCAATCAATGGTATATACTCGATCCTGATTGGTCGATCCATTGACCAATCAGAAGCGTCCATTTCAAGCAATGGGGAATACTCGATCCTGATTGGTCGGTCCATTGACCAATCAGAAGCGTCCATTTCAATAAATGGAGAATACTCGATCCTGATTGGTAAGTCCATTGACCAATCAGAAGTGTCCATTTCAAAATTAGGTAATACTTGATGCTGATTGGTTCATCCATTGACCATTAAGATGCGTCCATTTCAATAAATGGGAATACTCCCTTCTGGTTGGTTCATCATTTGACCAATCAGAATCATCAATTTCAAAGTTGGAGAATACTCGATTTTACTCGATTGTAAAGACTTCACTGGAGGATTTCCCAATTTATTTTGGGTTGCATTGAGGTTAGGAAACGGAAAACATGAGTGAAATGAAGCAGAACAGGAGCAAGTAAGGAATATTTTGGGCGAATGGGAACATATTGAGGTGAATGAAGGCGCATATAGGTATTAATAAGTGCAAATATGAGCAAATTCTGGGAAATAGGAGTTGAAAAGGGGAAATACTGGAAATAGGGGCATAAAGGGCCAAATATGGGGGAGATGGAGGAAACAAGGGGCCAAATGCAAACAAGGGCACAAGGGACCGTACAGAATTTTTTAGTTAGATATGTCTTTAGCCATGCCTTACAATATTGTGTTTTCAGCGAAAATTGGGCAATCTTGCTGGGCAACCTTGCGCTCACAGTTACATTTAGCTTCAAACCGCGAAAAATGAGCTGTATTCCTCAAAGATGCCAAAATTGCCCGTTGTGAGCTCAATTTTCTTGAAGAAATACACTGTTAAAAATGTACCCAGCGAGAATTGATCTAATGGTCAAATTAGTCGGATAATTAACTGTTCACAATAGGCCCGAAAGGGCCTCGGTGGTTTGGGAGAAATCCCAAAAGATGCTTGCATCCCCAGAACTATGTATAATAATAATAATAATAATAATAATAAATAATAAACTCAATTTAGCTCTTGATTTCTACCTGCGTGGCTACAGAAGTTACAAAAATCAAAGAGTGGACAAACTTTTCCATCTTTCTCTTCCTCTCCTTTGCCCCCCTCACCCTCGCCCCTCTCCCTCTCTCTGCCCCACCTCTCTCTCTCTCTCTCTCTCTTCCTCTATTTATCTGTATAGATCTCATCGAACAATGGAGCTATAAATTGCATTGGAGTATAGCGCAAGGGATGGTTGACACGAATTTGTGCTTACTACAAGATTAATCGAGAGTGAAGTTACACAATTCAATCAACAAACAGCTCGGCTCCTCCTGTCCACTTGATTCAAAGCCACCCCTCCTTGTCAACTCAAGCTCTACGTCTCGCGACACAAATTATCCGTTGGAATCAACTTAATTGCCCAACAGAGCACTTGTAAGAGCACCTCTGAGCTCGACTTGGCTCACGCGAGGGGGTTTCGTATAAAAAAAAATAAAAATAAAATACGAAATGTTGAAAGCACTTATAACGATTCCAACACGTTTCACTTACAGGCAGAAATAAAATATTCCGAATTTCTCGTGGGCATTGACTTCCTTGTCGAGGAAAAATGTATCTCTCCACTAATGAATTTCAGCCACGAACTTGAGCCGCAGAGAAAATGTCAGTTCGGTTTCGTTCCCGGTTCAAGCCTCGATAAAAAACAGGTTCACGGTTCGGAACCAGTTCACGGCAACTGCAGATTTGGGTTCGAACGGTTCACAGAAGTGCGAACTGGTTCGAACCGGAGGTATAAACGGTTCTACGACAGTTGACCGCGGACATTTGACCGCGCGACACTTGATCGCGCACATTTGACCGCGGCGACATTTGACCGCGGCGACAAATGACCGCGCGACATTTGGCCGCGCGACAGATGATCGCAAAAAAATAATAATAATAATAATAATAGTAATAATGAGAGTAAATAAAGAATGTTCGGAAAAAACAGAAATCGGATGGCAATGTGATGTGAGTCGACAAAAACCCCATTATATTTAAAGATGTTTGCCGCCATTAAGAATCTTAAACCAACTTTGAATCTAAAGACTGTGATGATTGACTTCGAAAAGGCCGCGGAAAATGCCCTCAGAGAAACTTTTCCCGAATGTCAAGTACGAGGTTGTTTTTTTCACTTATCCCAAAACATCCGGAAACATGTCCAAGGGTGCTGTCTGCAAAATGAATATGCGGAAGACCTAGCTTTCGCCCTTGAACTGAGACAACTCGCTGCATTAGCCTTCATGCCTCCTGAGTCTGTACAAGAAGGGTTTGACACCCTTCTTGAAACAGAATTTTTGACTCAAAATGAAGCGAAGTTAACAAAACTGATCAACTATTTTGAAGATACGTGGATTGGGAGGCTAGACCGCCGTGGTCGGAGAAGATCACTTTTATATCCTACTAGCAGTCTACCCATGCTTCGCACGGCGCAGAACCGAAATCCGTCGGATCGCGCTTGGAATGTAATGAATCGTTTTAATCCGTAATGGGCCAAGTCCGAGTGTACTCGTTTTTTCCCTCTCTATTTCACATTCTTAATTCCATCTATGATTCTGATTATACGTCATTTTGGATGTAGTCAAAAATCACTTTAATGATAAGTTTTCCTTGGGCGCCTTCAATTCATCGTATAGGCAATTTTAACTCCCCCGAGTACGAACAGTTAACTACTTTCCCAATGTAAGCGAAAGAGTGGCGTTCTTTTAAACTAATCTGGTCTGTAAAGGGGTAGAGGTAGTTTCAGAAGTGTAGGCGCACCTAGACCGATAATCTTTGGCAAATTTTCAATTTTCATTCCTTCAAATCAAAACAAAACTTGCCTCCAACTTTAAACTTTTGATTTAAAAGCGTTTCTCAGTGAATAGCCAACACTCAAATTCATTTTAATTAATTAATTTTTTTTTTACATTGTCTTCAACAATGTAAAAAAAAAAGGAATTGGGGGGGGGGGGGGGTTTGGACTCCCCCAAAATAATTGTCATCCATATTTATGAAGATTAATCCAAACAGCAACTTTTTATCTCTACTCGTTCGAAAGTTCGGCACGGGGGGAGGGGGGGGGGCACGCCCGTTTTCGGGAGGGGGGGGGGGGGATAGGACTACAAAAAAAACCTCCGGAATAATGAAGATTGGTCAAAACTGAAACTTTTTATCTCAACTCGTTCAAAAGTTAGACGGAAGGGGCACGGGTGAATGGGAGGGGGGGGGGGGGCTGGACTCCCCCAAAATAATTATCATCCATATTTATGAAGATTAATCCAAACAGCAACCTTTTATCTCAACTCGTTCAAAAGTTCGGCGGGGGGGGGGGGGTACGCCCGTTTTTGGGAGGGGGGAGGGGGGATAGGACTAAAACAAAAACCTCCGGAATAATGAATATTGGTCAAAACTGCAACTTTTTATCTCAACTCGTTCAAAAGTTAGACGGGCGGGGGGAGGGGGCACGGGGGAGTGGGTAGGGGGGCACGGGGGAATGGGGGGGACTCCCCCAAAATAATTGCCATCCATATTTATGAAGATTAATCCAAACAGCAACTTTTTATCTCAACTCGTTCAAAAGTTCGGCGCGGGAAGGGGAGGGGGCACGCCCGTTTTTGGGAGAGGGGAGGGGGATAGGACTAAAAAAAAAACATGAATTAATGAATATTCGTCAAAACTGATGGAAGGGGAACGGGGGAATTGGGGGTAGTGGGATTGCCCAAAATAGTTGTCATCCATATTTATGAAACTTAATCCAAAACGCAACTTTTTGTCTCAACTCAACACAAAAGACATAACAAAGTTAACTCGACATCAAATAAAAAAAAATAAAAATAAAAAAAAAAAAATAAAATAAAAAAAAAAATATGCCAATCGGAGATAACAGGAGCTTCGTTACACCCTGTACAATCAAGACACGCGACTTTCGTTACACCCTGTATAGTCAAAGAAGTCCCAACTCGTTACATACCATCCTTCGCGCAACTAAAAAAAATAAAAAAAAAAAAAGCAAAAATTAACACGCCAATCGGAAATAATCGCCGGATCAGCTGACGAAAAGAGGAAGAAGAGGATATCAAATCTGACACCGAAATGACGCAATACCTATCTGCTTCTCGCTCGCACTCTCTCTCGCACCCGTTGTCCTTACGGGAAAAACGCGACTTTCGGACCGCGATAACTCGGCCGGGGACCGGCGGATCGCGGAAAGCTTTCTTAGCTGACCTGAATCCGCGGGGGCGGAGGTCCACCGAAAATCTCGTCCCGATCGGTCCGGTCAGATCGAAGATACGCTGATGAATGAAAACGAGTCAGTGAGTGTGTCCCCCTTACGCTTTTATATATTAGATAAAAATGTGGAGCACTTATAACAGTGTCATCGAAGATCTCGCGAGGACGAATAATTCAATAGAAGGTTACCACAACACTATCAATGCAGTCCTAGCTGCGGTTCACCCATCCATATGGAAATTAATTGCCGTCTTCCAGAAAGAAGAGAATCTAAAGAAATTAAAATTCGAGGCTATTTTGGCAGGAAGGAATACTAACAAACCGTCACGGAAGTACGCGGCTCTTACCGAAAATTTAAAGAAAGTGTGTGAGGATTTCGAAAACCGCCCAACTATGGACTTTCTAAGAGGTATCGCCCATAATTTGTCGTTCCAGCAATAATTTTTGGTGTTATTTTTTCGACATTTCAAGATTTCACTAGTTTCTTCATCCGTCGCAGCGGTCTTTTTTTACGTTTTCAAGTTTTTTCTAAGTCTTTTAACCTTGATCAATTTTAAAGTTTTACGAATTTTTTTAACCCCAGGCACAAATTCATTCAGAAATTTTTATACGCACCCAAAAAAATTATTTTGAATTTTTAAAAGTCAGAATCAATGTATGTGCTCAGTCCTAAGTCTGGTAAAGTGTGAAGGAGAATTTTTGATTTAAAAATGAAGACTCATTTTTTTCGTTCTTGTTTTTTTTTTTTTTTTTTTTTTTTTTTTTTACCATTCTTTATTAGTAAATTTTAATTAGTAAATTTTAATTTACTTATATAGCTGCTTTTGTTTCCCCCCCCTCCCCCCCCCCCGGATGGACTCTATAAAGTACGTACTGTATATAGACTTTATATTATGTTTATACGTACTGTACTAATGTACGTACTATATTTTGGTGGTATAACATGTATTTAGCATATAAATCACGTATTGTAGTAGATATGTGTATAGCACTGAAATAGTTATTATATAGTAAATGTAATACATGTACTTTATGCATTATATGCATTACATGCATTATATAAACAATTTTTTTAATTTTTTATAGGGGGGTTTTGGGGGTTTCCCCCCCCTCCCCCCCCCCCCCGGCTGGCGAAAAGGTCCACAAAATGAGTGAAATGCAGGGCCGAAAAGGCCAAATGTGGGTAAGAGAGGGTTAGGTAATGGTTAAATATGGGTGAAATAGGGGCATGAAGAGGCCGAATAAGGGAAATTAGGGGCAAACCAGGTAAATAAAGGTAAATGGAGCCGCATATAGCTATAAATAAGTGGAAATAAGTGCGAATTTAGGCAAATTAGTGTCAATAAGAGAATTACGAGCACAAAGGGGAGGAAAGGGCCAAAAAAAGGGGTAAAATACGGGTGAAATGCAGGGAAGAAAAGGCCAAATATGGGTAAGATAGGGGTTAAGTAGGGGCGAATATGGGCGAAATAGGGTCATAAAGGGGAAAAATGAAAGGAATTGGGAGCAAACGAGAAAAATAAAGTATAATAAGGGCGCTTACATGAATAATTAGGTGGAAATATGGGCAAATTCAAGGAAATAGGTGTCAATCAGAGAAAATACGAGCACAAAAAGACGGAAAGGGCCAAAAATGGGTGAAATGCAAGGACGAAAAGGCCAAATATTGGTTAGAGAGGGGTTAGGTAGAGGTTAAATATGGGTTAAATAGGGGCATAAAGAGGCCAAATAAGGGGAATTAGGGGAAAACCAGGTAATTAAAGGTAAATGGAGCCGCATATAGATGTAAATAAGTGGAAATTAGTGCGAATTCAGGCAAATTAGTGTCAATAAGAGAATTACGAGCACAAAGGGGAGGAAAAAAACAAAAAAAATGGGTAAAATACGAGTGAAATGCAGGGAAGAAAAGTCCAAATATGGGTGAAATATGGGTTAAGTAGGGGCAAATGTGGGCGAAATAGGGTCATAAAGGGGAAAAATAAAAGGAATTGGGAGCAAACGAGGAAAATAAAGTAAAATAAGGGCGCTTTTATGAATATTTAGGTGGATATATGGGCAAATTCAAACAATAGGTGTCAATAAGAGGAAATACGAGCACAAAAAGACGGAAAGGCCCAAAAATGGGTGAAATGCAGGGGCGGAAAGGCCCAATATGGGTAAGATATGGGTTAAGTAGGAGCAAATATGGACGAAATAGGGTCATAAAGGGGAAAAATAAGAGAAATTGGGAGCAAACGAGAAAAATTTTGTGAAAGCGCTTATATCAATAATTAAGTGGAAATATGGGGAAACTGAAGCAAATAGGTATCAATTAGAAAAAATACGAGCACAAAAAGGCGGAAAGGGCCAAAAATGGGTGAAATGCAGGTACGCATAGACCTAATATGGGTAAGATAGGGCTTAAGTAGGGGCAAATATAGGCGAAATAGGGTCATAAAGGGGAAAAATAAAAAGAATTAGGAGCAAACGAGAAAAATAAAGTCAAATAAGGACACTTATATAAATAATTAGGTGGGAATATGGGCAAATTCAAGCAAATAGGTGTCAATCGGGTGGGGCAAAAAAGGTGGGCGAAATAGAATCATAAATGGGAAAAATTAAAGGAATTAAGAGCAATCTAGAAAAATAAAGTGAAATAAGGGCGCCTTTAAGAATAATTAGGTGGAAATATGGGCAAATTCAAACAAATATATTAATTAGAGAAGATATGAACACATTATAAATGAGTGGAAATATGTGCGAATTTAGGCTAATAAGTGTGAATAAGAGAATTACGAGCACAAAAGGGAGGAAAGGGCCAAAAAAGGGGCCAAAAATGGGTGAAATGCAGGAGCGAAAAGGCCAAATATGGGTAAGAGAAGGTTAGGTAAAGGTTAAATATGGGTGAAATAGGGGCATGAAGAAGCCGAATGAGGGGAATTAGGGGCAAACCAGGTAAACAAAGGTAAATGGAGCCGCATATAGCTGTAAATAAATGGGAATAAGTGCGAATTCAGGCAAATTAGTGTCAAAAAGAGAATTACGAGCAGAAAGGGGAGGAAAGGGCCAAAAAAAGGGGTAAAATACGGGTGAAATGCAGGGAAGAAATGACGAAATATGGGTTAGATAAGGGTTAAATACGGACGAATATGGGCGAAATAGGGTCATAAAGGGGGAAAATAAAAGGAATTGGGAGCAAACGAGAAAAATAAAGTGAAATAAGAGCGCTTATATGAATAATTAGGTGGGAATATGGGCAAATTCAAGCAAATAAGTGTCAATCAGAGAAAATACGAGCACAAAATGACGGAAAGGGCCAAAAATGGGTGAAATGCAGGGGCGAAAAGGCCAAATATGGGTTAGAGAGGGGTTAGGAAAAGGTTAAATGACCTTAAAAACCCAAAACCCCATGGGTTTAAGGAAAAACCGCCGTCAAGTCTTAACGCTAATCGTTTTCATCGAAAAAAAAAATAAATAAATAAATAAAAATAAAAATTTTTCATCGCTGAAATACTTATGATATCTGTTGCGATCAAGTCTCTGGTGTATTTTGATTTTACCTCGTAAAATCGAAATGCCCATTCAATTTCTCGCCAAAATAAGGATGATATCAACACAGCGAAATACACACAGGTTAAATATGGGTGAAATAGGGGCATGAAGTAGCCGAATAAGGGGGATTAGGGGCAAACCAGATAAATAAAGGTAAATGGAGCCACATATAGCTATAAATAAGTGGAAATAAGTGCGAATTTAGGCAAATTAGTGTCAATAAGAGAATTACGAGCACAAAGGGGAAGAAAGGGCCAAAAAAAAGGGTTAAAATATGAGTGAAATGCAAAGGAGAAAAGGCCAAATACGGGTAAGATAGGGATTAAATAGGGGCAAATAAGGGCGGAATAGGATCATAAAGGGGAAAAATAAAAGGAATTGGGAGCAAACGAGAAAAATAAAGTGAAATAAGGGCGCTTGTATGAATAATTAGGTGGAAATATGGGCAAATTCAAGCTAATAGGTGTCAATCAGAGAAAATACGAGCACAAAAAGACGAAAATAGCCAAAATTGGGTGAAATGCAGGGACGAAAAGGCATGCAGAGGAGAATTCGAGGGAATTCCCCAGTATTTGAGGGAATTCCCCAGAATTTAGGGAATTCCCCAGAATTTAGGGAATTCCCCAGAATTTAGAGAATTCCCCAGAATTTAGGGAATTCCCCAGATTTTAGGGAATTTCCAAGATTTTAGGGAATTCCCCACAATTTAGGGAATTCAACGGTATTTATGAAATTCCCTAGATTTTAGGGAATTCCCCAGAATTTAGGGAATTCCCCAGAATTTAGGGAATTCCCCAGAATTTAGAGAATTCCCCAGAATACAGGGAATTCTCCAGAATTTAGGAAATTCCCCAGATTTTAGGGAATTCCCCAGATTTTAGGGAATTCCCCAGAATTTAGGGAATTCCCCAGAATTTAGGGAATTCCCCAGAATTTAGAGAATTCCCCAGAATACAGGGAATTCTCCAGAATTTAGGAAATTCCCCAGATTTTAGGGAATTCCCCAGATTTTAGGTAATTCCCCAGATTTTAGGGGATTCCCCAGAATTTAGGGGATTCCCCAGAATTTAGGGAATTCCCTAGAATTTAGGGAATTCCCTAGAATTTAGGGAATTCCCCGGATTTTGGGGAATTTCCAAGATATTAGGGATTTCCCCACAATTTAGGGAATTCAACGGTATTTATGAAATTCTCTAGATTTTAGGGAATTCCCCAGAATTTAGGGAATTCCCCAGAATTTAGGGAATTCCCCAGAATATAGGGAATTCCCCAGAATTTAGGAAATTCCCCAGATTTTAGGGAATTCCCCAGATTTTAGGGAATTCCCCAGATTTTAGGTAATTCCCCAGATTTTAGGGAATTCCCCAGAATTTAGGGAATTCCCCAGAATTTAGAGAATTCCCCAGAATACAGGGAATTCTCCAGAATTTAGGAAATTCCCCAGATTTTAGGGAATTCCCCAGATTTTAGGTAATTCCTCAGATTTTAGGGGATTCCCCAGAATTTAGGGGATTCCCCAGAATTTAGGGAATTCCCTAGAATTTAGGGAATTCCCTAGAATTTAGGGAATTCCCCAGATTTTGGGGAATTTCCAAGATATTAGGGATTTCCCCACAATTTAGGGAATTCAACGGTATTTATGAAATTCTCTAGATTTTAGGGAATTCCCCAGAATTTAGGGAATTCCCCAGAATTTAGGGAATTCCCCAGAATATAGGGAATTCCCCAGAATTTAGGAAATTCCCCAGATTTTAGGGAATTCCCCAGATTTTAGGTAATTCCTCAGATGTTAGGGAATACCCCAGATTTTAAAGAATTCCGCAGATTTCAAGGAATTCCACAGATTTTATGGGCGAATTCAGGCAAATAGGTGTCAATAAGGGAAAATACGAGCACAAAGGGGCAAAAAAAAGGCCAAATATAGGTACAACGCAGGGGAGAAATGTCAAATATGGGTGAGAAAGGGGTTAGTAGGGGCCAAATGTGGGTGAAATAGGGACATGAAGGGGCCAAATAAGGGGAATCAGGGGCAAAGGAGAAAAATAATGTTAATTGAGGGCGCTTATAGCAATGAATAAGTGGAAATATGGGCGCATTCAGGCAAGTAGGTGTCAATAAAGGAAAATGCAATCACAAAGACCAATCACTCCATTGACCAATCAGAAGCGTCCATTTCAATCAATGGGGAATACCCGATCCTGCTTGGTCGGTCCATGGACCAATCAAAAGCGTCCATTTCAATCAATGGGGAATAGTCGATCCTGATTGGTCGGTCCATTGACCAATCAGAAGTGTCCATTTCAAAATTAGGGAATACTCGATGCTGAGTGGTTCATCCATTGACCAATAAGATGCGTCATTATAAATAAATGGGAATACTCCCTTCTGTTTGGTTCATCCTTTGACCAATCAGAAACGTCCATTTCAAAACTGGGGAATACTCAATGCTGATTGGTTCATCTATTGACCAATCAGAAACGCCCATTTACCAGATTTTAGGGAATTCCCCAGTTATTGGAGGATTTCCCAATTTACTTTGGATTGCATTGAGGTCAGGAAGGGGAAAACATGAGGGGAATGAAGCAGAAAGGGAGCAAATAAAGAGTATTTTAGGCGAATGGGAGCATATTGAGGTGAATGAAGGCGCATATCGGTATTAATAAGTGCAAATATAAGCAAATACTAGGAAATAGGAGTCAATAAGGAAAAATACTGGAAAATAGGGGCATAAAAGGCCAAATATAGGGGAGATGGAGGGTACAAGGGGCCAAATACGGTTGAAATAGGGGATTGTGGAGGATAAATTTGGGTGAAATGGAAGCAGGAAGGGACCAAATAAGGAAAGGGTAAATTAGAGAATGCATCGATCAATCAGAAGCGACCATTTTAATATTTGAGAAATACGCAACATTGATTGGTTAATCAATCAACAATTAAAGTTCAATTTGACCTGGCACCCAAACCGTCAACATTTTTTCCTACCATGTGGCAAATCATTCGACATTCAAAATATATGAACAACACAAAAAAACCGGCAATAGTAAATTAAAATTTACTAATAAATGTATTTGCTTCAGCAAATACCGTACAGAATTTTTTTATTTTGTATTTACATTTGAAGCTTTAACAATGAGAAAAAGAAGAAAAAAACAGTATAAATTGAAATAGTAAAAATGAATGATGTAAAATTAAATGGTCAAATCGATAGGAGAACAACTCAAAAATTAAATGCTTATGGAGTGAATCGAACTCGGGTCGCCGGAGTGCTGGCGCACGCATTAGTGCACTGCGCCACCCGTTCGCCTGAGCATGAATGCGACATTTACGGTACATAAACACCGTCAATTTTCAAACCCTTTTTTCAGGCTTTTAAGGGCCTATTCGCAAAAAGTGACCCTGAGGCGTTGATAAGGACCCTCAGGACTACCTTCATGCAAAATTTGAACGATGACGGAGGTGGCCCAGCTGTGACCTCCCCTTGTTAGTACCTTTGGTTTTCTAATGTCTTACTCTCTTTGTTCCACAGGCTCCGCCTTATGGCGGTCAGAGTTCACCCACCTCCTCATTACATCTCGGTTAGCCATGGAGCAAGAATTCGTTAGGCCCAAGTGTAAGAAAATAAAATTATGGGACAAAATCGCTGCGACCATGATGACACATGGATATTCCTTTTCGCCCAACCAATGCGATGTTAAATATAGGAACCTACTGCAAACCTACCGCTCCAACAAAAAGAAGGCGGACAGCACTGGAAATGGTAACAGCTCCGTTTTATGGGAGCATTTCGAAATTATGGATGAAGCACTAAGCCACAAAGCCTCCACGACTGTAAGACCACAACATATCGGCTCAACTCTTTCCCTCACTCCACGCCCTGCCCTCTCCACAGTGACTGCCAGGGTCCTAAATGTGTCGGCCAACAACCCTGACGATACAGAGCATAACCCGGATTCGCCTACCACAAGACAAAGCTAGGAAACCGCAGAAGAAACGCCCCGCAGGAGAACAACAGAAGCGCTGTCCCTACCAAGATACCTATTTAAGAAGCAAAAACTGGAGGGAAAAAAATTCGAAGCCAAGTACGAGTAGGAGAAAAATCGCTTGGAATTGGAAGAAAGAAGAATCCAAGTCTGGGAAAGTCTGAATGATAAACTTGGCACGTTCCTGGGAAGAAGACAGAACAATCTGTAAGTTTTTTGTGAAACATAGCTAATTTAGTATAACCATCGACTTGTAGGTACTGCATTTATCTTATTTTCAAGTAAAAAAAAAAACAAAAAATCAAAAAAAAAAAAAATCAAAAAATCAAAACAAAAAAAAATCAAAAAATCAAAACAAAAAAACAAAACAAAAAAAAAACAAAAAATTAACTGGGTAACAGTTTGCAATTTTAGTACCTTCTTTACCAGTCAAAAATAAACAACAACAAACAAAAACAAAAACATATAAAAACCAAAGAAAAACAATCTTTGTCAACGGTCTTCTGGCGTGTTGAAATTTTTTTTTTTTTTTTTTTTTTTTTTTTTTTTTTTTGTCATTTATTTATTTTTTATCTCGATCTCCCCTCATAGAGTTACAAACGCTGTGATTTTTCCTTTGATTTTTTTATTCCTTGGAACCTCTTTCACTGCTCTGTTCAAGGGTCATTCAACGTGGGATCAACCGATGTTGTTGCTCGACCATCTCAGAAAACTTCCAATCTTTGGTAGTCGGTTTCTATATGCATGGATGTGACAAAAACGATTTTTTCAAATTTTTTTGAGTCCCCCCATTCCCGTGGAAATAATATGTTTTCCGCGCAGACCAGTCGCTGTTGTTCTTTCGATTTGATCCGTGCAGACCAGTCGCTGAATCGATAAATCGATAATTCGTACGTGCTGACCAGTCGCTGGATTTTTTCATATTAGTTTTCCGTACGTGCAGACTCTCAAAATTATTTTAACTTTTCTCTCTCTTTTTCTTTTTTTTTCATGCATTCTGTCGCTGGCTGATAGGTCGCTGTGCAATCTTTGTGTTTCCGTGCAGACTAGTCGCTGTTGTTCTTTCGATTATTTCCGTGCAGACAAGTCGCTGATGTTCTTTCGATTATTTCCGTACAGACAAGTCGCTGTTGTTCTATTGATTTATCGTTCCGCGTAGACCAGTCGCTGTTGCTCACGCAACGTGCTGACCAGTCGCTGGATCGAAAGATCGATAGCTCTGAAAGCTATCTTGAACAGAGAACCGGCCCCTTCCAGCAGCTCCGCGGCAGACGTAATTGATAACATTGCCCCACTAACTCATTGCCTCCCAGAATCTTCGACAAACGTAAAAGGTCTCCCTCGAACAGGTGGCAAGCGTCCATCTGCCCTTTCAAAATCTCGCCTCTCTGATTCTTCAAGTTCGTCGTCATCCAGTTCCAGCGGAAGTTCGTCATTGGGAGCATCTGCGTCAGGCTCTCATAAAACGGCAGCGTCCAGGTCCAGCCGTAGCTCCAGAGCTCGCTCTAAGAAGAGCAGATCAACCGCTTCAGACCCTCCGTCGCCAATCCATTCAAGGACATTGACTCCGACAGAAATCTTACCTGAAATCGACCTGACCGAAACTGGCAGAGACATAATATCTCTTAGCATCAATCGCTCTGGCCTGTCGGCGAAGGATTTCACTGGTAAGTTTTATGATATGATGCTCTCTTCAGTCCCCGTTTCCTTCCACTTTGACGCAGCTCTGAAATTACGTTGGAAAAAAAGGTACCATTTTTCGTAAAATTTTCCGGAATTCTTTCTTCGGTTCCGAAAGCGTGCCGGAGAAAACCAGCGCAGAATAAAACATGGCACTGCAGTCTGCAGCTACATCTAGAAAGTCGAGCCGCGGAAGTACGAATCATTCCAATTGTTCTTTAACGTATTACGTTAACGTACTTTCTTCGTGATTCGTAGTTACGACCGGAAAAAAAATTGAAAATCATTGCGGATATCGCCAGCACTAAATGGCGATAATTACTAGCTACATTTATTTACATCGCTTTAATTCTTCCGTTTTTGTATGTTACAGACTCAGTTTCAGTCACCGTTTCTTGTCATTCTGTCGCCCAATCCACGCCTGCACCAGAAAAAGAAGTGACAAAGCAAAATTGTGTTTCGAAAACTAGCGAGTTACAACAGCATAATTCATAAATGCGCCTCTACTGCTCCCACGTAGCAGAACTCTCGTGTTTTGTACAAATCATAATGCATAAAACAGTTTATGCACAGTTTTCGGCTCATTTTCAATTTCTTTGATGCTCATAATTCATCATTTTAATTTCTTTGATGCTCATAATTCATCATTTTCAATTTCTTTGATGCTCATAAATCATCAAATCTTAAACGCGCGTGCGCACAATTTAATAGACAGTTGAAAATCGTCACACCACACGTGATAAACTATCTATTCATTAGCGCGAAAAACAATATCAGATGTTCAGCCCAACGTGCAACATTCTGAATCTACATACGCGATTGTTCTTCTTACTTCTGTTCCAACCTTGTAGTTCGTACGTGCTGACCAGTCGCTGGATCGAAAGATCGATAGATCGTACACGCTGACCAGTCGCTGGATTGATACCGATAGTTGGTACGTGCTGACACGTCGCTGGACTCACATATGATTGTTACGCGCTGACCGATCTTCCGCGCTGACTTTTGCTAGATTTTTTTTTTTTTTTTTTTTTTTTTTTTTTTTTTTTTTTTTTTTTTTTTTTTTTTTTTTTTTATAAACTAAGTCTGTTCATTTATCCACGTAAAATTAAAATTTATGCGAGCCGCTTCCTTTGAGCCAGGTCGGTTCCGTCAATAGTTCTTCGATCTATCGATGGATGGTCACACTCTATTTTCACCATCAGGCAGCGGCACGTCATTGGCCTGACCAACCAATACCAACCTGATTTCATTATCAGCAGATTTGATGACAATTTCAAGTCAAGGCTGTTCTAAGGGACTCGAACAAGCTGATCGTACAACAGCGGAAGCAATGCACAGTGAATTTATGACGAAGAAACAGCAACATACCGTATAAGGGTAAAACTTGAGAAAACGTGTTGAAGAGAACGGTCCTCACCACGCCCTCCATCGCAAAGCCGAGAAATTCATCAAGTCATGGAAGTTTGACAAACATACCGTCAACAATCCTCCTCCTTCCCGAGTAGGGTGGCAAGTAACTCTAAAAGCCGCCAAATATATTTTGAAAAATCTGCAGAAGGCATGATACAGATATATGGAGCCACGAAGCCTGAATCAGGATGCTCTAGAAAATTTATTTGGTGTCATCCGAGGCAACTGTGGCCAAAATTCCAATCCCTTATCTCAATTTTTCGGTGGATTTGAAACAGCTGTATTAAATAATTGCACTGCTGCTCATTCCAATGGCAACAACTGTCAAATGGACAATGTTGCACTTTTAGATGATCTAAGAGTTTTATTCGAGAAAAAAAAAACCATTGCTAAAGAAGAGAATGGAGGTATCAGATCTTTTAAAAGACATTGATACAGTATTAGGACAGACATTAGCCAAGGCTGCTCAGTTATAAAAATAACCCCATTAAAAGTGGAGATAATGAGTCTCGTCCTACAGCCCACATTGCAGGATTCGTTGCACATGAGATGCTCCCGAAGATGGATTGTGCTCACTGTAAAAACTTATTACTTGCCGATAAAACCGGCCCTTGTCACTCACTCATCTCCGCAAAAGAATGTAATTATGGGGTCATTCCATTTTAAATCAACCAGAGCCTGTGCTGCCTAGTCATGGATTTTGGAAATATTTTGTGGGGTGATTGTAACTACTTTTAGTAGCTCAAAACGTATTTTTTCATATTTTTTTAGCTTACGGCCCCTGAGATATAGGCAACCGGAAATTCAAAAATTGCGATTTTAGGCTTATCTTTGAACGCGTGCCACAGCCTTAATTCTCAACGGAAAGATACGGTTGAGGTCTCATTTTGATGCATTTTGTGTCCTCTTTTCATTGCTTTAGATCGTTTTTCATTAATTGAAGGTTTAGCAGGTTGCATACCTATTTGAACTTTGGTGACCCTATTGCAATTTTTCCGATCTTTGATAATTTTTTTTAATAGGATAGCGTTGGTAGAAAAAATTCATACTTTCCAAGCTTTAAGTACACTACTAAGAGTACCTGCTCAAAAAAAATTGGATCTACTGAGCAATTTTTTCTAGTTGAAAAAATTGCTTAAAGTCGGCTGAAATTAAGAAAGACCCAACTTTGAGGTTAAAAAAGTCAATGTGGGGATTCATGAAAAAATCTTAAAAAATAACTAAAATCACCGCTTTTATGTCTACTTTCAATATCTGAAGTCGAAAGTTTGTGTATTTGATCGCTACAGTCGAATTTTTTTTTTCAAAATTGGTAAAAATACAATTTGCTCGAACACTCGCGATTGAAGCGAATAGAAGAGCCAACTCTTTGAGGTTTAAAAATCTCGCAAAATCTCTAAAATGATCGCTTTTAAGTCCTTTTTCAACGCCTGAAGTCGAACATTTGATTACTGAAGCGCTTCAGTTGAAATACAAGCTTGTAAAATTGGTAAAATTTCACGCGACGCCCCTATGCCCTGAACTGAGCTCAGATTGTGGCCGTGCTAATCGTGTTTTTACCGATTTTACGAACTTGTTTTTCAACTGAAGCGCTTCAGTAATCAAATGTTCGACTTCAGGCGTTGAAAAAGGACTTAAAAGCGATCATTTTAGAGATTTTGCGAGATTTTTAAACCTCAAAGAGTTGGCTCTTCTATTCGCTTCAATCGCGAGTGTTCGAGCAAATTGTATTTTTACCAATTTTGAAAAAAAAAAATTCGACTGTAGCGATCAAATACACAAACTTTCGACTTCAGATATTGAAAGTAGACATAAAAGCGGTGATTTTAGTTATTTTTTAAGATTTTTTCATGAATCCCCACATTGACTTTTTTAACCTCAAAGTTGGGTCTTTCTTAATTTCAGCCGACTTTAAGCAATTTTTTCAACTAGAAAAAATTGCTCAGGAGATCCAATTTTTTTTGAGCAGGTACTCTTAGTAGTGTACTTAAAGCTTGGAAAGTATGAATTTTTTCTACCAACGCTATCCTATTAAAAAAAATTATCAAAGATCGGAAAAATTGCAATAGGGTCACCAAAGTTCAAATAGGTATGCAACCTGCTAAACCTTCAATTAATGAAAAACGATCTAAAGCAATGAAAAGAGGACACAAAATGCATCAAAATGAGACCTCAACCGTATCTTTCCGTTGAGAATTAAGGCTGTGGCACGCGTTCAAAGATAAGCCTAAAATCGCAATTTTTGAATTTCCGGTTGCCTATATCTCAGGGGCCGTAAGCTAAAAAAATATGAAAAAATACGTTTTGAGCTACTAAAAGTAGTTACAATCACCCCACAAAATATTTCCAAAATCCATGACTAGGCAGCAACATATTTCATTAATTTTGGTTGATTTAAAATGGAATGACCCTATGAAAAGAAAAGTCTAAAGTACTGTTCTGAAAAGTTTACTGAACGTGTAGGATCCTCTTTATACTTGTCTGATGCGTTAATACAAAAATATGCACACATAAATAACATCAGAAAAACAATTACGCGCAAGCAAGCTCGATGAAAAGTTAAAGTTTACATTCTTTGTTTGACGATTAAATTGACGCAGAGGAGAAGAAAATTGAGGCAAGTTTAGCGGTCACAGTTTTGATCGGGAGTCACCGGCTGCAACAATAAACATTGCCTACTGTTGAATGGTGAAGCTCAACAAAAGGCTGTGATTGGTTCGCCGTCCCGGAAACGGAAACAGGTTTTGCTTGTCGAATGCAAAACACACGCTCATCAGTCAACAGTAGGCAATAGTTGGCTGTTGTTTCGATGAGTTCCGACCAAAATTGAGCCAGAAAAGTGGACACCCGTCGCAAGCTTTGTGCTGGGTCTCTATTTGTCTCTGCTTATGGTTGAGTATGATGACTGTTCCAAAACCGACCATACAACCATGGTTTTGGAACAGTCATCATGGTCGTGCGGAGAGCCAGGGGCTGCTACTTGTATTTAAAATATGTATCAAACTTTGTGTAGGGTCATTCCGTGTCAAATCATCCAGCAGAATTTGATTTTGTCACCCACCGACTCGGATTTGCATGATATTTTTTTTGCTTGTGGGATCATAAAGTTAACATCTTCCTAAAATTTTCAGCCCCCTAGACCAAGGTATATGGAAGAACAGGTATGGACAGGAGGCGGAGCCTATCTCAGTAGGTGACGGATACGTCACAGATGTTCTAGACGGTCGCGATAAAATTCACATACCGTTCCAATCTATCTCACTCACTCTCCCGTGATCCCCATCTCTCGGTACTGCATTAGGTGACGGCTACGTCATCGCCGAAGCAAACGTGTCTTCATCATTTGGCGGGAAAACTCGAAAGCCCCTTAAACCCCGCCTCCCGTCCATACCTGTTCCTAGACTCATTAGTTACAGAGAAATTATTTTTTGAATGGAATGACAGGTGCTGATTACCCAATGACATTTGTTGTCTGCAATATTTGTCCAGGCGCTTCTCAATATTTTTATTTATTTTATTGTTGTTTCAGATTATTTGATGATGGAGCAGCCCAGGGGGTCTAGGCGGGGTGGTCGGAGAAGATGCAGGGGTCGAGCTGCGGTTGCAACGCCTCGACGTGGGAAAAATTGGAGGAGAGGCCTCTCCAATCGAGAAATAGGCCGCCGCCTCCCGCCTCCCGTCCATACCTGTTCCTAGACTCATTAGTTACAGAGAAATTATTTTTTGAATGGAATGACAGGTGCTGATTACCCAATGACATTTGTTGTCTGCAATATTTTTCCAGGCGCTTCTCAATATTTTTATTTATTTTATTGTTGTTTCAGATTATTCCATCCTCTGGATTGATGGAAAGAGGAGCAAGAAGGGGTCGCGGGCGGAGGCAAGATGTTGTTGCCCGAACAGGGAAATATTGGAGACGGGGCCTTTCAAATGCAGTCTCAGGAATCCGCCGCCGGGCTCCCCCTCCGAGGCCAGCTATTAGTGAGTAAAATTTACGTTTGTAAGAAAACTATGCAATATCTATATCCACTCTGGCACAACATCAACGCTGTTTGGTCGAAAGGGGTTTAGTCGCATTTTGTCAACTTTTCAGGAGAAATCTGCGGCACTCGCCAATAAGAAGCTGTACAATCTACAAGTTTTGACATGTGATTTCAGCGCTGCCTTTCATCTTTTCCAACAAAATAGTGGCACGATAATGTGTTTTTTACCACAACTGGTAATGCCAAACTACGAAGATGGACGAATATATAACTAAGGACTGCCGACTCCCTATCTCCGCCCGTGTTAAAACCTGTTAGCGGGGATTGCACCCCGACTAGCACACTCCGAAGCGGAGAAGGTTCTTACCATCAATCCTTTCGCAAAAAATCCACCATCGCCCTCGGATTTGAACTCGAGTTTCTGCCGTGGCGTTCAATCGTCCTACTGCTTGAGCCACTGCGCCGCATGCCTACATGAACGGATATTGTGCTATATAAATCATGGCCAGGATCCTTCACTTGAACGAAGCTAATAGCTGCTACGAGCGCTGAGGTCGAGACTAACAACAGGACTAACAACAGTCGACAGTCTTTAGTTATATCTTCGTCCATTATAACACTTTTTAGTGAGTTGCAGAACTTATGGGAGGGCTGTGTACACGCCATCGTCGTCACCCCTTACGAATTTAATGGGATAACAGGGTTTTCTGTTAATTCCTTGACATCAGTCGGTGAACGCTACCGTCAAAGCGTTTGACACTTTTATTACTGAGTTTTGCAAGTTTATAGATTCTCTGAGCTGTGGAATTAGAATAAACAAAAATGTGACAAACCGAAGGGACGTTCATATAACGTACTAGCGAGTAGGTAAGGCACCAAATAGCACAAACAAAATGGCAACTAGGATTCATTTTGAAACATTTTTCTTTATTTACATTGTGGATGTAAGAAAGGTACCTATGGATTTCTAGCACTTTTCAGCAATCTCCAGCTAGATTCGTAATGAGAAAGATAAAGAGACAGTCATCTTGCTTGGTAGGGATTTACACGATTGCTGCTCAAGTCTAAATCTTGTTTCAATTGGCTCTTATGGTTTCCGTTCTGATGGGTATATTTGGTGGGAGTCTCGGTAACTCGGCAGGATTACGGATGAGTAAATTTCCTTAATGGTTGCAGATAAATTGTGTTAATTTTTCTTTTTTGTCTGTTTCAGCTTACAGGTCACGACTTGAGATTATAAGGTACGTCAACATTTTCAAACTACCTTTTGGGTTTTATTGTTATGTCGATGGCTATAACGGGAAAACACATATCTCGATTTAACAAATATGGAATCGTTGGCCCATCAAGAGTAAAGCCTGATGGAACCAAGCAAGGTTGTGAGAATTGGGGAAAATATTGGACTTAATTACTCGTTTTTCGATTACATGTACTTTAAAAAAGTAATTGAGACGAATCCAAGCGGCGATGAGCAGCACTAGTACCGATTTCAATTCCATTCATTGCCGTTCGTCAAATACCAGCAGTTTCTTTGAAATCAGTGTATCTGCTTTGTGCTGCTTTTATCCAATTCAATTACTTTTGAAAAGAAATCGATTTTGTACTCAGGTTCTAGGGGGGTATATCTTCAAATTACCAATCAAAAAAAATAGTTTAATTTGACGGGTAACGCGATATGATGAACAAAACGTAATTTTTGCATAACTCTAAAATGAACACGTCAAGATTCCAAACGAAACGATGCCGAGAAGATTCACCGTCAACTACATGCGCTTAATTTTTCAGTTTGGAATTTGAAAGTTCCGAGTATCTCTCGAAAAATCTTGAAGTTCAAATATTTTATCGAATCTACATCT
Organism: Trialeurodes vaporariorum; assembly: GCA_011764245.1. Lineage (NCBI taxonomy): Eukaryota > Metazoa > Arthropoda > Insecta > Hemiptera > Aleyrodidae > Trialeurodes > Trialeurodes vaporariorum. The sequence goes on along the minus strand of VMOF01000002.1, from coordinate 12,818,618 downwards.
TCACACATGAAATGAACCATAACCTCGCGACGCAGCGTCATAGTCGACCGACGATGCAGCCGCAGACATCATTGTCTTAGTACTAGATGCCAAGTCCAACTTTAGCCTCATATTGAGAAAGTAGCCTTTTGCTATGGTTGAAAACCATTTAAAAGTGGGCCGATTCAGTGGCCACTGTTTAGTTGTCAGCTTTCGATTTTATTTTAAGACGGATGTCCTGAAATTTCACGGAACGTTGTCTCCGCGTGCCGCGTCGGTTGCAGTGCCTGCCGATGCCGAAAAAGTGGGCTCAGATGGTCAGTGCATATTGCGTAAATTGAAACAGTGAGTGCAGCAATCATATGTCCAAGTGCTAGTTTTGACGAATCATAGACCAGAGCCACTCTGTTTGAAACCGATGAATCTGAAAGTGAACGCGAAACTGAAGGAAAAGCCCCGAAACCAGCTCAGACCCCCACCCCCTCTCCTCCGTGTGGAAAGTACGGACTAGCTGGGCCACTCAGATACTCAAAAGGATGGAGGCAGAGTGAAGTTGAATGTAAAAATAAACGAATGTACACGGAACGATGGAGTGAATTAGGCGCAGATTGACATTTTTTTAATGTTGATACCATACATTACCACATTTAAATGAATTTGCCCACTCGACCTGTTGGATGGTGTAAAACGGAGTAACACAACTTGGAGCCCAAGAAGATACGCCAAATTGAAGTAATTTGTTCTTCTTTATTTGTTATTCACATATTGCCAAGGTGAGGTGAGGAGCGTGCGCGCGATGGTCGGCGCAAGGGCCGCAAGGCGGCGTTTAGCGGTCATGCGCCGCAATAGACGGATTTCACGTTTTTTCGCGGCTCCATAGCGCATTCAGTTTTGATCTTTACGAAATAATGACCTGATACTTTTTTGTTGTAAATTAGACGAACTTTAACTTTGTACTAAGGTATTTTTTGCATTTGACCAATAATACGCGAGTTATGAGCAAAGTAAGGCAAAAAAACGTGATTTTGACCGCCATTTTGGAAAATGGCGGCCTTTCCGCCCCTCTGATTCGTACGCAAAGTTCAGATTCGGATTCAGCGACCCAAAATACATAATAATCGACTCTTCGATATAAGTCCGCAAACTTTGCAAGCTAAAATCCCCTGTTGCCTGGACTAATGGAGGTATCAGATCTTTTGAAAGACATTGATACAGTATTAGGACAGACATTAGCCAAGGCTGCTCAGTTATAAAAATAACCCCATTAAAAGTGGAGATAATGAGTCTCGTCCTACAGCCCACATTGCAGGATTCGTTGCACATGAAATGCTCCCGAAGATGGATTGTGCTAACTGTAAAAACTCATTACTTGCCGATAAAACCGGCCTTTGTCACTCACTCATCTCCGCAAAAGAATGTAATTATGAAAAGAAAAGTGTAAAGTACTGTTCTGAAAAGTTTATTGAACGTGTAGGATCCTCTTTATACTTGTCTGATGCGTTAATACAAAAATATGCACACATAAATAACATCAGAAAAACAATTACGCGCAAGCAAGCTCGATGAAAAGTTAAAGTTTACATTCTTTGTTTGACGATAAAATTGACGCAGAGGAGAAGAAAATGTTTGTGCCAAACTTTGAAGTATAACTAAGGATTGACGGATCATCCAGACGTTCGATATCATCTTGTGACCGAATAAGAGTTTCCAGACTTCAGCGATTTTTTTACCACTAATGGCATGCTTTTTTTTTTTTTTGAAATTTTGGGTGTTCCAAGTAGTTTTTTAGATAAGAACCCGCATCATTGGACGGATGACTAAGTCCACCTCGAGGCGCGTATAACTGTGAAAGCACTGGAGATTGTAAATGATAGAACTGCGCGTGCGATACAACTTATGCAAAAATACAATGGAGCACTCACGAAGGTCGAAAATAATTTTCTACAAGTTTTACAGGTCTCAAGTTTGGTAAATAGCAACGTTAACAAATCAAAATAAAATTAGAAAGGAACATCGATGTGAATCAATATGAAAATCAATAAATGAGATGTTTTAATCTACTTTTTCTTAATTAATTTATCTAATTTTTTCGTCCGTATTTGAAAGCTTACCGGTTCGTTTTTAATATGCGATTTTAGTGCGAATATCGTCGAATCAAAGAACCGAAAGATCTTCAATCGACTGCCTGCAGAACTTGCTGGTTCAGAGCCTGGAGAGACCGGATTTTCAGCAATGGAACTGCCACCAGGAACTAAAAAGGAAAGTCACGCAGTTGCCGATCCAGTCCCTCACAGAGTTGGCTGAATTTGAGGAGGAACTCAGCAGAAGCGAGGAGTGTAAACAAAACTTGGTATATTTTTCATTCCTTTGTCTCTTCTGAAATTAAAATGTGAAAACATTCTATATTTTGTCCTTCCCGAGTAGGGTGGCAAGTAACTCTACAAGCCGCCAAATATATTTTGGAAAAAATGCAGAAGACATGATACAGATATATGGAGCCACGAAGCCTGAATCAGGACGCTCTAGAAAATTTATTTGGTGTCATCCGAGGCAACTGTGGCCAAAATTCCAATCCCGGATCTCAATTTTTCGGTGGATTTGAAACAGCTACATTAAATAATTGCACTGCTGCTCATTCCAATGGCACCAACTGTGAAACTAGGTAAATTAAGAGAGAGAGAGAGAGAGAGAGAGAGAGAGAGAGAGGGGGGGGGGGGGAGAGAGAGAGAGAGAGAGAGAGGGTGAGAGAGAGAGAGAGTGAAAAGCATTGCTAAAGAAGATAATGATACATCAGATCTTTTGAAAGACATTGATGCAGTATTAGGACATACATTAGCCAAGTCTGCTCAGTTATAAAAATAACCCCATTAAAAGTGGAGATAATGAGTCTCGTCCTACAGCCCACATTGCAGGATTCGTTGCACATGAGATGCTCCCGAAGATGGATTGTGCTCACTGTAAAAACTTATTACTTGCCGATAAAACATGCCCTTGTCACTCACTCATCTCCGCAATGTAATTATGAAAAGAAAAGTCTAAAGTACTGTTCTGAAAAGTTTACTGAACGTGTAGGATCCTCTTTATACTTGTCTGATGCGTTAATACAAAAATATGCACACATAAATAACATCAGAAAAACAATTACGCGCAAGCAAGCTCGATGAAAAGTTAAAGTTTACATTCTTTGTTTGACGATTAAATTGACGCAGAGGAGAAGAAAATTGAGGCAAGTTTAGCGGTCACAGTTTTGATCGGGAGTCACCGGCTGCAACAATAAACATTGCCTACTGTTGAATGGTGAAGCTCAACAAAAGGCTGTGATTGGTTCGCCGTCCCGGAAACGGAAACAGGTTTTGCTTGTCGAATGCAAAACACACGCTCATCAGTCAACAGTAGGCAATAGTTGGCTGTTGTTTCGATGAGTTCCGACCAAAATTGAGCCAGAAAAGTGGACACCCGTCGCAAGCTTTGTGCTGGGTCTCTATTTGTCTCTGCTTATGGTTGAGTATGATGACTGTTCCAAAACCGACCATACAACCATGGTTTTGGAACAGTCATCATGGTCGTGCGGAGAGCCAGGGGCTGCTACTTGTATTTAAAATATGTATCAAACTTTGTGTAGGGTCATTCCGTGTCAAATCATCCAGCGGAATTTGATTTTGTCACCCACCGACTCGGATTTGCATGATATTTTTTTTGCTTGTGGGATCATAAACTTAACATCTTCCTAAAATTTTCAGCCCCCTAGACCAAGGTATATGGAAGAACAGTTATGGACAGGAGGCGGAGCCTATCTCAGTAGGTGACGGATACGTCACAGATGTTCTAGACGGTCGCGATAAAATTCACATACCGTTCCAATCTTTCTCACTCACTCTCCCGTGATCCCCATCTCTCGGTACTGCATTAGGTGAAAGCTACGTCATCGCCGAAGCAAACGTGTCTTCATCATTTGGCGGGAAAACTCGAAAGCCCCTTAAACCCCGCCTCCCGTCCATACCTGTTCCTAGACTCATTAGTTACAGAGAAATTATTTTTTGAATGGAATGGCAGATGCTGATTACCCAATGACATTTGTTGTCTGCAATATTTTTCCAGGCGCTTCTCAATATTTTTATTTATTTTATTGTTGTTTCAGATTATTCCATCCTCTGGATTGATGGAAAGAGGAGCAAGAAGGGGTCGCGGGCGGAGGCAAGATGTTGTTGCCCGAACAGGGAAAGATTGGAGACGGGGCCTTTCGAATGCAGTCTCAGGAATCCGCCGCCGGGCTCCCCCTCCGAGGCCAGCTATTAGTGAGTAAAATTTACGTTTGTAAGAAAACTATGCAATATCTATATCCACTCTGGCACAACATCAACGCTGTTTGGTCGAAAGGGGTTTAGTCGCATTTTGTCAACTTTTCAGGAGAAATCTGCGGCACTCGCCAATAAGAAGCTGTACAATCTACAAGTTTTGACATGTGATTTCAGCGCTGCCTTTCATCTTTTCCAACAAAATAGTGGCACGATAATGTGTTTTTTACCACAACTGGTAATGCCAAACTACGAAGATGGACGAATATATAACTAAGGACTGCCGACTCCCTATCTCCGCCCGTGTTAAAACCTGTTAGCGAGGATTGCACCCCGACTAGCACACTCCGAAGCGGAGAAGGTTCTTACCATCAATCCTTTCGCAAAAAATCCACCATCGCCCTCGGATTTGAACTCGAGTTTCTGCCGTGGCGTTCAATCGTCCTACTGCTTGAGCCACTGCGCCGCATGCCTACATGAACGGATATTGTGCTATATAAATCATGGCCAGGATCCTTCACTTGAACGAAGCTAATAGCTGCTACGAGCGCTGAGGTCGAGACTAACAACAGGACTAACAACAGTCGACAGTCTTTAGTTATATCTTCGTCCATTATAACACTTTTTAGTGAGTTGCAGAACTTATGGGAGGGCTGTGTACACGCCATCGTCGTCACCCCTTACGAATTTAATGGGATAACAGGGTTTTCTGTTAATTCCTTGACATCAGTCGGTGAACGCTACCGTCAAAGCGTTTGACACTTTTATTACTGAGTTTTGCAAGTTTATAGATTCTCTGAGCTGTGGAATTAGAATAAACAAAAATGTGACAAACCGAAGGGACGTTCATATAACGTACTAGCGAGTAGGTAAGGCACCAAATAGCACAAACAAAATGGCAACTAGGATTCATTTTGAAACATTTTTCTTTATTTACATTGTGGATGTAAGAAAGGTACCTATGGATTTCTAGCACTTTTCAGCAATCTCCAGCTAGATTCGTAATGAGAAAGATAAAGAGACAGTCATCTTGCTTGGTAGGGATTTACACGATTGCTGCTCAAGTCTAAATCTTGTTTCAATTGGCTCTTATGGTTTCCGTTCTGATGGGTATATTTGGTGGGAGTCTCGGTAACTCGGCAGGATTACGGATGAGTAAATTTCCTTAATGGTTGCAGATAAATTGTGTTAATTTTTCTTTTTTGTCTGTTTCAGCTTACAGGTCACGACTTGAGATTATAAGGTACGTCAACATTTTCAAACTACCTTTTGGGTTTTATTGTTATGTCGATGGCTATAACGGGAAAACACATATCTCGATTTAACAAATTTTAATGAAAATTTCACTGAATTTTCTTCACCTTGCTAATAAAATTTTCATTCTAATCCCTCCAATATTTTTTGTATGTGAATTAACCAAGCAAGTCCCAAAAATTGAAAATTGAGTTTTTTACAGAAAAGTAATCTACTTTGGATGAAAATCAAAAAATAAGCCTGTGCTAACAATTTAAAACGAAAAAATGTCAGCCAGTTTTTTGGAAATTGATTTTGAGTGAAAGTTGTTGAGATACATCGAAAGCTCTTAACAATCCTTTTCCTTTTGCGCAATGTTCAAGTGGATATCATTTTTCGTTAAAAAGTTATGTGGGATTAACATTTTGAACTTTGATCCTGCCTGCCCCCTCCTCCCCCTTCCCCGCAAGTCAGGAATTACTTTAAAGGATTAATTCTCATGTTTAAAGTAACAAAGCCACTCCCTCCGTCTCATTTCTGCCTCATTTCATGAAAAAAACCACCCATAGTATGCACTCTGTGCAGAAACCAAACATGTCCACAAGCCCTTTGGGCATACAAATAACATTTGTGTAATTTTCTATAGCTTGTTCTATAGCCGTGAGGTAGTTTTTTGTCCTCCTGTATAATTCATGTATACCTTCAATTTTCCTTAATTTTTCCCATTAGGGCCGAGACGGAACTTGTGGACTCAACGCCAGGGGTTTACCTCACTCACGTACCCCAACTAACGAGGGAAATCACCAGTGTACAGATTCCAGCGCAAGAGAAAATAATCTTCTTATGCAGTGCAGCGACACTGAAAGTGTTTAATATCCAAAAACAACTGAAAAACATTGTAAATAGCAAAAACGAAACGGTATACAGGGTGTCCCAAAATTGATAGTAAATATTTTTACCACGTATTTTTGGGGCCAAAATAAGACTTTTTTTTCCTATGAACACGTGTCCGAAAATGCCCCCCCCCCCCCCTCGGAGCTACAGCCCCTCAAAGTTTTAAAAAAAAATCGGGTTTTCTTCGATTCTAGCAACGGATCTCCGTAAAAATGGATGGAAATTGGTTTCTAAGAGAAATTTTAGGCGTTCTTTCCGATTCCGGGGTCGACAATTTCCGAAAGGGTCAAGAAAGGGGGGTTTGAGGGGGGTTCAAATTTTAAATTGAATAATTTTTTAGTGCTCCGTAGATAAATGAGAAAAATAACAAGAGTCTATTGGAACAAAACAAAAGGAACATTTTTGATCTCTTATGTTTTTTTCATAAGACACACGGGAAACGAGTAAAATCGATTTTTCGCCGGGAGCGCACAGCCCGATAGCGCTGCTCTGTGCACTCAACTGACTCAACGATCGACTCGACGCAACGCGGCACTAAAACAGCGCTATCGGGCTGTGCGCTCCCGGCGAAAAATCGATTTTACTCGTTTCCCGTGTGTCTTATGAAAAAAACACAAGAGATCAAAAATGTTCCTTTTGTTCTGTTCCATTAGACTCTTTTGTTATTTTTCTCATTTATTTACGGAGCACTAAAAAATTATTCAATTTAAAATTTGAACCCCCCTCAAACCCCCCTTTCTTGACCCTTTCGGAAATTTTCGACCCCGGAATCGGAAAGAACGCCTAAAATTACTCGTGGAAACCAATTTCCATCCATTTTTACGGAGATCCGTTGCTAGAATCGAAGAAAACCGGTTTTTTTTTAAAACTTTGAGGGGCTGTAGCTCCGAGGGGGGCATTTTCGGACACGTGTTCATAGGAAAAAAAAGTCTTATTTTGGCCCCAAAAATACGTGGTAAAAATATTTACTATCAATTTTGAGACACCCTGTATAATGATAAGTTGGTTGCTGTAGCTAAAAATACAGTATCTTTTGATGGAAACCATTATTTTGGAGCCATATCTGATAGTCCACTTAATAAATATTCCAAGACAAACGTAATGAAGGTACGTATTGTTACACTATTTCCCATTGGTCTAGGTTAAGATGATTCCAGCAGGCCGATCATTTACTTCATCGTTAAACCGATCGTTAAGACTGTCTACGAGTGATGCTATTGGTCGAAAATTGTAAAACTTAGCCGTTGCTATGGTAACCATTGTTAAGGGTCTCGTTTTATAAAGGCTATTCATGAGTAACCTTTAAAAAACGGACACTATAACGATGGTTACCATAACAACGGATAAGTTTTACAATATTGGTGATGCTGTGTTGGCAGCAAAGCAACTGCTTAATTGGATGTATGGAGGGACTGAAACTGAGAATACACTCTGTTTAATTCAAAGAGTCTTCATGAATATGAGGATCGACGGGCGATCAGTGATCACAGATGACTTTCTAGGAGCAGGCGCAGCTATCCCCGGACCTCCTAATCCTGTAAGAATAGGAAACCTGAACTACCCCGCTGATGCTTATGCAATCCCTGAAATAACACCGTTAAAGGCATCCACATTTTACACCCAGTATTATGTTCTTGGCGATGGAGCAGAGGCAGATAAGCAACAACTTGTAAACTTGTAAAACTTTTTGTGTATGATGTGCCTCCGCCTCAGCACGAAAGATATTAGGGATGTAGCAAAACACATATACGAATTGGCCCAAACCAGATTCATCTCTCTTTTCACGCTTCCGGATACTGATCCGTTCATTTCACCCCTTCCAGCTATTATGAGACAATGGCAGGCGAATTATCGCAGATTTTCCGCTAACGCCTCAACCTTACTTGCCTTATTAGTAGGATTATATTGGAAAAGCGGTAATGAAAGTATTCAGGGTCTATTGAGAGCAGGTTGCCTTCTCAGCCTCCAGCGAGTGGGACTAGGGATCCTTCAATGGCTCTATGCGGTTGAAAATCTGACGCAGGTCAACGTCATCTCCATCATGAGTTACATGGCTACTCCTAAACATCAAAGAACTAACACGGCATTAGTGGATTTACTAAAGAACTTTGCTGATCCTGAAAAGAACCAACACACGTGGCCGTGGGCCCGCATGTTCCGTGACGGCGCATTCTTTAGAATTGGAACAAAGCAAGACCCTTTCTATGCACTGACAATGATGTCGGTCTCGGTGAACAATGACCGGAACTCGCCCTTGAGGGAAATTATACAATTTCCAGCTGATTTGGTACAACATTACAAAGATGATGTTATACGACTTGGTGCTTCGATTGTTGCGGACATGAAGGCTCAAGAAGTAACAGGAGCTCAGACCGATCGGGCCCGGCGAATTCGAGAGAATTTGGCTAATGATCAAGATGACAACCCTGCAGAGCATGTCTGGGACTGACAAAAATCCTATCATCAACTAGATATAGAAAAAAAAAGAAGAAAAAAAAACCGTTACTCCGCACAAACACCGACGGTAATTAGTCCAATGGACGCGCACAGCACAAATTAGTCTTTCCAAAAGCACAGCAAAAACTGTCTGTCAATTATCAAAGGTTTTTCGCGATGCCATTATCTATACCTGCCAGGGACCAGCCTGATTGCTACATCCAATGCATCTTAAAATGGTAAAATAAAAGGAGAAGGGAAATGTCCAACTGCAAACTCTCCTTGCAAAACCGCGATCTACAATTAGGTACTGGCTTGCGAAGGAGAGAACTCATGAAAGTGTTCTTGTTAATAAAAGACACAATTGTAATATCGAAATGGTATCACTAAAATTGTGTTCAAAATTTTAATCACAATTTTTTTAAAAAAAAAAAAATGTATTTTATGAAGATACATTAACAGAGCGGAACGGTGGAGGACCGGGCCCCCACCCGCTCAAGACCGACGCGTAACTGAGGAGTGAAAAATTTAATCAAATTGCCAACAGCAAAAGACCCTTTACAGGCAAGTATCAATTATTAATGCTGAATAACGTAATTTTGCGGCTAAATCCAAAAGGGAACTTGAGCCCCAGCAACCGAGTCACACTTCCAGCCCGTTCAAACCGCTCACACGCAAATGCACTAGACACAATCAGTGTTGCCAAAGGATACAAAACAAAACCAAAAAAGGGTTGCCCCTTAACAATCAGGGCAAGAAAAATAAGAACGAATTTTTCTCTCCAACCACAACTTGGCAACACTGCAGAACACAGTTAATATTCCATTTCTTTCCTCACTCTTCTGCTCCCATTATCGATATCTTATTTCCTCCCTCGCAAGCCACTCTCACTGAAAGCTATACTCTCAAAAAAAAAAAAAACTGCGCTGGGCCTGTGCGATCTCCACTTGTGAGAAGTTTTTTTTCTTTCTTTTTCTTTAATCACAAAAAAAAGGAAGATCATAGGCGGACAAGTAACCCCGTTTAACTTAGCATCAAACCCATTCGGGAACAGCGAAACTCTGATCGATGCAGTGACCATCGCGCACGCCCAGCCTCAGTTAACGCAAAAAAAAAAAAAAAAAAAAAAAAAAAAAAAAAAAAAATATACACGAAAATGTGCGAACACTCATACATTAGGCTGCGCTACAGTTTCGCACAAGTACGGTTTCGCACAGTTTTTCTGAATTTCACTTTCGCACAGTTTTGTTTCGCACACTTTCTTCCGCTGCACAATTTGGCAACTGCGCCTTTGGAAATCCGAATTATTGCTTACCTGATAGCATCTCCGACTCCGCTCGATCACAGCAGATAACGGCAAGTAACCCTGTTTATGTGTAAACACCTCATTAATCAGTAGATCTGATCGTGCATGAACCTTTTGAATGTCAGTGTCCTCTTGTCGGTTTCGCCAGTACGTGTTATATCGTTTTCCGCGTCTTTTTAAATACGTGTTTTTACTATAAAGGTGCTAGTTTTTATTGGTTTTAATATAGTTTTAACTTGGGTTTGCCTTCATTCTGGCTGAAAATTTATCTAGTTTTTTTTAAGTAATTTTAATTCAATTTTAAAATGAGTATCAATTTTACCATTGTGAAAAATAACCGTGATAAAGATAGTGTTCTTCATGAGGGTTTCATGTACTACAAATTCCGTACTCAAAAAAAAAGTGTAGTGTGGAGATGTGCAGAGGATCATAAGTGTTGTGCATCTGTGTGGACGGATAACTCAGTGTCACGTATTATCAAGAAAAGTGAAGCAGTACATGAGCACGAATGCTTAAGCAAGAAAAAAATCCAAAAAAACCAGATTCGTAGCACCGTGAAAAGGAAAGCAACAGAAGATGTACACATAGAACCTGCAAAAATATTAAGGCAAGTACTGCATGACAACGACAACGAACTGACGTTTTCCGATCTGCCAGCACTAAGACTAGCTGCTTACCGCTCACGGAAAAAAATTGCACCAAAGGCTCCTGCAAGTATTGAAGAAGCACTAGATCAAATGAAATCTATAAGTATGTCAACCGACGAGACAGGAGAAAAAATTTTCGTCGATACAGATAATAAAATAGTGGCCGTTACATGCATTGAAAATATCGAATTTCTGACGAAGCACAGTAAGAATATTCTGGCTGATGGCACGTTTACATACGCGCCGCGTTTTTTTGCACAAACCTATACGATACATGTTTTTGCAAATGGTTTTTACATTCACGTTTGTACATTTTTTTTACCCTCAAAGTTCACGGCCACTTACGTAGCCATGTGGCTGCTCCTTAAAAAAATTTCCCTCGAAATTACGGATTGCGAGCTATTTATATCGTTACTTTTGCTTGATTTTGAAAGAGGAGCCCATACAGCCGCTAAAATCGTTTTTCCTTGCGTGCAGTTAAAAGCCTGCAAGTTCCATCTGGGCCAATGTTGGTGGAGGCGTATTTATGGAGTGGCCAAGTTACGTCTCGCATACTATTCAACAACAACTACAGCCAACCAAGATTTACAACAAATAAAATTTTGGCTGACATTATTTTTTTCACTCTCTTACTTAAAACCCGATGATGTTGTATCCGCTTTTAATACACTGGAGTCCATTGCTCCCCCGCACAACGAATGCAAGAAATTTGCGAACTATGTTCGGAAAAATTACATCGATTCATCAATTTATCCTCCGACTCTATGGGCATGCCCTCTAACCGAATCTCTGCTGACGACTACGAACGCTGTTGAAAGTTATAATAGCAAGCTCCAAATGGAATTCTATGCTTCACACCCAAACATACATGTCGTGGTAAATCGCATTTTCGAAAATCAAAGTTTAGTAGCTCTTAAAATTAAATCAGTGATGAATAACGAAACTTTCCAGAGGAGGCCGAAACAAATTCAATTGGAGGAAATATCAAGGTTATCACCCACGCTCACTACACCTATAGATACATTAACACTCTCCAGTTCCTGAATGAAATTGGCGAAGAAAAGAAACTGTTTAATTTCCAAAAAACGAAGTTACGGAAGGAAAACGCCTGCGAGAACACCCCTGACGATGATCTGAACGACGACGTTTAATGGTGAGTCTTTTTCTTTAAAAAAATATTATTGCATCTAAAGTTATTTTAATATTGAAAATTGTCACTTTTAAATTTTTCAGTGAATGCTGCGAGAAGAGACTCGCAGTGTTGCCAAATCAACAATTAAATTAAGGAGGGCAAATAAAAGTGTGCGAAACTGAAATCGCGGGAAGTGTGCGAAAGTGACTACACTCCAAAAAGTGTGCGAAAGAGATAAGCTCCCATACATTAACCCCAGGGCCCCCACCCTTACTCCGACCCTAATGACCCCAAAAATCACGCTATCCCCACCCCTATCTTATAAGTTTCGGCGGTAGTTACCACTACTACCCAAAACCCCCCTAATATAGCGTGCCCACACAACCCCCCCCCCCCCCCCCCAATACCCACCTCCCTCGCTAAACAAAGCATATTTTTTTCTCTTTTCACAGACTATGGCATCACGAAAGTTCGAAGAAGACTTGAAGACCTTATTAGAGTGTCCCGTCTGCTACGGGACGCTCTCTACACCGGCATCCCTGTGCACAAATGGGCACTTGACTTGCGCCACATGCGCACCTCAAGTCACCTCCTGCCCAGTGTGCAGGGATCCCTCATTTCAGACAACACGACTCCTACCTCTGGAAAGAATTTTGGAAAACCTTCCGGTGCCGTGCAAGTATGCCACAGTGGGATGCACGGCCCATTTCAAAAAGGAGGATATGGAGAGGCATCAAATCACCTGCCTCTTCCGGCCCTGGATTCATCAACCGGAACAATCCACCAGCGCACCGCAAATATCACGGCGGTGTTACATCGGTGACAACGGCCAAATTACTGTCTCAACGGTCAACCATGCACTCCTCAATCGTAGTCCCCGCCCACCCCCCAGAATCATACCAGCAGGCTATGAAAGCGAGTTGAGTGACTACGATGAGGAGGCGTACTATTGTGACGATTCCGAGTCAGAATAAGTTAAAGTCACAAAAGCAGTGATTCAAAATAATTGATTTTGGGTGACAAAATGATTGAAGCAATTAATAACACTATGCATACGACCTGCTGCCAAGTTAATTGTTTTATTATCCATGATTTCTTCCAGAATGACTCATAATTTCTCTTTGATTTCTCTCAAAATTATTTTCTTTCAATCTTCCATCGGTGGCGAGACGTGCGACTTGGCACCGATGCATTTTCCCCTTCTCAAGTAATCTCCTAATATTTTTTTTTTGTTTGAGCCCCAATTTGTAAATAGAACATTTTCATTTTTCTTTTCTAAAATTTTTAACTACAGCAATTTCATGAAAGCGTATGCTTTTGCTTTTGTCTCCAATATTTGTTTATCTCATAGAAATGTTTCAAAGGTGACATGGTTGGCGCGCATGAATTATGTATCAATTGACATTCATCTGTCTTAAGTCTAAAATTTGAAGTTGTTTGTAAACACACTCCACTCCGCACTCCACACGTTGTTAATATTTCAAGTAGATTACCGAAACCAATCAGGAATTTCACATCCTCTGGCTCAGTAAGTCAAGAGCGTTTCATGTAATAAAACAAATATTACTAGTTGGTCCAGACCAAATATTTATTGCACACACATAAATCAGCCTCAGTTATTGAATGTAGAGCCGAGGGCAGCTCTGTCAGGAAACTAAGGGGGTTGTGACGTTACCCACGTTACAAGGGGTAACGTTTGGGCGAATTCCACATCTGCCTATATTACAGTAACGTCCAAAGCTCGCAAATCTTTGACTGGGGTGCGGGGGAGGTGGATCGGCCGCGCGGCGTCCGATGCACGTCTTCAGCACCCACGTCATGGCTTTGAGAGTCGAGGAATGGACGCTGGCGTTTCGGCGATGCCATGTGCTCTGTACTTAACACTTCTTCACATGTTACAGGGTGCCTCCTATGGCTCAGTATGGCAGCCCTGATATCATATCAATGCACTTTCTTTGATTTTTCAGAAAAACTTTCCATGCTTTTCATGGAGAGCTTTTCTGCTGACAACTAGAAGAGGGGACTCTGGGGGATGGTCTATTCAGGTGATCTCATCCCGAGCCCTGATTGGTCCATCTTCCAGAGGCTCCTCCAAAAAAAAAAAAAAATCATTCCCAACTTGGAAAAATCTTCTCGGAGTCGAGAATTTTTTTCTGATCAGGGTGGATCTACGTGAACACGCCTGGATTTGTTTTTCTCTTTCCTTCGTGGATCGTTTTTCGGTAGTATTCTGTCTGTGTGACAAGTGTTTTTTTTTTGGTGTTTTAATTGATTCGTCTGTGTGACAAGCAAAATCTTTTTTTTAATAATTTCGTCTGTGTGACAACTAATTTTTTGTTATTGTTATTTTTTTGTTAAAATTTTTCTTCTCTCGTTAAGTTTCTTTTTTTTATTTTCGTTACGTTTTTTTTTCTTTTGTTGTTGTGGGACTTTCCAATTCAAATTTTTATCTTTATAAAATCTTCGCGGAGTGGAGTGAGCTGTTATATTCTGTTCTTTTTTCTCTGTGTGTTTACTATACTTCAATAAACTTGCGTGTGTACACCCACATAGGAATTCTTTCTTGGTATACCAACTGGACATTGGCGAGGTGAGAAACTTAGTTTCATCACAAGAGGTAACATAGAGAAGGGAACTTTCAGCAGGCAGCCTATATACCTCACTTGATACTAGAATAAATTTTTAGAGTTGACAGGGCTCAAGGGTTGGCTGATCCCCCAGACAGTTTAACTCATTCTTCCTGTCTGGTGGACGCCCCCACGCACACTCCCTCATTTGTGGCAAGGGCAGTTGTGTGACTTTCACGCCACGCGCGAAAACTGACGCCACAAAGATACTTTTTACCATTCCGTCAGTGGAGGAGCGGGGGTGGGAAAATTTAATCTCAGCGGTTTCTCGGTCGATAATCAGACATTTTAAGCGTTTGCCGAACGCAAATCCGGACGATACTAATGTTCTTTTATGCAGTTATACTGGTCGCGCGTCGTTACTCATTGGCGGCATGACTTTACATAGCGCCTTTCACCTTGCCTTCGACAGTAAAGCTTTTAAACGATTGACTGATGATCAGCTCAATATAGTTAGAAGTAAACTATCGAAGTTGAAGGTTTTGATTATCGACGAAATTTCGATGGTAGGGCGTGGAATAATGGATCAGGTAAATAAACGTCTGAAAGAAATTTTTCATAATGGTGCTTTATACGGGGGCATTTCTATCATAGCTTTCGGTGATTTTAATCAATTGAAACCTGTGAGAGATGGCTGGGTTTTCGACTCCAATGAAAATGACGATATCGCATTGTTGGCCGGAAATTACTTGTGGGCACCCTTTAGAATTTACGAGTTGACTGAGATTATGAGGCAGCGAGACGATCTGCGAATCACTTTCATGTCTCACTGAGGCAGTTGAATGTATGTTGTAGGGACTGCTGTGTTTCATTGTAAAATGTGTTTTTCAAAAATATATCTAAAGAATGCTAACGTTTGTTTCTTTTTTAACAGAAAAGAGTTGATAATGCTGGCAAAACAGGAACAGGCGGAGGGAAGCAAGCTGTGTTCAGCGATGCTGACAACCTAGTATTAGACATAATAGGGGAGGAGTCTCCAACGCTTGTCAGTCTAGGTATGGACGTAGAAGATGAAGAGCCAAGAGCCTACTACTGCTGCCTCAGGGCCAACTCCCGAGCCCCTCCTGAGCACCTCCGTCACGCAGGTATGTTAAAGAATTACGAGTCCAAGAGCGGTTTTTGGGCTTTGTCGATTGCTCGAAGACCAGGGATGCCGAGGGTTTGAAACAAATCTTGCTCGAAAATCTACAAAAAGCTGGACTATCCGACAAACCAATAATAGGTCAGTCATACGATAGAGCCTCTATGATGTCTGGCATTCACAGGGGTATTCAAGTGCAAATAAAAGAAACTCATCCGCAAACTATTTACATTTATTGCCTTGCGCATATGTTAACCTGATAATCAAAGATTCATGCTCAACAATCAAAATGGCAATGCATTTTTTCAACGCTTTAGAGTCATTACACGAGCATTTTTCCCAGCCGGGGAACCACATCAATTTACTGGATATTGCAAAGGCTTTGGGCATAGACTTTTTGGAGCACGGAAGTCTGAGTACCACCCGATGGACTTGCAGATACGAAAACTGCCATGCTGTCTTAAATAATCATGACGCCATCGTACGCGTTTTGGAGGAAGAGATCGATACAGCTCAAGATAAAGGCTCAATAACTGCCGTGGGTATTTTAGCGAGTATGCAGAAACCTGTTTCATTGTCTGCATGTTTGTTTTCCACTCAGTATTATCAACCGCAAATATTTTAAGTAAATACTTTCAGAAGAAAAACGCTACTCTTAGACGTGCGAGTTGTTGTAGTTGAGCTACACTTTTAATAAGTTAAAGGAAAGGTGAGCGACAAAGAATACGACGAAACTGGTTACACGGCCACTATGGAATCTATTGCACGGCAGGAATGAGGCGCTGCCAACCTTTTTTAAAAGTCTGATCCTTATTTTAATTTAGTCAATGTCTTAAACCTAATTCCAAGTCATTCATGTCCAATTGTTCCTAGTAATTTTTCCATCCTTGTGCCAAGTCTAACCTGTCAACTTTTCTTTCCATTCCGTCCTTTGTCTTGTTGTTTCGTTTAATCGGTCTACCTATTCGTCCGTCATGGCAACAGCTAATAAGTCTCACATTTCTTCTAGCTGATCTCCCATGAATTTCCAAGGAGATCTTTCACAAAACTGGACCGACTGGCACTTGGAATTCAAAGTCATTTTGCTAGCTGCAAATATTACAGGTGAAACTGACTCGCAAAAATGCTCTTCTCCTACATTATATGGGGAAGGAAGCTTTTAAAATCCTAAAATCCTTTCACGTTAATATCGAAACCGTATCTCATGATGAACTTGTTAGGAATTTCAAAGAATACTTCGCTCCGAAATCAAACATCACTGTTGATCGCATTACATTCTTTACGCGTAAACAGCGTGACGATGAAACGTTGGAAGATTTCTTGACAACACTTAAAAACCTACGTCGCTCGTCTCAGTTTGGTGCCCTTCAAAATAGTCTAACCAAAGACATTTTCATAGCAAATTTTAATAATGCTAACAATTACATTACAGAAAAGCTGATTCTCGAAGATAGAGCTGAATTAGACGAGGGTTTCAAGCTAGCTCAACAGCTAAACCTATCTAAAGCCCGCACTGATGTCCTGACGTCTGAAATCAATTGGGTGAAGAAGTCTCATCGTTCGTTAAAAAATTATTCTTCCAATTATCCTCCGTCTCAATCCAGTCAATCATACAGTGGTCAACAATCTGGTCAATCTTATCGTAGTCAACAATCTAGTCAATCACACAGTGGTCAACATTCAAATTATCATTCTAATCATCTTATCGTGGTCATCGTCAACGTCAACCTGGTTCATCAAACGGTTAGTCCTCCACAGGCTAAAACACTTAACACAGTAACATCTTCGGTGTGATAGATTGAGAGCGGCGATCGGCGAGCATGTACGAATACTTTATCCTAAATCATCGATCAGAACATGATAGGATTACGCGATGTGAAGTTTATGAACGAATGAAAAAAAGGCTAGAATATTATTTACACCTGACACCATGTTGTAGTTGAGCTACATTATTAATAAGTTAAAGGAAAGGTGAGAGACGAAGAATACGATGAAACTGGTTAGACGGCCATTATAGAATCTATTGCACGGCAGGAATGAGGTGCTGCCAGCCTTTACAAAGTGACACTTACTGACAACTCCACGTACTTAAAAGACACTATACAACACGAGTGAAGTTATAGATGCAGTTATTAGCCAGTTTGAAGAAGAGAGAAACAGTTTTGAACCGCTATGGACCGAAATTAATGGATTTGTCGATGAACGTGGTATATCTTGAAAGCTAAACAGAGATTCAAGATGAAGAAAGGTCCCCAGAAAATTGGAAGATTTTTACGTAACCGCTCCCATTGGCCAAAATGATCTAGTGGAAGAATTTGACGATGCGTTCGATCATGCACAACAATCGCGACGGGTATCTCATCCACTGAAAGTTCATCCTGTTATCCTCGGCCCCGAATCCAACCGATATTCTGACCAATTATTCTCGTCTTGCAGTTAGCTTGCAACACTTTCTTTTTCCTGCTACTCGCATGCCCAACGTGCAGAGAATTGGATTCGACTCACGCCTATTTGTCAGCTGGACGACGATATTTATCATCTACAACGTAAGAGGAGCTAGTGTTGGTTTTGGGACTAAAAGTGCGCGAATCTACCGTTAATAAAGAAAACAAACCTATTAATCCATCGCTTTTAATCAACTTCGGACTAGACGCATGCAGGCCAGCTCAGTTTTATAATTCGATTCGACAACGAAAAGAGTTCAATTGAAAAGTACTCTACAGAACTTTTTGAAAATATCGGACATTAAAGCCAGCAGTTGGCTGACACATTGTTTGAGTTAAAAAAAAAAAAAAAAAAAAAAAAAAAAAAAAAAAAAAAAAAAAAAAATGATCTAGAGAAAAGACTGCTGAGGACAGAGTTACGACAATGCTTCAAATACGAGCTCTGGATGTTGAACCGGGACAAGAACCTACCTTCAGTCCACAGGAGGAAAATATTTAAGAGGATTGGATCATTGGATGCGGTAAGCTTAGCTTTCCTGTAGTGGAACTGCAGGTTTTGTATAGTGCAGGAAAACTTATGAAAGAGTTGAAAATGAAAAATTTAGAGAGAGATAATCAATTCAAGAATGACTTGCCAGGGAAGCATGGCTAAGCGTTTTTCTCAAATGACACTCAAAAATTTCCCTTCGAACTCCGCAAAACTTAATCCTATCTGGACTTAAGTGTCCCGCGGTCAAATAACAAACTGGTTCAAAGAGATTGATGCATACTTTACTAAAAATAACCTGAAGTCAAAATTAGAAAATCCTTCACGCGTCTTCAACGCCGATGAAGCGGCACTTTTTTTTTTTTAAATCCGAAAGGCAACAAAGTTCCTTATGAAAGAGGATCAAAGAATGTGTAAGGTGCTGTAAACACAGATGAAAAGGAATATATCATCGCATTACTTAACGTTAGCGGCAGCAGGTGTAATCGCCCACCAATGGTTATTTTTAAATACGTTTGAGTTCCAGAAGTCCTAGCTGAATCAGTCCCTAACGGTTGGGCAATAGGACTTTCCGACAGAGGGTGGATGACAAGCGAAGGTTCTTATGAATATGTGGCCAATATTTTCTACGCCTAGCTTATCGACAAAAATGTTGACATTTCCGTCATAATCTTTTCAGATGGCAACGTCAAACGCTACACTTAAGTTTATTTTGCAGAGAAAAAGGATTTTTTTTGGGTCACCTTAACACCGAATATTACTCATTTCCTCCAGCCTTTAGATGTGGTTGCATTTAGAACTTTCAAAGGGGTGTGGAAAAAACAAATCTGTGACTTTCGAGCGAAGAATGATCAACCACTGTTGCGCAGAACTGATTTCTGCGGAGTTTTGAGAGACTCGATTCCTCTAGTTAAAGCTGTATTATCAATTATCATATCAAGTACTTACCTTTATAAAAGCATATGATGGGTTCCTCAGATGCAGGGTGTCAAAGAAATAAAAGATACACTTTCCCAGAGTGTGATGAATGAAAGTTCTTCTTCTTCACTGCAAGTTTGGTGGTTTCACCTTCAACTGTGATGCGACCAAACAGCCAGCCGCGGATAGATGGTGATGTTGAGGAAGTTGGAATTCAACTGTGATTGCAAAACAACGCTATTCTTGCACTCTTATGAGAGCTAGAAAGAGTGCTAGAATGTCACAGACAGTTGCCGAATTCAGCTGGGTCCGGAAATGTTGGTCCGCACCAAAATTATTGTTGTATATTATCAGATTGGTGCTACTCTCTGGTGGCAACAGTGATCAACCAGAGTGTTCACCATGTCTACCATTATTGAGAAACTAATAAATTCTGTCTTGTTGATCCAAATGAATCTTTTCCTTTATTATGATAAACATAACATGGCGCTGCGAATTGAAATCGTAAAATTTGTATAATCGATTCAGTGAATGAAAGTGAAATTAGTGTTTTGTGGTAATCATGCACATGGAAATATAGATGATCCTAACCCTCAAGCTCAAGCACATGGTAACAATAGACCACCCATGCCACAGAAACCCAATAATAATTCTGATTTAGCAATATCCGGATTGAAACCCCCAGATATGTTAACAAACTTAACAACAGAAGGATATAAAAAGTGGAAGCAACGTTTTGAGATTTTCTCAACAGCCTCAGGAACTGACCAGAAGTCAAGCAATATGAAAATTGAGGAGCTAGTTGGAAAAACGACCTTATCCGGCTAAAGTCGTTTTTCCGGAGAACGACTTTTCTGAGAGAACATAGGCTCAATAATATCTCCACAAAATTTCATGACCGTACTTCAAAAATTGAGTGAGATATGGGAGTTTATATGAGTAGAGGTTGCCACTTCTGCTGGCGACTATAATGACCATAATGGGGAAAATTGAAAATGGTGAAGAGGACTCAGGCAACAGTGAAAGCGAGAGTGAATACGAGGACGAATAATTTTATATTCTTTATTTTCTAATAAATTCGCCTCTTTTTTTGCAGATTTTTGGTTTTTTTTGTTTTGCATCTATCATGTAGTACATATGTTCCAAACAGAAAGACGTTCTCTGGAAAAACGGCCTTAGTACTCAGCGTTTGATGAGGACTTGTCTCTGTGCAACAGGTCGTTCTATGAAAGAACGACCTTAGTAGACCTTTCGTATTTCTCCTTTTTCTTCTTTCGTATACAGCCAAAGCATATTTCAATTGTACCAACTTCAACCTGAGGGTATGGATCAACTTTTTTGATCCAACCCAATCCTGATTCTTCATCTATGTTAGATTGGCACTAAAATAAAAACTTTAACAGCCGTCAGAACGCGAATTTGCTACTAAGGCCGTTTTTCCAGCTACCTCCTCATTTCCGATCCTACTGCAAATGATGGGTACGGAATGCATTGAGATTTTCAACGCTATGAATCATTCTAGCGAGGAACAGAAGAACTACGAAGCTGTAATTAAAGCTTTCAATGATTATTTCGTCCCTAGGAAAAATGAAATTGTCAATAGTCATATATTCTTCACCCGTAATCAAGCTGCAGGTGAAAGATTTGATGAATACCTTAACGAACTGAAGCGTTTAAGTTCAGAATGTAATTTCGGTGACATGAGAGATAGACTGCTGAGAGATAGAGTTGTTGCAGAAATTTGCGACAAGAACTTGAGGAAATGTCTACTGCGAACTCCAGATCTCGATCTTGATCAAACCGTGAATATTGTAAACCTCTCTGGTAGAAACAGTCAAAGAGTAAACAAGAGTCGCAATTGAATGGAAGGCCTGCGTGGTCAACGTAGATAAGGGATCCGAACGCGGGCTGGCCTGGGCTGGCCTCTGATTGGCTGCAACGGGTGGAGCAAAAATGACTCGGGGTATAGGGAAAATAACACGGGATTTTCGTTCCGGGGCGTTTATCTCGAAACCTAAGCAAAATCGTATCTAAACAATTTATACGAGTCGATTCAGCAAATTTTTCCGAACAATTTGATAGGTCATAAGTGCCACTTTATTGCAAATTCGAAAAGACTGTTTCAGTTTAAAAGTACGCACAATAGTGTGATTACATGCTTGCCGTGTGTTCGAGCAGTGTTTGAGTAACTCACTATTGTGCGTACTTTTAAACTGAAACAGTCTTTTCGACTTTGCAATAAAGTGGCACTTATGACCTATCAAATTGTTCGGAAAAATTTGCTGAATCGACTCGTATAAATTGTTTAGATACGATTTTGCTTAGGTTTCGAGATAAACGCCCCGGAACGAAAATCCCGTGTTATTTTCCCTATACCCCGAGTCATTTTTGCGCCACCCGTTGCAGCCAATCAGAGGCCAGCCCAGGCCAGCCCGCGTTCGGATCCCTTATCTACGTTGACCACGCAGGCCTTCCATTCAATTGCGACTCTTGTTTACTCTTTGGAAACAGTATTCGACCAGTATTTTCAAGATGTCTACCATTATTGTGTAACTAATAGATTCTATCTTGTTGATCCAAATGAATATTTTCCTTTATTATGATAAACATAGCAATTATACAGGGTGTTAATTAAAAAAGGAGCCAGGCCGAATACCTCGAGAACGGCTCGGAATTTCGAAAAACGCTGAAACACGTGTTCGATTATTTTGAGGGGACATCTTTTCAGGGGGTCACCGATTTGGGGGCCCTCTCTCGGGGGCCCCCCGGGGGGGCTAGGACCTCCCTAAATCCAATACTTCAAATGGGGACCCATTTTTTTATTTTATATTCGAAAAGAAGGTAAAATTCTAAGACTTTTTGTGCAAAAGGGAGGTCGATGTCGTATTTCGTTTTCGATGAATCGAGAGTCAAAGTTTGATTTGGGCCCATTTTCAAAAATCATGACTCTTCATTGAAAAGTCGGAATTTAAAAAACAGGGAGTCTAAAATAATCTAAAGAGCAAGGCCTTGTCAGAAAAAAAATCAATTTAGACAAAAATTTAGTCAAAATTTGGTTTTTAACAAAACAAACATTTTTAACGTTTTTGGCCCCACGCATTCTGTAAATCGACATTCGATACCTCGAATATGAAAAACGATATGGACCTCCGGTTTGCACTAAAATGCTCAGTTTGTTACGCCTTTTCGATTGATGTATCACTCGACAGGGGTCGTCCCTCGGAATTTTTCAGATAGCCCCCCGTTGGGGCCAAAAACGTTAAAAATGTTTGGGGGCTTAAAAACCAAATTTTGACTAGGTTTTGGTTAAGATTGAATTTTTTTTCTGAAAAGGGCTTGCTCTTTAGATTATTTTAGACTCCCTGTTTTTTAAATTCCGACTTTTCAATGAGGAGTAATGATTTTTTGAAAACGGGTCCAAATCGAACTTTGACCTTCGATAAATCGAAAACGAAAAACGAAATCGACATCCGGTTTGCACCTAAAGTCTTGGAATTTTACCTTCTTTTCGAGTATAAAATAAAAAATTGGGGTCCCTATTTGAAGTATTGGATTTAGGGAGGTCCTACCCCCATCTGGGGGCCCCCAAATCGGTGACCCCCCCTAAAATATGTCCCCCTCAAAATAATCGGACACGTGTTTCAGCGTTTTTCGAAATTCCGAGCCGTTCTCGAGATATTCGGCCTGGCTCCTTTTTTAATTGACACCCTGTGGATTATAATACAGGTATGCTCATCTGACTTCGCGCCACAGATTCAGTGGCACGCAGTTCAAAATCACTGCAGCTAAGATGCCCGACAACAGCAGAAAACACTAGGCGATACTCGGAGTCGCCCGAGTGAGTCGGCGTGTTTATTGCTTTTGACGGCCATCTTGGCTGCAATGATTTTGAACTGCGCGCCAATAAATCTGTGTCGCGAAGTCAGATGAGCACACCTATATGATATATAACCTTGGGTCCGCACATCCACCACTGCATGCAATCTGTGTCTCAACCAATCAGAGATTCATATCTTTCAGGCGATAACGGTGAACCTATGGACCAAAACTTTTTGTCACAGTACTTAAGTGCTTCGTCATCTTACAAAAAACAGCTTCCGCTGCTCGCTCGAATTTGCCCGAAGTCTGCTTTTTCCCCTTCTAACGTAGATATTTTATGTCGACAGTGCACAAATAAAAACAAAACAAATAAGGTCATCCGTACATTCTCTGGCCCTCGTACTGGCACCCCCTCTCACCAAAGCTGGTATACAGGGTGTTTTAAGAAAATGTTTCCGCCGAGACTTCGTCAGCAACGGCTGCAGGTAGGTATAAAAAGACCACCACGTGTCCTTACATAATCTTACTATAATATAAAAATCTAAGGAGTAGGTCTCCGAAACCTCGATTTTTTCCCATTTCTCTCAAAACCTTCGATTTTTTCATTTTCTGGCATTTTTGTGTGTGCGCCCGGAAGTGCCGTGACTAATTGCTGACGTGGCGACGGGGGGTAAATGAGCCGAGTTGTACGGGAGAGCCAGAGCCTCCCCACTCCTCCACTCCGCCCAGCCCGATAAGCGGGGTGAACCCTTGAATCTACCCCCCATCCCGCAGTCTTCGAACTGGTCACTTCTCTTTTTTCTTGCGTAACTGGCCTATCTCCCCTAATCTTTTCTCAATTTTATATAGGGGTAAAAGGCGGCGCGCAGCGCCGAATTGTAGAATGTAGGCGCGAAGCGCCTCCGGGGAACGGGCCGCGGAGCGGCAAGGGGGCGAAGCCCCCTAGTAAAAATCTAACGAGTAGCTGACCGAAATCTCGATTTTTTTCCATTTCTCTCCAAACCTTCGATTTTTTCATTTTCTGGCATTTTTGTGTGTGCGCCCGGAAGTGTCGTGACTAATTGCCGACGTGGCGACGGGGGGTAAATGAGCCGAGATGTAAGGGAGAGCCAGAGCCTCCCCACTCCTCCGCACCTCCCAGCCCGATAAGCGGGGCGAACTCTTTTGAATTCCATCCCGCAATCTTCGAACTGGTCACTTTTCTTTTTTCTTGCGTAACTGACCAATCTCCCCAATCTTTTCTCAATTTTAGATAGTGGTAAAAGGCGGCGCGCAGCGCCTCCGGGGAACGGGCCGCGGAGCGGCAAGGTGGCGAAGCCCCCTAGTAGCTAATATCACTGAGGACACATTTCCCGAGAGTCACATTCCCAAAGGAAGGACGAGCAGTGGAAACCCCAAAAATCTGACTCTTCTTGGGCGGCCCTCGGTTTACTTTTTTGTCTTGCAACTTAAAGTACTCTAAGTGAAACTTGTTACAAAAAGAAAGTTTTCATCTCAAACCAAAATTCAATATCCTTCTTGAAGTTGGAAATATCGAAGATAACAGTCAAAGAGTAAACAAGAGTCGCAATTGAATGGAAGGCCTGCGTGGTCAACGTAGATAAGGGATCCGAACGCGGGCTGGCCTGGGCTGGCCTCTGATTGGCTGCAACGGGTGGAGCAAAAATGACTCGGGGTATAGGGAAAATAACACGGGATTTTCGTTCCGGGGCGTTTATCTCGAAACCTAAGCAAAATCGTATCTAAACAATTTATACGAGTCGATTCAGCAGATTTTTCCGAACAATTTGATAGGTCATAAGTGCCACTTTATTGCAAAGTCGAAAAGACTGTTTCAGTTTAAAAGTACGCACAATAGTGAGTTACTCAAACACTGCTCGAACACACGGCAAGCATGTAATCACACTATTGTGCGTACTTTTAAACTGAAACAGTCTTTTCGAATTTGCAATAAAGTGGCACTTATGACCTATCAAATTGTTTGGAAAAATCTGCTGAATCGACTCGTATAAATTGTTTAGATACGATTTTGCTTAGGTTTCGAGATAAACGCCCCGGAACGAAAATCCCGTGTTATTTTCCCTATACCCCGAGTCATTTTTGCTCCACCCGTTGCAGCCAATCAGAGGCCAGCCCAGGCCAGCCCGCGTTCGGATCCCTTATCTACGTTGACCACGCAGGCCTTCCATTCAATTGCGACTCTTGTTTACTCTTTGATAACAGTTTACTAGCAACCCATTTTCAAAAAGTCGAAGCACTTATTCAAATAGTCTGAATTCAAATAATGTAGGTCTAAAAAGTTATCACTGCACTGCACGTAAAGAGGCATGGGGGAAGGCGGATCAGTCCAAAAATGATTTCTAGGCTCTCATCCATTGGTCCACTGTCTAAAACGTTTCGAATCACCGATTTTCACAGAGAGCGATCAAACAATCAAAAAATGGAATTCGTCAACAAACGTACACTCATTGCTGTTAAGCTAAAAGGCACTGAGTTTTTTCCCAAAAAACACATTCGGGACCCAAAAATCCTACTTCAAGTTAGAAGTATAGTACTTCTACTTTATTACAAAACAGAGTTATGTATTTATGTAACTACTACTACTCAATTCGTAAAGCATTTCGGGCGCTCGATTCATCATCACTAGACGGACCTCTTAAACGGGAACTATGCATTCTTGAAAAATTTATCCAAATCAAACTTTTGACCTTCGAATATCACTAACACCAAAAACAGTATCAAACCTCAGTTTCCACCAAAGTGCTTTATCTCTTGCGGCATGCTGAACGGTGTGTAACAAAAAAAGAGTTACTGTTTAAAATTGAAAAGAGACGGAGGTTCCCCACCAAAATAAACCCACAAAACTCGATCTTCAGTTTTGAAAATATATTTAAATGAAATTTCGGGTCCTACTTGTTCCATCGCCAATTTCTCCAAAGTTGTCATCAGTTGATTACATTAAACACCCTGTACAAACTAAATACACTGCCTCAAACTTTGGAATTGTTAGTCCACAACTACTTTGATGACTTTTAAACGGCTTTGGATAGAAAGAGCACAATTTGATTTCTTTTTACTTATCAGTAACAGATGTTTCAGCAGCATACACAATCTATTTTAATATTCCAGACAAGTAAGTACTTACAGCAACTCTAAACAGTAAGCTCTCGCCTAGAAATAAGCTTCTAAATTCACACAGGGATTTTTTCAGAAAAGTGAACTGCTGTTCTAAGAAAGGACAACTAGAAGACAACATTAATTTACTCGGTTTTAGCAACGAATACACTTGAATAGGGATCCATTCTTGAAGTGAAGCAACCCTAACCCTCATTGCAAAAGCAGCGTAAACAACACTTCGTCTTCTCAGCATTATTTCTTATCACAGCAGCAAACCTCTTGTTCTATGGGCCCTTTTCAGAGATAACAAATACCAGAGACCTCACACTTGCCAATTTTGCATGGGACAACTGTTTTTTGGAGGGGAAGAATAGATTTTACAAAGTACCAAAGAGAACACCATCTGACAGCTTCAATGCTAAATAATAACCAACGACAAAAACTCTGACGCTTCGCTCTCATTGGCGACTGACATTGACATCTTAGCTCAACATCCAACACAGGAGCCATTGGACATTGTTTCAACGCAACTCCAAAAGAAAAGAGCCCACCTGTTTCAAACATGGGCAAGTTAGCAGGTGCGCAGTCCATAGCATATATTGTCTGTGACTCCATTTAAGGTGATTCTATTGCAAACTCCTAGAGATTTTAATCCAATAGATGGCGTTACTCGTCGCTGGCTTCGAAAATAACCGTTTTTTACGGTTTTTCGCTGTTTTCTCTGAACAGACGAATAAGAGGCGAAAAAACAGATCGTCAGCACCTTTGTAACCTTTTAGTACAGGTGACACCCAAACCTGCAATCTTTACTGATACAACTTCAAATTACATTTGATTTATTCCTCCCATAAATACGTCTTCATTTCTGAACCAATTGGGCCCGTTTGTAGCTTAAAATATCAAGCAAAAAATTATGCAGGTGCTGGCGATCTGTTTTTTCGTCTCTCATTTGTCTGTTCAGAGAAAACAGCCAAAAACTGTCAAAAAACGACTATTTTCAGAGCCAACGACACGTAACGCCATCTATCCGATTAAAATCTCCAGGAGTTTGCCACAGAATCACCTTAAATACCTTGATAATCATTAGTCCGGTAAAATTGTCTGTATTTTAAGAAATTATAAAATAAATGTGTATTCTTGCCGCTTCTACCAGTTATGTTCATAATGCAGCCAAGCTTCCTTTTTCTGCAGATTAAACTTCTCCATGAAAACGAGGGAGGAAATTTGTTCACAACATAGGGTGTAACTAAACTCCAAGTCAATATTTTTACCAAATAATTTAAAGATATATTTTTTTTTATTTTTTTTATTCATCATCCTTTATTCATTCTATTTACAATTAGCTTATTAACAATGCTTTGAGAAAACTTTATCATAGGAAATATTTACATGAGTGTAGAGCTCGTTAATGAGAGCACTACATTTATGTTATACGTATATGTACAATATTGGGCAGTTTTAAATTTAAAGTGATTACATAAATCTTGATGGCAAGTCCAGAGGTTTGAATCTGTTATGCCGCTTGGAGTCACTGCTATGATTTAATAGGTTCATCATAAAAGTATCCGGGTGCTTATCAAGGCTTTTGTATATATCACCTTAAATCTAGTCACCTCTTCTTTAGCTGTTTAAATACTTAGATCCTGGCGAATGTTTTGATTGGTCACAGACCAAAGAGCATCGACAGGAGTTCTAAGTGCTTTACTTTGAAATCTTTTGATAATTTCTGTATTTGATTTTGAAGGTATTCCTCACATGATTGGATACTGTTCATCCAAACGGGCTATTAAATAACCTTATACATTAATACTTTATTTTCTAGACTTAACTTAAATTACCTACCACTCAACCAACGGCCTTTTTCTTAAATTTTTTTCTCTTACTTTTGACAAGATCAAAATAAGACTTGTGTTTTCTACAAACAGAAGTTCAAACATGCAACTCCTTCAATCTAGTTTCCATCTAAGTTTGGAGACGTCCAATCCTCAAAGTTTAAAAAAATACCACAGTTTTAAACACAGATCCACAGTATCCACACTTTTCGACCAAAATTGAGGTCTTCTCTGAGCTTTAACAAACAATTCATTGGCAATCTTGTAAAATTACATGAAATGGGTTTGAGAAAGATTGATGGCAGATCAAGAAGCTTTGACGGACCGAGATTTATGTTGTCCATGGGAATTCTTCATAATTGACGCTTTCAAATCCTGTGTGAAAAAGTAAGTTTCATTTTCATGATATGCAGCATGGTTTTGGCAACAAGTGGACTTTCGGATGACACCCTCTGACAACTATTCGACAGGCAGGTTGAAGAGAGCTGTCTTGACAAAAAAAAATGCCTGACACACTCCGCTCCACTGTTCTTTCTTCTACTCATCCATCTAATAGTTCTTGAGAGGCATTAACTCTTTGAGTCCAACTTTCACCAAAACAATGCAGACATATCAAAAAAAATGTAAGTATCTTAAATCTTTAGTTTTTTACACAAAATTAGAAAATGTTGTCAAATTTGAAAAATTTCTATCCTATCAAGAACAAAACATTTAGTCCAAAAAAGCTTTTGAATCCTCCACAATTTCCTATTAAACCTGTAGAACAAACTTTTCACAATCAATCGCAATCATTGGATTTTAGGTTAAAAAATTAGAGAGCACCCCAAAATTCTTTAATGTTAACTGAGAGTTGTAAATGTTACGTTGAAAGAAGGAAAATTACGTTTTCTCAAACTTTTCGAGGCTCTAGCTTGATGGAGGTACATTTCTGGACAAGCCTCATTCTTATTTTGATCTCTAAAAAGCTGGCGAAAAATATTGACAAGGAGTTTAATTACACCCTCCAAATTTTTGAATAGGACAATTGTGCTCTTGATATTATCATGATGAATTGATGAATAGGCCGATTTTATACTCCAAGAGCTGATTGTATAAAGGTTTGAAAACAAGTTGTTTCCTGCAGATACTGATAGCCTTAAAGTAACTATCAGCACTAGTAAATAGCATCCCAGCAAATACGCGAGCAAGAAAAAAATGAGAGCAATCAGGAAAAGTAAATACACTGATTGTACTGAACCATCATGAGCAGAGACAGATTAAAGGATGAATAGGAAGCATACTGAAAAATTTAAGCTTCCGCCACAGAGTAAAACAATCAGAGCAGAAACTCTCATGAGACCAAATGGAAGCAAGATTTAGAATTTACTTGCACAAACTGGCAACTGAGCCTGCTCACTTCTCAAGATAGCAGATGTAACTTTCAAGGTTATATTTTTACGATCAACAGTGGCACACAAAAAATCATAATCTGGCCAGTGGCCGAAGATTGCCCAAAATACTCTCTTTCCAACATGGCAGACCCAAATATATCAGAAGTAAAAAATGGTTCAATATGAATTTAAGCTCCAGTTCTGATTGTAGTATTCTGTGCTTGGCTTCTTTGACAGGCTCTTTGAAACAGATAAAGATGTATCTAACCTGACCTGAAAAATGTTGGTTGTCAAACTGGTGATTGATGAATGGTGAACAGAGCAGCACAGCAGGATTAGTTAGCAAATTTGAGCATAGGAAAAGAGAGGGCAACACAACATTATTCCTTACTTCTAGCCCAAGCCACGGATCATTGATTTGATTAGAAATGGTTGCCACATCTGTACCACTTTTGAAAGAAGAGAAAAAAGTTGTGATGGAAATAGATAATAATGAAAAAGAGCAAGAGAATCCTTTCGACCGATCATACAGTGACAAATGGAATAAGATACGATGAAAGTAATAATTTCAGGAGCTTTCATGAAGCTTCTATTACTTGCTCTCTTGCGGTCTGGAACAGCCAGGAAAAGCGATATTGCTAGTGACTTCACATTTGTACAGTTCATCCATGCTAGTAGGTTGGGAGGCTTGGACTTGAGAGGGCTGAGATTGATTTTGCGTTTGGGATTGAGACGGTTGCGCTGCCTGACCACTCGGAGCCAAACGGCCATACTTCTCATGAATACCTCTATGCCTTTTCAAGGCAAATCTATCAGAGAAACCAACATCACAAATATCACAACGATAAGGTTTCTCTCCTGTGTGAACCTTGGCATGATTTTTTAGGTGCGTCGCTTGATTAAACGCAGATCCGCAAACTTCACATCGATAAGGTTTTTCACCGGTATGGATCCTTCTGTGATTCCACAATGTCGAATGCCGAGCAAATGTCTTATCACAGACTTCACATTGATATGGACGTTCACCGCTATGGATTCGTTCATGATTTTTCAAATGAGGAGACTGAGAAAACTGCATACCGCAGATTTGACATTTGAAAGGTTTCTCACCACTATGTACACGACCATGATTCTTCAGGTAAGCAGCTTTGGCGAAAGCTAAACCGCACAATTCACACTTGAAAGGTTTATCGCCAGAGTGGAGTCTCTTGTGACTCCAAAGGGATGAATACCTAGAAAATGTGCCATCGCAAACATTGCAGTGAAACGGTTTTTCAACATTGGCTCGATTACCACCTAAAAATATGATACCCGAACCATTGCACTTGTGGCATTTGGTAACTGTCGCTACACCCCGTCGTTTGACAGGATGATGACCCTTCATTATCGGCGTTTGTTGTATGCTTAAAGTGCTAGTGCCTACGGTTGCATTCGAATGCAATGTTACAGAATTTAGCGCATTTTCACTTCCTGACTGTTCTTGATTATTTTGCGAGGACTGCACAAAAGAATTTGCAGCATTCGAGTTGTTCTGACAATTTTCGCACTTGATAAACTTGGCTTTCTTCCCTTTGGCGTACTCAAAGTCAACTTCCACACCGCAAGTGTTACAACACTTCAGCTTGTGATGTGATGTTTTGTGGGACTTCAATTGGGATGGCTCACTAAACGTGGCTCCGCAAATATCACAATTGTAACTTCTCTCTGTTTGCTGTTGCTGCTGCTGTGGCTGTTGCTGTGGTTGCTGCGGCGTTGATCCCGCAGTGTTTGACGAAGCATTATTCCCATGAATTCTTTTATGGTGATTTAATAATGTCAGGTGCGCAAATAATAAACCGCACACATCGCACTTGAAACTCGTTGTTGAAGCTGCAGCAGCTAAGGACATTTGATTTACGAGGGCATAGTTATAACCAAAAGGCTGAGCCACCTCGAATCTATAGCATCCTTTGTCGTCTAATGTTGCTGTTCCAGCTGCCACGCCACCTTGCTGCGTATGCACTTTCTGTAACATATTGACGTTGTAGCAAAACGGGAATTCCGTCACTGCGGCTCCTTTACCATCACCATCTTTTTTATCTACTGCATATAACTGCGTTGATTGTTGTTGTGATTGCTGTTGCGATTGTTGCGCCTGTTGCTGCTGTTGCATACTAGGATCAAACATGGTTCCTTCTTTTAATTGAGCTCCATTCACACAATTTGAACGATAGTTGCTTATCTGTTCTGCTTGTGGGAACCTGAAATTTAGAAAAAACACATCAACTGCTAGTAATTTGACCAACAACAGCAGGCCAATCATTTACCTTAATTAGCCATTGATACATTACTTTTGATTAAACCAATTGAAACTTGACAATTTTGATTGATGATTTACTTTATCAGCCCATCGATATATATTCTTAAACTAGTAAAATGTAAACTACAGATATCCATTGACATTTACCAACATGGAAATTGTTATACTGTTGGATGAATAAGAGTTATCAAACATAAAACTGGTTCAAAGTTATTGATCTTGAGCGCTAATACCAAGTCCATGAGCTCATGGTAAATAACCATAGACGTCCATCAATCGAAATGAAATTCAATAATTGGCTAAGCGAAAAAGTATATAATCGGACCACAGGTAGTTTTTCTTGGAAGCCCATTATTAACCCGTATAGACTTAGAAATGAGATATATAAAGTAAAAAGATCAAACGACCAGCAAATACTGATCATCAATCATCAACCTTACAATTTTAGAAATGCACCTCTACGGCTTGAATAAATTTTGATTTTACATGTAGCGTCTCTACGCACTTTCATGTCGATACTTTTGTCTACCTTCATCAATTTAAACAGTTGCCTAGCTACCCGATTAAAAGTGGTTTTATCCTCTGGAAACTGAGATTTCATTCACCTTCTTCTAGCACAACATTTTTCCTGAACAAGGTCAAAAAGCACTGGAGATCATTCAACTAAATTGGAACTTAACACAATAAACATCGTCTTTTGCTATTTCCGTCAATATTGCAACCAGGTTGATATATTATTTTTCTAACTTTTGAGAGGAATCAATAGGATTATTTAGAATTATAATTTAACTCCGCTTCTTTCAAAAGTTTTTTTCTACTAGTTGTAGGAATGACAAGGCCCTGATTTTTACCCCTTCCACAAATAGTTCTTTGAAAATTTAGGTATGATCTGATCTCTGCAGATAACTTGCTCGTCATACAAGAAAGTGTGTAATTCCTGAAAATGCTCTTGGGGATTGAGAAGTCAATTTACATCAGGTAGAGGTCGTTTAAGAAGTGTTGGCCGCTAAAAGCTCTTTGTTCACAAGCGCAGAGGATTGGTTCTGCGCCTATCGCACGGACAGGGCGCTGGTGCAGACGGCACTCCTGAACTTCGGTAGGCACAGCAGACGGAAATGCATCCATCCGCAGAGAGCTGTCACCGACCAACACTTCTGAACCAAGCTCTACTTCATTCAGATCGGTGTGCAGGTGGATCAGCTTCCCAGAAAAAGATAAAGAGAAACGCAGAACCCAGGGCACTCCCTACCACCTTAAGCTCCTTATCTCCCGTATAAATAAGTCTGAAGCCCTGTAGTGCAGACACTTAGAGTTCTGATCACCACCAACTAGATGGGTTTTTTGTTCGATTTCACAAATAGAGGCTCCTAATCTTTTAAATACCAAAGGGGGAAAAAACTAGGTGGATAATGAACCACCGCATCTTTGAAAAACCCAATATTGGTTTTTAAAAATACTACCACAGATGAAGGTTTTTTCAGGTATACGCTGAAACTTCAGAAGGAGCTTTGATTATTAAATTGTACCCCCAACTGTATATTATTATAGTGAAGTACAAACACTTTCCACTTCTTTCTTATTTTGTTGAGTTTCTTTAGGTTTGTGAACTCTTCAATAAAACTCACCAAAATTGACAAATTTTTACAACATCATTAACTTCCTTGCTAGATGTTTGATTTTACCCTGTATTTATGTCAGAAATGACAGTGCAGACCAGAATTATCGTCCAAAATGGGGGGGGGGGGCAGTACTATTATCACCTTCAAGGAAATACTGAATTGAAAATGAAACTTGATTGCTAGAATCAGCAATTCATTGCTACCAGCAACAAAAGCCTTAAATTAATGTTTTCATGAAAAAACAATAAAAAACATGATTGCTCTCAATGAACCTGCTGCATGTTCTTTGTCATGTACAGGGCCATTACAAAAAAGTTATCCCACAAGTTTTTGAATTTTTCTAAGGTACCATAAGTACCAGTGCAGCCAGATTGAACAACAAAAATACAGGTTTCCCGTATGACTCAATCTACATTGTGTTTTGTTGTGCCGAATTTGACAGCACTGCTTTTAACCAACCTTTCTTACAACATGACCTATATCTCAAGCTGCTCATCAAGAGTTTTTTAAAACACTCAAACATTTTACTGATTTTCCGAGGTTTTTAAAATATTTTCCACATTATTTTAAAGGACTCCAGTATTTTTCTAATATTTTTTCCAGAATGCTCACCAAGACACGTTATCACAGCAGAGTGACCTAGCACCAAAAATTCCTTTCCTGTACCATGAACGAGTATTCTTTTTTTTTTGGCAGCTACACCACGGTTCGGTCGGAATAGTAACAAAGATTGTGGCATTAGATTTAAAGCAAATAGCAATTTAGAAAAAGAAGTGGAAAAGAAACTTACATGAGTCGGATTTAAAAGGCACACAGCTGGTATTGCGACACATCAAATTTTCCGGGTGTAAATACGTTGCTGCAAAACAAAGAAAAGGTTTATTAGTTAACGAAAGCGAGTTACATGCCACAACAGCACAGCACAACTTTGATGAAGTCAGTGGCATAGCGTGCAATTTGGCAACATTTTATTGTGTTCACTTAAACCCATGAAAAAGATCGAATGCGAAGATGTTCACCTTTTTCATGGGTTTAAATGGACAAAATGCAACATTGCCAAATTGCATGCTACGCCCCTAGATGAAGTAAAAGAGTGTTCTTCCAAGCATTTATTGAAGGTAAATTGA
This sequence comes from Trialeurodes vaporariorum, assembly GCA_011764245.1. NCBI lineage: Eukaryota > Metazoa > Arthropoda > Insecta > Hemiptera > Aleyrodidae > Trialeurodes > Trialeurodes vaporariorum. Next base: position 12,783,956 of record VMOF01000002.1, on the reverse strand, counting down.
GTGTTGATTTTTCACATAAAAACCATCAATCATAACAAAATACACGCTAAAAACTTCTGAAATCCACTCGTTGACATAATAATAGCTTTTGAATGCGCGGCAATAGCAGGTACTTACCATTGGGGATTCTTACTTTAATTTGTCACTATTTCTATGCTGGCAAAGGAGACTAATGATCATTTATAGTTTATTCACTGTTAGAGTGGAGATTCCAAAAACAAATTTTAGTGAATCACAGTGAATAGATGGCACCCTTACGCACGTACAGGTTGTTTCACTAAAGCTGGCCAATGACAAACTGTTTTCTGACTGCGCAGATGACGCAATATCATAACTGCATAGTGATGCAAATGCGAATGCATCTATTTGCGTCTATCTTGCAATTCACATACCAATCCTCAGCCATCTCAAGTGAAACAACCTCTACTGTGGGGTAGTCCTGTTAAATTTGTCACTTTCTCTACATATATATTTTTGCCAGTGGAAAGATAATAAGGATATTAATCCCCCATGATTCTTGCAGAACAATGACAAAACACTCACGCATTTTAAAGTATCTATGAAAAATGACGAGTGGAAGTCAGAAGTTTATAGTGTCACCAACGTTGTTTTTTGGTTTTTTCGATGAGAGCTAATAATTACTTGGTCCGTGACATAAACTTGCAACCATTAAAAGAACTTGCAAAGTTGTTGGTGCAATTAGAGAGATAGCAATTTATTATCAGTATGAAACAATTCTATTGGTGACTCATAAAATGATCCTCGTTCAATAACTAGGCACAATATTTCGACTATCACAGAGCCAGTGGTCGGGATAAGATGTTTTAGTAGAGGTTAACATCTGAGGGAAGACAGGAGGGGAGTTAATGCCAGGGTTAAATCGTTAGCATCATAACAATTTTAAGGTGATATTAAGGTTGGTTAGGGGAGAAATTCCTGCAATGAGTTTTGCTTGAAATATTTTGAGAAAGGCCAAAAAAAAAGCCGTCTGAGCTAAAATTAGGATGGAGCTAACGATGAGTAGGCAAATTTGCTTTTTGTGCCAGATGCTCTCTTGTTCAGGTCGGCATTGACTGACCTTTGATTTTCAATTACCACTTCGCCCTGCTTCAAACTTAAGATCCATTCTTAGATTCGTACAATTTTTATTTACTGATAAGATTTTGAGGGTCTTCTTTTAGCCACCGGTGGTTTCACCAGTTGCTAGTATAACAATCAACTCATTTTTTTTAACCACCAGTGATTTCATAACAGAAACCATCGATGTCAACCAGCTCGTTCACATTTTGCGCTCACAAACTACGTCAGGACCCGTCTCACGACGCTTGCTGCTCTTCTAACCTGACTGACTCCGCATTTTAGCAGGAAGTGAAGCTATATTTTTTGTCATAACTCCCAATTCCATCAAGATCCCACCTTAAAACTTTCATAATATTTTTTCGAGGATATGATCTTGCAATTTTTTGAAAATTTTGAAACTAAAAATTTTAAAAAAATTTACGGAAAAAATTGATTTTCCAACTCAAGGTTTTGAAACACCATAGGAAAGCCCTTATGAAGGGCTTCGGAATGAGCCCCATATGGATATTCTACGACAAAACAATGGCGAGTTAAAAAATCTGAAAGTTGCCGATTTCAAGAATTTTTTGCAATTTTCACAACTTTAAAATTTGATAAAAAAAAAAATCAACAGATAGTCAAAACATTAGAAAAAATACCGTTTTCCAAGACTCAATGGGTAGAAGAAACATGACAAATATGAAAATTAGAGGGGGTCGATTTTTTAAGTGGTCTGATTTGGCATGGACTGACCCTTTTACAGTATTTCAATCAAGGTCCACATAAAAAGGTCAGTCTAATAGCACTGTAGTCTTTGAGACCAAGTTGGAAGATCATATTAATCAAAGCAGGGTAAATTTTCCCATTTGGTGAGGTCTCTTTGCCGACATAAGAACAGAGCAAAAGATTACAGAGCTACCAGACTGACCTGTCCAGATGGACTTTGATTTCAATAAGAGACAGCTGAAATTTGTCCACAAGTTATCATTATAAAGCTATGTTCATTTAGCTTCAGCAGGGGCGTGCCAGGGGAGGGGCATGTGGGTACCCTTGCCCCGGGCGGCACTCTCCGAGGGCGGCAAAATCAGGGTGAAAAACCAAAAAAAAGGTTATCTAATTTCAAAATGAATCACAGAGGGCAGCAAATTTAGTGTGCAACGAGCAAAAAAAAAAAAAAAATCAAAGAGGTTGATCCAGCTCCCATAAGGAATGGGCTATCGGCAAAAAAATTCCATATTTTCAGGGTCGATAGAACTTGTCAAGACGCGTTCAACAATGGCCAGTTTTTTAATTTTGGCCAACTGGTAAGGGGAGGAGGGGGGTCCAAAGTCAAAACCTTCAAAGTCCCATAACTTTTGCCCAAATCAATATTTTGACTTGTACTTTGCGCCAAAAGATTTGTCTTAAAAAGAGCTTTCGATTGATGTGTATGAAAATTAAATTGTACAAATTTTAAACCAGTTTGTTTCAATTTTTACAATTTTTCCAACTTGAAATTTTTGATTTTTTTGAGCTTGAAAAATACGCGCAACGGGTTGAGGAGAATAAAAAACTATGGGAATAATAGTCAAAGCTATGCTCTTTCGAATGGCACAATCCGCGATCCGGGGAAATGCTTCGTTCAAAAGTTATAAGCGCCTAAAGTTGCGCACCCCCGAAATCACGGTGCGTTCAGTGCATGTTTTCAATGTCGCGTACCGATCTCGGGTGAGCGAGGGTGACGCGCGCCATTGAAAACATGCACTGAACACACCGTGATTTCGGAGGTGCGCAACTTTAGGCGCTTATAACTTTTGAACGAAGAATTTCCCCGGATCGCGGTTTGTGCCATTCGAAAGAGCATAGCTTTGACTTTTATTCCCATAGTTTTTTATTCTCCTCAACCCGTTGCGCGTATTTTTCAAGCTCAAAAAATCAAAAATTTCAAGTTGGAAAAATTGTAAAAATTGAAACAAACTGGTTTAAAATTTGTATAATTTAATTTTCATACACATCAATCGAAAGCTCTTTTTTAGACAAATCTTTTGGCGCAAAGTACAAGTCAAAATATTGATTTGGGCGGAAGTTATGGGACTTTGAAGGTTTTGACTTTGGACCCCCCTCCTCCCCTTACCAGTTGGCCAAAATTAAAAAACTGGCCATCGTTGAACGCGTCTTGACAAGTTCTATCGACCCTGAAAATATGGAATTTTTTTGCCGATAGCCCATTCCTTATGGGAGCTGGATCCAACCTCTTTATAATTTTGAGGGGCGCCAATTCACGGAGGGTAGAAAGATTGCATTCTTGCCCCTCCTCGCTGGAAACCACGGCAAGCCCCTGGTCACAGAGACCCCACGAGTGACCCTTCTATTGATTCAGCAAGGCAAATGGAGTTCATCGCCCTCAAGGGTTTTCATTTCATTTGCAAATCGGGCCGTTTCACTCCTGGCAACTCATGACTCTTTATAATGGGCAAAAAGGTGATGTCACAGACAGGGGCGTGCTGTGGGTGAGGGGGGGATGTGGGTACCTTGCCCCAGGCAGCACTCTCCAAGGGAGGCAAAATCAGGGTGAACAACTAAAAAAAAAAAAAAAAAAGATATCAAATTTCAAAATGAATCACAGAGGGCGGCAAAATCTGTGTCACAAGCAAAAAAAAAGTAATCAAATTTATAATTTTGCGGGGCGCCACTGCGTAGAGGGCGGCAAGATAGCATTTTTACCCCCTCGCTGGAAACCACGGCACGCCCCTGAGCTTCAGTGTACGTTCAGACATTAGTATCCTCGAGAACTCTCAGTCATTTGGCCAGGCTGTCAGTTGGCTTGCAACAAATGGCTGACTGATAACAAAAGAGGTTAGTGGGGCAGTTGATCGCTACTTTCTGAAGGCCTTTAGACCTGATAACGCCATTTGGCCATACATAGGGAGAACAGAGAGATAGGGAGAACCCAAGTCTTTTAAAACTCGCGTAGTTTGAGAAATGGGTTCCGCCAAGTCACAGTGCTAGCTACCGAAAAGTATCAAAACGCATCGGTGAGCGGTTGAATAGCAACAAGTCAAAACTCTGCGCTAACCAACAGCTCACCAATGCGTTTTGATTGATGCATATCGGAGACAAGCAACAATATCGGTCAGAGCCAATGGCTCCAGATCGTTCGCTCAAGTATGTACTCTAAGATTGGTCAGTGCAACAACTCTTGCAAACAGAAGGATAAAGCTATCACCATTAGAGTAGATAAAATCAGAGAATCAGGTCCTAGTAAGTAGCTTTGAGCTATCGAAAACGTAACAAAACATATCTGTGAGCTGTTGGTAAGCAAGAGTTTCAACTTATTTGCTGACCAAATCTCTCAGCAATGCATTTCCAGTGTAGCCACTGCTACTAGTCAGAACCTAATGGAGGTCGTTTCACGAAAGCTGGCCGATGACAGATAGGTTTGCTTACTGCGCAGAGACAAGTTTGCGTTTTTACGCAAGTGCAAGAACGCAAACACGTCTTTACGCAGCGAGCTGCATAATCTGTCATCGGCCTTCTTTCGTGAAACAAGCTCTACTTACTTAAAATGCGTCTGCCCGAGCAAAATTTAGATTCGATGCTACTGAACTGCGTTTTGGTAAGATTCAAACTAAGCCACCGATATTTCTCAGCCCCTTGCACAGAATGACTTTTCACTATAATCATGACACCAATATAGCGAGATTCAAGGTTTACCAATGCGTTTAACCAAATTTGACATTGGCGAGATAGCTAGAGGTTGTTTCACAACAGTTGGCAAGTGACAGATCAGATTGTTTACTGCATAGACCGGTTTGCGATTGCGCGCATGTGCAAGAACGCAAACACGTCTGTGAGCAGAGAGCCGCATGATCTGTATATGGACTTCTTTCATGAAATGAGCTCTGGCACTACCTAGAACTCAGGGAAGAGTTGGTTTCATTGCAAACTTCAAAGCAAGACAAGGCCAGACAAGGTCTTGTCACTGGTTTGAGTTCTTCGGTATGAGAAACGACTACTATTTTCAATAAAGGTTGCAAGTCGTACACTTCGAGCGAACTACGTTAATACGTTCTGGATACAACTACTAAGTAAACAGGTCCTGTCCATACACTGTATTGATAGTTGGAACTGCTAGCTGGCAAATAGCGCTGCTACAAAATTGACGTTCCCAAAGAGGTCAGTGAAGTGGGTGATATACTAAGTAGGTGATAACGGCTCGTGGTTGGGGCGGTAGTTTCAATGAGCAGAGAGAAGTTCCGGACTCTACTACAGGTGATAGAGAGTCGAAATACCATTCAAGCTTGAGCTGTTCTACATTATTCTTCAAAACAAAAACATGCATCATCTTGCATCAGCACTAACAATTTACATTGTTGGATAACATTCATCATTTTCACCATGCATAGACAAGGAGTCATAAGGACGAGCTTCAGGAAATAAACATTCTTGGAAGGGTAGGTAAGAGGAAGAACAGAATAGAATTCGGATTCAAGGCATCCTGTCAAAGAATGAGGGGAAACTTGAGTCAGAAAGAAGTCCACTGTTATAGAGGAGGTCAACTGAAAACCATACCTAAATGCTTGAAAGTTGAACTAAAGTTAATCCACAGTTGCGGGGGCAGGAATTCTACACAGGAGGTAGAAATCTCATGGTAGAGGCGGCTGAATTGGTAGACACTGCATCGCGATAACGGCAAGATTTCTCTTAAAAGAAATTAAAAACATGTATGTGATGTATGAGATTGGAGGGTGGGCGCAAAAACAATGAACTGGTCAGTTACGAAGGACTAGTAAATAACGCACAAGTAAAACAGTCATACTCAGAGGCCCGTGAGCTTATCGGAGGAGTATCTGTGAGCTGGAATTCAACTGAAGAAGTTCTTGATAAGGATTCAGATTTTGAAGAAGATAATTCACGATATTTACACGATGACAACGAACGGTCTGAAATTGCAGACAAAAACCGACTCTCCACTCTCCTGTGAGTCGCGTCAGCCATTACGCCAGTGTTACCACCTGCCACTCCTGCCAGTGAAAAACAGGCGGCAAGATCGGTTTGACTATGACGTCACAGCGTTGAAAAAGCAGATTTTCAGTGAGTTGGTCATTCACAGTTGTCACATGTTCAGCGCGAAGCATCTCCGATTGGTAGAGACGTTGCTTCGGCTGCGCACAAGTCGCTACCTCGCTCACTGCGCAAGAACACTGCGAACTGTCAACGACCGACTCATCTGAAACGTTTTCAATGTCAGGCTTTTGTTCGGTTCAAAATTTACATTGTCTATCTCTCTCACTCCTACGTGGCCTCAGAAAGCGCTATCTCACTCTCCTCTAAAATTTATTTAATTAAAACTAAGCCCGCACGATTTCGAGCACACATACCCTTAAAAAGCCTGTAGAATTCAAATTTGCAAGAAAATATCACGAAAAGCGGCTCTGTTCCAAGTTTCGGGAAGTGAGGGAGATAGCGTCCTTTTGGATACGTGAGAGTGAGAGAGTCAGAAAATGGCCGACACGAACCAAACAAACCTCGGAGGTTAGCGGTATCCCAAAACTTATACAGGGTGGGGCAAAAGTCATGGGACAGCTCAATAGCTCAATAACTCCAAAATTACTCTACAGCTAGAGAAATGCGGGTTGTGTTTTATTACTGGAATCTTCGATCCGTTGAAAGGTCACAGAAGTTTTAAATGTAGTTTTAAGGACGGTAATGGGGGAAAAACTAGATTTCAGGGGTTTTTTTTTTTTTTTCTGGGCTCAACTTTCATTAAAATAACTTCGGTAAAAACAAACCGCGAGTAGAGGCGGATCCAAAAAATTTCTGGGGAGGGATGGATGTGCGCACGGCCGCACGCCTATGAATTTTTAAATTTAACGTGTTGCAGGAAAAAATTTTGGGCTATTTTCAGAAAAAAGTCCAATATTTGAGGCTTCTGGGGGGGGGGGGGGGGTTTAAAGGCCCCCGTGCCCCCCTGAATCCGCCACTGGCCGCGAGCCATGAAGCATATGAGAGATGGTCACAAACAAAGTGGCGCACACCTTTCACATTATTACTTCATAAGATGTCTCGTGCCACCAAAGACTTTGGCCCCACCCCACGCTGCACATAATAATACACGTCGGGGATTTTTCGCGAAGCTCACCATGGGGCAGAATTCAATCCACACCCAAATTATTTTGGATCTATTTTGGCAAAAATCAGGTTTATTTTGGAGGGGCAATCAGAAATTATCTAGGGGCAAATAGATCTCCATTATAAGGGGGGAGGGGGGTGCTCCTGCCACAGAATAATACAATCAGAAGGGAAACTCCCATAAGAGCCAATGGAAACAAGATTTGGAATTTACTGGCACAAACTGGCAACTGTGTCTACTCACTTCTCAAGATGGCGGACATGCTTTTTCAGGCTATACAACCAATCACAACTCGGCCAGTTGCCGAAGATCTGCCGAAGATTGCCGAAGATACTCACTTTCGAACATGGCGGCCCGAAGTAAAGAATGTTTCAAAATGAATTAGAGTTTCCCTTCTGATTGTATTATTCTGTGCTCCTGCCTTTGGATGCCAATTTTGGCCGGGGCTTCCGTTTCCTGTGAGCCAAATGACGATATTTTAGGCGCATTTACCGTAGGACGCCCGTCGCGTCGCCCGATAAGGTTCAACCTAGTGATGCCACTTTTTTTTAAAAAAGTCGAAAAGATCGAATCGATTCGATTCTCTTCTAAACATCGATTTCAAATCGGAAATCACCATCCAAAAAATCGATTTTTCCGAATCAAATCGAAAAAATCGGAACTAAAAAAAAAAAAAAAATATATTGCCTGTACCAAAAAAGACGTCATGAGGACCAAATTTGCTGGAATTTACTGACTGAAATAAGTATCGAGCCCCGAGTCGATCGGAAACGGGCTTGATTTTTGTCGCCGATTGCTCCACCTTGCAGTAGTTCTAGTAGAACGAATCGAAAATCGATTTTTTTTCAGGTAAAAAAATCGGCCCTTCTAAAATCGATTCGATTTAATCGATTTTTTCCGACAAAAGTCGATTTTTTCGAATCGAATCGAAAAAAGTGGTATCACTAGTTCAAGCCCAACCTGTTATAGGGCAATTTTGGTGTTTACCGTATTATTTTCGAATTTTTCACACACGATGTTTCAGAAATAAACCACACAAAACACCAGTATTGCCATCAAACTAATACCTACTTTTCACATTGTAAAAAATGGGTACCGGGGACTGATGCAAATTTTAGGGGTGCCAGCTACTGGGAGTACTGGGGTGTTTACCTTGCTTGTGAGGGGAGGGGACGCTCATGAAATTTAAAATTTGAGTAGTCAAAGGAAGCGATTTGCTGTTGAAAAAAGGCAACGCTTGAGGCTTCGGGGGGGGGGGGGGGGGAGTCCGGTCCGCCCCACCCCAGTATCTGCCTTTGAAAGGGGGCATACTAATTACTAAAGTGAGCACTTTGATGAAAAATGCGAATCGATGTCGGAGTTTTATGTTTTATATGTATTCCAGGTATCGAAAATTGATGTTCGGATATCCACATCCACTTTTTCAAAAATTCAGAACATTAATGTAAAAATTTGTTGCGGCAAAAACTAAAAAAGCTTTAGTGCTATCATTTTGCTACATGGTTGTTTCAAAATGATTTCGACGTAAAAATTAAATAAAACAAATAAAAGATTAAAAGTTGTCCATGCGAGATTTTTGGGGCCCTAATTTGCTAAGGAACGAAACCTTCGCGCATTAAAAATGTCAACTGATGTCACAACTATGTCTATAATTAATTTAATTTATTGTTGGCTACTTTAAATTGTTAGTATTAGTTATTTTGGCTGTACCCCCAACACAAGCTAGCATAGTAGGCTATATGAACTTTTAATGTTATGCTCTTCACTGTTTTGTGAAATTGTTTCTACTCCAAAAAACCAGTGGCCTCATTTGGGGGGGGGGGGGGGGCAGGGTGGGCATCCCCCCCCTCCAAGGATTTGAAGTCAGGCTCAAAAACGGAAATGAAGAATAATAATGAGCAAAAAAAAGAAAGGTCAACAGATTTTTGCCCCCCCCCCCCCAAGCCGGCTCTATGGCTCTAAAATTCTTTTTATGAGAAAAAAAAGAAGAAAAAAAAGGTCATCAAATTTTGCCTCCCCCCAGCTGGCTCAAAAAAAAAAAAAAAGGTCATCAGATTTTTGCCCCTGCAAAAAAATGAACTGATACATGTTGTCTCTGAAAATAAATAAAAAAAAACCAGTCGTTTTGGCGCAAACCGGATGTCGATGTCGTTTCTGGTTTCCGGAAATGGACCATTGGTGACACCGATGAGCGAGAGTGAGGTTATGTTTCCACCTGTAAACTCACCCCCCGTAAAAACCCGTGCGTTGATAAGTTGATTCGGCCCGTGGTGTTTGTTTCGTCATTCGTTGACTCATTGTCATATCTTCCTTTTATCTACTTTCTACTTACTTACTAGTTATTACTTCATCAGAAAGACGGAAATACAGCGATCATTTATTTTTAGTTTTATATCCATTAAGCTGCCCATTAATCCTAGCTTGAAGCTTTTGATTCCCTTCCTTGAAAGTACAGTGTTCTTCTGAATGTCTCTTCATCTCATCTAAGTATTATTATCTTCTCTTAATTTCTCATTTCTTGGACCAGTTGCCTTCGATAACCATGTCACATTTTGCTTCACCCATGCCAACTAGAGAATTCCTTTGGGATGTGTTTCAAAGGTGAGTAATTAATGAAAGTGTTACGAATTCAAAGTATGTAGGGACTCCACTAAGTACAGGCAAATTTTTTTGAGTGAAAAATAATGGAACAGGATTCTCGTCAAGACTTTGGAGCGGGGAGGTCACATTTTTGTCTGCTCCCGCTTTCACCTCGGTATCCGACCACCGTTATTTGACACATTCTAGAACAAAAGAGGAGCACATTACATAATTTCAACGTAAATAATAAAATGCCTCACAAACAAACCGAGTTGTAAATCACTGACGAAGGGGGAAAAGCATCTCCCGAATCCGCATCTGAAATTTTCAATTGTTTAGTGCGTGTGAGTCATTTTATTATTTATGTTTGATAGTAGTATCCTCGTTCATGCGAGAGATCTCAACCCGGGTTCTAGAACCTGGGATCAGCCGAACTCGGGTTGAGATGCTCGCATAAACACTTTGGTTTTCGCTGAACTCGGGTTTTATTCGACCCCGATTCAAATCCGAGTCGATTCGGTGAACTCGGGTTGAGATTTTGCGCATGAACACCTCGGAGTTTAGAATCCGGGTTCACGCGGCATTAATGTCACCAAATCGAGTGAGGTTAAACACTCGTCTTATGCGGTCGCACTTGTCCGTACCGCACCAAGCATCGCCGCCATTTTTGTAAAAAATGTAAACAAACACAGAAAAAAGAAAAAGAAAGAAATCCTTTTAACTCGAGTTCAAATGTATGGGTGTTTATGCGCTAACCCAAGTTGGACCCGGGTTTAAACTCAACTCGGGTTGACTCAAACCGGGTTGAGATCTCTCGCATAAACCAGGCTACATGTGACCATGTTATTTGAGTTTTGTTTGAGTTCTGATAATAGCAATTCTTTAATACAGCACAGTCTTTCCGTTTAAGCTGTTGTCTTCAGCTTGTCATTGCCGTTCCATACATACCTACCATGTATGTGTAGGTAACTACTAATATTACCCATGAATTATTTGTATTTTTACGAGTAATTATCATTATCATTACAGTGACACAAATCTGGAAGGAACAAATTGCACGTGTGCATTATTCATAATTTTATTGCAGAAAAACTGGGTTAGGATCAGTGCTGACCCTCCCTTTGCGTAAATTCCTCTGATGAAAAGTTCTACAAGGAGTACAGATACAAGCTCTACAGGCTGATTATGAACGATCGTATCATATTACTATTGAGTTGATGAGTCCATGGCCCCCTCATGAATCGATTGTACCTCATTTGTTCAAATTAGATAGATTCATGGTTGCCAAATTACTGGATCTGCTCATGGACTTCTCCTCATGAACAATTTTTCTCTGAAACTTACTTCTTTACAACTTTTTTCAGGGTTGACAGGGATCGCAGTGGATACATTTCAGCCGATGAATTGCAAGTGGCCCTTTCCAATGGAACTTGGACTCCATTCAACCCAGAAACTGTCAGATTAATGATTGGTTAGTTTGAAATCCTGTTCATCAATAATTATTTTTGCAAAAGAAAGCAACAAGCAGGGGTATTTTAGTTGGACCAAATTCTGCAGAAGTGAACCAACTGCCCTTAGTTTCGTATGTAGTTGATTCCAAACTTAGATCCCAAAACTGAAATGGGGCTGCTGCAAACTTTTGCTATAAGCAGTTTAACTGTCAATTCTGTTGAAAAAACCTCCAAAAATAACAATGGCAGCATCAGAAACTTCCAAAATCCACTCCTGAACTCAATAAATGCTTTCATTTGCGCGAGCGTAATGGTGGCTTAGGGCAGTAATAATGGGAGAGTCCCATCTAACAATACTGTAACTCCGTCAACCAGTAACCGATAAGAGACGACGTTCATTTGACACAGGTGTCACTAGGTGTCTCAATACCATTCATCGGATGTGGATCACTACTCTGATGATAAATTACTCTGTGAATCAGCCTTGTCACCATAGAGAGAGTGACGAAATTAAGATACGAATCACCCATTGTTACTGCCCCATGCCACCATTACACTCGCTCAAATAAAAGCGTTTATTGAGTTTAGAAGTGGATTTCTGAAGTTTTTAGTGCTGCCATGGATATTTTTGGAGGATTTTACATCAGTATGCACTATTTAATCGCTTGTAGCAAAAGTGTGCAACAGCCCCATTTGGAAAACTGCCAAATGGGGCATGTTTGGGGGAAACCACAAAATCCATTGTTTCAGCAAGATCTGCCCAGGACATTGCCCAAAAAATTTTGCAGTACTGAATGTTTCTGTGAATTTTGAATGTAACTGAACCGGAATACACAAAAAGCATGGCGCAGGGGGAAATGTCATCAACCCTTGAACTGAAGCAACCGTAGATGAAACCAGGTACGTGCAGTTTGGTTCCCGCGAGAGAGGGGGATCTTTAAACTCCGTTGACCAGCATTGATCAGCTTATGTAGCCATTTATCTCCCACAAGATTAACATGAGAGTTGGCCAGTCTACGCCATCGCCTACTAGCGATCAGAACCACCCTAGCTGTGAATATTGCGCATTGCGCATGCCTTGGTTTATCTCACTTGGAACTGAAGCAACTTAGTTTTTATGTTTGCATGGAGCTGCTGTATAAGTCTCAATAAAAAATAAAAAAAAATACAAAAGAAAGGATCCTGAAAAAAGAAAGGTTTGTTTGGACACCTAAATGCCAAAAAATTATGTGGAAAAGGTGATAAATCTTCTCTTTGCAGGACTTACTACATTTTGAAGTGGTACACGCTGAAATAACTGGCTAAACAGGAGAAAAATGGTCTCTACTTGAAGAAATATGGCGAAAACAGCGTAAAGTGAATTTCGGGATTTTGGCAGTATTGGATCTCGAAAATGAGGGTTTCAACCCAAGGTATTTGGGGTTTTAACATTACGATAATGAGGAGGCTCTACCAATACGTTACCTGCTGTCATTAAGTCAAATTTGAGACAGGGTGAGAGAACTCATTTCAAAGATTTCAAAGTAAATTGAAAACTAAATTTTGTTAAATTGATTTCCTTTGTTTTTTATTGTCTTTTGCTTAGGAATGTTTGATAAACAAAACAGAGGATCCGTTTCATTTGAAGATTTTGGAGCCTTATGGAAATATGTAACAGATTGGCAAGGATGCTTCAGATCATTTGACCGTGATAACTCTGGCAATGTTGACTGTAATGAATTGAAAGCGGCCCTCACAACTTTTGGCTATCGATTGAGTGATAATTTAGTCTCCACCATGTTAAGAAAATTTGATAGGTTCGGCAGGGGCACCATCCTGTTTGATGATTTCATTCAGTGTTGCATAATTCTCCATGTAAGTATCGCTTTATATTTCATCTTCCTGTAAATTTATTCATAATGAAATAACCCAACTGTGCTTTACTTAGTTATAGTTGATCCTTTACTTAGTTGTCAAACCGATTGTTCAAACTGTCTTTGATTTGTGCTGCTGGCAAAGCATTACAAGGTGATTCCAGGTGAATAAAGTCAACAGTTTTTGTTTAAAATTCTGAAAATGCGACATTCCCAAAAAGCGACTTGTTGCACTACCCTGTTGGTTTGAAATCTGGAAAAGTTTTGCCCAGCATCACCTGAAAACTTGGCCGTTATCATGGTAACCATTGTTAAGTTGCCTCGTAGCTAAAGCGCTCTTAAGGTGATTCTTCAGTGTTTAGTGCTGATTTCTGCTACCAGAGCGCTACAGTTCGATTAATGTCGAATTGCAGGCCGAAAGCAGTTAATACTTGAGGAAACTTGAGAGTCAGTCGCTAGATAATCATCTGAAGAACGTCTCTGCTAAATATCTCGTCAATAACTTCATAAATAAGGCCGAAAGTACCAAAAATTGAATATCGCAAATCGATCCTTGTACTGAAACGTGATGTTTCATTTTTTGGTACTTTCAGCCTTATTTTTGAAGTTATTGACACGATATTTTACAGAGACTTTCTCAGATGATTGTCAAGTTACTGGCACTCTGTTTTCTTAAATATAAATTACTTTTGGCCTGTAATTTGACATTAATCGAACGGTTGTGCTCTGGTGGCAGAAATCGGCACTAAACGCTGAGGAATCACCTCAAGAATAGCTTTGAATGAGTTCGTTGCAAATTTTTGCTGCAGCAAAAGATAGGGTCAGTTCTTGAGTAAAATCACTTGATTATAAAGTTAGGTGCATCAAATAGTTCAAATAGTAGAACGCTTCCTATCAGAATATTAGACTGGTTGGATCATGTCCTCTCCAATAGGGATTTGGAGCCGGAGCCAGAGTAATAATTGAAATTTGCACCTCTCCTCAAGAAAACAATGAACAATACTTTCAAACCTGAAATTTATCATTCAGTCACAAATAGATGTTTGAGCGTAGACAAAAATTGCTTTCCATGATTACAGTTTTAATTATTGCAATCAGAGCTCTGAAGCTTGAGTTGCTTCCCGGCCCAGGGCTCCGATTGCAATAACTCAGGCTGTAATCATGGAAATTTATTTTTGTCTGTGCTGAAACATCTTAAATTAGTTATTGAATGGTGGATTCCAGGTCTGAAAGTATTATTCATTGCTTTCTCGAGGAGAGGTGCAAATTTCAATTATGACCATTTCCCCGGCTCCAAAACCCTGCTCTTTATCAGATTTGTGCTCTACTCACCACAATGCTACATCTTTGACTAATTCTAAGTGTTTTATCATTTCATTTTAATTTAAGAAAAGGACCTTAATCTAAGAAAAATTAAAATCCTTATCAAAATGCGCAGCATATTGGCTAAATTATTTAATCTTTATTTCATATCATGCAATGCCGTTAACTGCTTCAACATGTTTGAGTTTTTACTTATAAATACAATTTTCTACCCACCTCACAGAAATAAAACCGAACTCCATTTTTGGGACTGTGGCAAGTCCTTCATTATTGTTGGTGCCTTCAAAGTTCTCATGTGCATTATTGCTTTATCGTTTCAGACGTTAACAACTGCCTTTAGACAATTTGATACAGATCAAGATGGAGTCATCACAATCCACTATGAACAGTTCCTCAGCATGGTTTTTAGTTTGAAAATATGAATGTAAGAATGAATAAGAAGTTCTTCCTTCAAAGAAGAAAAAAAAAAACTATTGGAATATTATTTTTTTTTATAGTATACTATGGCCAATTTGTAAAGTAAATTAAACACAATGGCTACCAAAAATACTGCTAAAATTAGTAAAATGAATTTAAATTTATACCTTAGTACTGTGTAAAAGAAAGAACTTTATTTATACAACAAACTAAAGCTTTTTGGATTTACGTCCATCCTCAGGGCAACTACCTGCTTCTTAGCGAAGAAAAAATTTTACTAAAAACTCATGCTAAAACTGAGTAGTTAAAATGCTAAATAAATAAAACAAAAATGCAAAATGATAGAACGAACAAAACAATCCTTGAACTTAAACAAAATATTTTTTTTTCCTTTTCACAGTACTATGGCTTTTAATTTCAAATTTTTACTAGTTATATTTTTGTCAATTTTTTTTTTTTTTTTTTTTTTACTGCGGTGTATACTGTAAAGTTCTCTGTTATCGCTCCTGCCATTTAAATGGGGCAGAAGTATCAGATTGGCGATTTTTATCTCTGTGGTGCTTCCTACCTTTGTTGTCATATGTGAGTTGCTGTAATATCCTGCATATAATTTCTTTTTAAATATTTGTTATCTCGGTAATTGAAGCAGTGGAAATATGCCTGAAGCAGTGGAAATATGCCTGAAGCAGTGGAAATATGCCTCCAGATAGAGTTTGTTTCACGAAAGTTGGCCGATGACAGATGGGTTTGTTTACTGTGCAGAGACGAGTTTGCGTTTTTACGCATGTGCAAGGAACGCAAACACGTCTTTGCGCAGCATGATCTGTCATCGGCCTTTTTTCGTGAAACGAGCTCTATTAGTACTTCATAGTTTGCTTGTTTTATTTTTCTTTACTAAGTCATAGTTGTGATTGTTGAAGCGATAAGTTTTGGCAACATCTAAATTTACTCAGCTCCTTATCTTTCCCAGTATTGTTAGTGAAACAACCCGCTCTTTGAAGTTTCAAAGAAGGCAGTAATATGTATCGCTACAGCTCGCAATCGGACTCTGGTGTCTTTTGGTTTGATGAAACATTTTCTGATAGGTCGGGGGCAACAGAACCTCTCATTCCATATTGTCGTCCATCTGATGTGTAGGCTTTAGTCGGAAATGTAACAAACTGACTTTTTCATTGATTCATATGTAAAAAAATGACGCTCTTTTGATCTATGGTGTCTAAAACGCTGAATTCTCAATAATTTTCAAAATAATAGAAAATGTTCAGGTGTAAGACATTAAAGCCAAGAAGTTGGTAAATTTTGTTTTTGCTGTTTTGAAAAGTTGCAGAAATCGACTTACGCGTGTATATCAGATGGACAACAATATTACTTCTTCCTGTGAGTCTAATGCGTGTACCTGTATTAACATACCTCGACTAACTATAATAAGTGAAACCAAGAAAGCTCATGTAGTTAACCACGCTGTCTGCCAGACTCAGGCTTTGAAGTAATGGCGAGCAAATACTACATTTGGTGTGACCCTTGACTAGCAACACCACAATGATAACTTTGGTCAATTTCAATCTTTTTCCCTATTTAAAATGGCCGGATTTGATCCACCATTTTCCCCTTAAATTCAAAAATGTTATTTCCTTTCAATTTATGTTACGATCATTGTTACCAAATATTATGCATTATCGCCCCAAATCCAATTCATTTCATTGTATCTTTTTGAAATGATATAAAAGCCCTTCCCCCTACTTGTTTATTATTTTTATTTACTGGATGTTTTCAGTTACGTCTAAATATCTTATCAGCTGGTTGTACTCAGCTCAACCATTATTGAGTCGGAGCACTAGGTGTGAAGATAAATTGATCTGTAATCTTTGGTGAAGTTCAAGAAATTTGACCTTTGGAACTCCAAATCCCAGACCTGCGAAGGAAGATTCTAATCCGTAGTAACAAACAAAGCAAAAATAACGATGTTATCGTAGCAAAGCCTTTGTGTTTTGAAGAAATTAATACCTGCAAAGCATCAAAGATTGGAGATCAATCCGACCATCACATTAGAATGAAGCAAAAACTATAAATGTACTCATCATAATCCAATAGGTTTTTTCTTAACAGCATTTTGATTGGAAAAATTTACTGTTTTACCTTCTGTATTTGGAAAACATGTTCTTCATTGCGCAGAATGACTCAATTGGGCTCTTGCAAACTTTAGCATATTAATAGTCAAATCTGATGTAAAAACCAGTGAAAATCACGTCTAAAATTCAGTAATAAACTCAGAAAATAGGTGTGAACACAAGATTGTTATGGCGGAGCTACGCAGGTGTCACGGGAGATTCCTGTCTAATTTGTCACTTTCTTTATGGAAATAGAGATATGTCTCAAATTGGATGGGAATCTTCCATGACACCTGCGTTGCTCTCCCACTAAGCCGGATTCTGAGAGTGAATTTTGAGTTTTCTTAGTGTACTCATCGTCATTTTTACAGGTTTTATGCAAAAATCAACTCATCCATCACCTGTAGCAAAAGTTTGCAAGGGCTGGGATCGCTAATTTGATCCAAATGTCTTCCTAAATTTTTTTTTTATATATGTTCATTTTTTTATGTCTTGTTTTTAACTTTATTTTAAGTGCATCAATTAATTCTCTAGCCCTTCAAAGAATGGTTCATCTTCCGTCAGAAATGGGCTGCCGAGGAAACTTGATCACATCAACTCCATCAAAGCAACGAATATGTTGGATTGTCTTTACTTATTATTCTTGGAAATCAAAATTAGGCATGTTCTTAAGCCTAGTGTTTTACTTTATACATATTTAAAAAGATCATTCCTCTTGAGTTTGATTTTTTTTTCTTTCTTTTCCAGTTGGTCGTTGTTATCCAGTGGCCCACCGTCCCAGTATTTTTCTTGTCGGGTACCTTTGTCAGTTCCTCTTTGATCAATGTGATTTTTATTAATTTGTGATTGAAACTCGGAACATTGAAAGATAAATTTATTTTCTTTTGGGAATCATTGTTAACTTTTCTCCAAAAGCTGTTGGTTTTCATAGAGTTTGGTCTATTGTGGTTTCCCCACCCCCAATCAAAAATCATAAAAATATAATTCAAGCTGTAAAATTGGTCATTCTAAATAAACCCTTGTTGCAACCATAGACAATAGCATGTTTGATATCCACCAGCTTGTCCGTTGAATCAAAGGATTTTTTATTTAGCAAGCCCATTTTTTAAGGTGATTCTTCAGCGTTCAGTGCCGATTTCTGCTGCCAGAGCACTACTGTTCGATTATTGTGAAATTACGGGCGGAAAGTAATTTATATTTAAGGAAATGGAGTGTCAGGTTCTAGATAATCATTTGAAGAATTTTTTGGCAGAAAGCTTGTCCATAACTTTTAAAATAAGGCTGAAAGTACCAAAACATGGAATATTGCAAATCGATTCTTGTTTGGAAATGTGTTACTCCATTTTTTGGTGCTTCAAGCCTTAGTTTTGAAATTATTGACAAGATTTTTTGTTGAGATACTGTTCAGATGATTATCTAGTACCTGACACTCCATTTTCTTAAATATACATTACTTTCGGCCTGTAATTTGACATTAATCGAACGGTAGCGCTCTGGTGGCTGAAATCGGCACTAAATGCTGAAGAAACACCTTAATTAAATGAGACCAATTATTTGAGGATATTTAATAATTGTTTACTTCCTTTCTCAATTTCTGTACTGCACGTAGTATTTTGTCTGTCTTCATTCTTTCAACCATTTATTTTTTCAAGATGGTTCCATGAAAATGAACGCGGTTAATTTATAAAGTGGGGGCACTGTTTTAATCATCAAAGCTATCAAAATTGAAAACCATTGATGTTAAAATTCAAGGATTTATCTTCAGGTCATATTTAAATAAATCTTAAAGAGTCATTTTTTGCTATTTGATACATTTTATAATACTGTTAGTTTCAGTAATTAATAAATATTTTTGTTTTTTTGATTTTGAATACCCGTGTTTTAATTGCTTCTTTCCTTGATAGAAACTTGAGAATGTTTGAAGCCCTAAAAAGTGACTTCTGAAGTTTAAAAGTGCTTATTCTTCTGTAGGGGTATGAAAACCTGTTGGTTCTCAAAAGTATCATTCTTCCTTTCTCAGTTTAAAAAATTGATTGATATTATTCGTATTACTTTTTGAAGCAAATAATTTAAGGTGATTCTTCAGCGTTTACTGCCGATTTCTGCTACCAGAGCGCTACCGTACGATTTATGTCAAACTACAGACCAAAAGTAACTTATAATTGAGAAAACAGAGAGTCAGTTACTAGTTAATCACCTGAAGCACATCACTGCAAAAAATCTTGTCAATAACTTCAAAAATAAGGCTGAAAGTACCAAAAAATGAAATATCGCATATTGATACAAAAATCGATTTGCGATATTTCATTTTTAGGTACTTTCAGCTTTATTTTTGAAGTTATTGACAAGATTTATAGCAGAAACGTTCTTCAGATAATCATCTAGTAAGTGCCACTCTGTTTTCTTACATATAAATTACTTTCAGCCTGTAATTTGACATTAATCATACGGTAGAGCTCTGGTAGCAGAAATCGGCACTAAGCGCTGAAGAATCACCTTAAATAGTTTGCTGTCAAAGTAGGTACTCTTTCAACTTTATACGGTGAGAAATTGTGTCTTGCTCAATTTTTTCCCACAGTAAGTTGAGGTTTCTTTCAGAAACAGGCCCAAGAACTTTTCTTACTCTTTGCTTATTTAAATAACATGTATCAACGCCTCTCTATTGCTATATCTTGTTGGTCACATGACTGCCTCTGATTAGTCCTTTTCAGACACACAACTTTAAATCGGCAAAGAGAGGAGGAGAAAAATTCTTGAATCCGTCGATAGTTTCTTTTCCTGTCTCACCAAAAATAGGTCTGAAGAGTTGATGAAGAAGCTCTTGAATGAGAATTTGAATTCAAAAGTACGAGGAAAAATCCTGAATGAAATAAGAGAGACTTTTTTTTTTCAAAAATTTTCATTGAAATCCAAAATATTTACATTTAAGAGGACTTATTGTACATACATTTTCTGCTATGATCACTTTCAAGGTGATTTCAGTGTGAAAGCATGGACAAAATTAAACTGCGTTCAGAGGATCTCCCACTCCCTCACCCAACAAATGTAACTAGGCATGAACAGAACACCACTGTGTGTCAACAAAACGAAGGACCCAGCAATAATAGGACAAATAAAAAGAATTAAATTGAAAGTCCTTCCAACAGAACGCTCTTTAAATCAATAGCTAAAGAGAAAAGTCCTCTGTACGAGTATACTTTTGTCCATGGATGATTCTAGGTACCAACACTAACCCAGAAATAATTTAAAAACATTTTCAGTTAAACAAAACATTTCAAAAACATGACAAGAAATTATTTAACAAAAGATGCAATTTTTACATAAAACATGAATGATCCATAATGTAAACAAAAAGTATTAATGTTTTCACCTTCAACTTAATAATAAAATAAAGAGAGAAAGAAAAATCTTTTATCATAAGTATTTTAATTAAAATCATATTTTCAACACTTTTGTGGAGAATTAGATAAGAAACAATGGAAGAATAAAATAACCACTTTACGTAACGGAAATAATTGCACTTAAAACTAATCTCTAAAGGAAACATGATTGAAAATTAAGATCATTCATCAACATTTCTGGAACAGCTGGACAGCTGATCACAAACGGGTAGTAAAAACAAAAAAAGTGGATAAAAAAAAGGTTAGATGTAAAACATGTACAATACTTATCCAAACAACTATACACTACAGGATCAAAGACAGACAATCAAAACTGTTAAGTACGAGGGTAGGCTGAAAAATAATGCTTTTACTTTTCATCCAGGGGGCCTCATTGCAAACGTTCGTATCGTACTCAAATTGAGTTGACTATCAAGGATGTTATGGGCTTAAAGGCAGGAGTAGAGCTTGTTTCACAATAGAAGGCCGATGACAGATCATGCGGCTTGCTCCACAAAGACGTGTTTGCGTTCTTGCATATGCACAAAAACCCAAACTCGTCTCTACGCAATAAACAAACCCATCTGCCATCAGCCAACTTTCATGAAACGACCTCTACCTTTCGAGTAGTCGTTCTGATAGAAAATCTTCTATCTCTACAATGTGCACTCATAAGCTGAGGATTCATCAATGATTTTTAGTAGTGATAGAAGGGTTTCTATTGCCGACTCGAAGATAAACACTACCCATACCCAAAAGCTTATGATGCCCTCGATTAAAAATTGCTACAATTACGATCTGAATGTTCGTAATCAACCCCCTGATCCAATTCAGATCTGCCGACAAATTTTGCATCATTTTCAGCTCCAGAGTTCTTTATCACTTTTATCAAGTTACTAATCCATACCTACTTTTCCTTGAGGACAATTTTAAATGTCTGGTGCCATTTTTGGCCACAAGTAGCGGTGGCTCGTGCAACGTGGCAACATTGTATTCTCGCCATTTAAACCTATGTAAAACTATCGATCTTCAGAAGGTGCATTGCACACTCAAGATATCGATACTTTTGCATAGTTTTAAATGGTAAACAAGCATGGTTGTCAAATTGCACGAGCCACCACTGGCTACAAGTGTACTACCGTTTAGAAAAAAAAAAGTTCACAAATAAACAGTGGAATCAGAAGAATATTAAGTCAGGTAAAAGATTATCATCCTGACACCTCTGCAAAATGTTTTGTTGGAAATTGTAAAACTGAAGCTTTAAGTACAAAAATATAGAAAATTGTAAATTGATTCAAGCATTCAAATGCGATATTATGTATTCTCTCACTTTTAACTTTGCTATTACAATTTTTGATTCTACATTTTGTAAGGGTCTTTTTGAGTTAACAATCTAGCACCTTCCGTTTTCCTTGAAATAATTTACCATTCATCTATAAATGAACTTTGATCAAACGGTTGACCCTTACAGCTTTTAAACAACAAAATTTTTGTACACAATCTGAATTAAAGAAAGAAAAGTAAAAAAAGCTAAAAATTCTTAGTAAAAATAAGGACAAAAATCAAAAATTCATAACCATTATTTTTCACCCAACCCTCATACTGATTTAAATCATCTTCTGAGTCATAGGAGGGTTTTCTTTTTTTTCTTCTTTTTTTATAGAGTTTCCAGGTAAGAAAACAAGTTAATCAATAAAAAAATAGATTACAATAACAGTAATAAAAATGCTAATATTACTATAAAGAATAGTAATAATAATAATAATATTTAATAATAGGTAATAATAATAATAAAATAATAATAATAAACACAATACCCAGTCAGCAAACGATTGCTCATTTTAACGTTTCACCCTTTAAGTTGGCAATCTGTCTGATGGGCAGAATATTACTCCAAGATAAGCTGCATATCAGAAGAGCGACCAGAATGTTTTCTAGAAAATCAAGATTGCGATTCGTGGAGATGGAACGGAGCAAATTTAAACAATTTGAAAAAACCTCCCACGCGTTAACCCATGATAATTGATAGGTAGTAAAAATTATTGAGTTTCACAAATTGGCTCACATCCATCTCAAGAGTTTCAATTCTGATTTTTCTTCCAAAAACTCGTGAATAATATGCTTGCAAAGGATGAATAACTACCGAGGGCCGAATTGCTCAAACGTTCAGCCTTGAGAATTCTAGATAAGTCTAATCCTCCGTTCGGTTAAAATTCTTGGAATCACTTGACAAGAGCAGAACAATGCACACACTTTCCGATACCATGCCCCCTCCTCACTTCTCCTCATCTTCAGCCACCTCCACGACCTACACAATATTTCTGGGTGGTCCTGTTACTGTGCCTTTATCTATCAATCATTCTCAAAAATTCATCACAAGAGCTGCGTGATCCAATGGTAAGGCGCTGGCCAATAAGCAGTGAAGACAGTGAGATCATAGCCCCACCCGAGTCTACATTTTTTTTCAGTATTTACAATAATTGTAGCTCTTAAACCGCTCAGATATGTATGGCAGCGCAGCTCTGAGATGTGAATTAGCGAGAATACCTCCACGAAGGATCCAGATAAGTCGATCAACTTCCTTTCAAAGAGACACTCAGCTTTTTGTCTCTTGAATGCAGATAAAATATGGGACAGTGCAGTTATTTCCTAACTGGGTAGTGATAAAGAAGATACGATTAATACTTGATTCCAAAGATCTGGGAGAGTAAGTGCGCTTAGTAGTCAAACTACTTACAAGGAGCGGTCTCTAAGTGCTCGTGCACGATTTCAATTCAGAGGAAAGGAAGTTGGGAAAATGCTAGAGCACAGATTCAAGACCGTGTAACAAAACCAATCAGAGCGCTGAGCTACAAGTATTTGATTGAAAAAATTTTGGAAAACAAACACTGCATTTCTATACCACAAAGTTTCCACTAGAGATCAATGAGCCAGCCTAGCCAAGTGACATGGGTGAATACAGGAGTGACATGGGTAAATACAGGAATTTGTCTATCTCTCTCTCATTTGAACGCATATGTTAGAAAAAGATGGAGATAGGGCGAAAGTCACGATGATTTCACCGGCTGAGCAAAGATTACACAGTTCAGTTCAGAGTATGACTGTAAAGCACGAAAATACTCTGATCTGTAATCTTTTCTTAATCGGTGGAAACGCTGTTGATTATTTAAAATATCTGCAAGTTTTTTAAAGTCATCGACGACTCCACCGGTTGAGAAAAGAGTACATGTGCGAGTATTTTCCTGCATTACAGTCATACTCTGAACTGAACTGTGTAATCTTTTCTCAACCGGTGGAATCATCGGTGAATTGAAAAATAGCATTAATTATACGCAAAGCGGTAGCCCTGAGAGAGAGATAGATAAATCCCTGTATCCGCGCATGCCGAGTGATCAGTGTATGATGTGTCTGACACATGTACGCGGCGTACGATTTAGCAACTTCAAATTCAACTCAACCCCTAAATGTTTTCAAGTCTCCAGAGGTTTAGCTCCATCCTGAAAATCTTCATGAGTTTTCTCGTTCACACCATAAATTTGATAAATGAAATTCGACTCTGTCAGTCATTCATGGGACCTTTCTTTACAAATGACTGATTAAATTGTTTAGAGTTAGTTTTGGATTTCATTCTTTTGCTAGGAATTTGAAATCTGACAATAATTTTTGATAAGGATTAACTCTTTCAGTCTTTCATAGGACCTTTCTTTACGAATGATTGATTAAATTGTTTACAGTTGGTTTTGAATTTCATACTTTCTCTAGTAATTTGAAATCTGTCAATAATTTTTGGGAAAGATCGACTCTTTCATAGGACCTTTCTGTTGACAAGTGCATTTTTGAAAGATGAACTTTAACCCAGCCAACTGCCGAGGGTCAAGTGCGCCCAAGAGCTGAGCAATTTTTCAAAACTTTCTAGAATTTTTCTTTTCCGGGCTCAAAGGCCACACTGGATAAGGCTAAAGTTTGCAGTGTGACACATGACTTCCTTTCCTCCGAATTTTGTAGAAAACATAATCATGTAGGAACGTCTCCTCAAAAGTCTAACGTCCTCCACTTTTTTGGCATGATGGCGAAATGATGAAAATGTACAATCATGAATGTCCAAAAGTTACAAACGCCAGTACGCAAAAAGTCAAAGTTAGTAAAAGTGCAATTGGGAATTTGTAGACGTCTAGTTACAAAAATATCCAATATACAGAGACGTCTGCGGTTCTAAAACCTTGTGATCAATCAGACAATGTCCATTTGAACGAAGACATCAAGTTAAAAAAAAAAAAAATCCAATTTACAAAGAAGTCTGCAGCCTTAAAATCTTATTATCAATGTGATACCAATAACTATTTTTAACAGGAGAGTTTGGGTCCGAAAAGACGAGAAATACAAAAAGTTACTTAGAGGAAAAACACCCATAGAAACGAAACTACCATCTATTTGGAACAGGTTCATTTGATCGAGAGAAACACAGTAAATTTAAACAAGTGCGAGTAAGGGGAGTCAACAGTGTAGGTGCTGCAAGAAAGATTAATTTTTTGCACATGTAAGATTTCCTTAATGTAATCAGGGTGTGGGTGGTAGGGGGGAGGGGGGGGGGGTGTTACGAATTCTATCTCCTCCCCCAGGAGATCCAAATCTGTGCTAAGCAAACGAATCTAAATTTTGTGTTGAAAATGGCGAGTTCTTCAATCCAGAGGCAGGCCTTACAATTTCTGTCCTACTATACCTGTGACGCTCAGAGTAGTGATGGTACTATCAAACGCAAAAGTTTTTGCAGTCAAGAATTTCCACCGAGAGCGGGAAGGAGGCATGGAATTTGGCCTGACGGTTGAAAATTTGTCTTAATGTTCTGATCTACATCATGGAAAACTTAAACAGAAGCCTCATCTTAGAAAAATTAGACTAAATCTGCGATTTTCTGCGACCTTTCGTGGCTCCTTCATGCGCTCCATGAAAATTCTTGACTGCCAAATTTTAAGCGTTAGATGGTACTATGATCTTCAAAAGAAAGTGACTTGGTTAAAATTTTTACCCTTTTAAATCTTAGCAATCTTTAAACAGTTTAGTGGTTTTCAAGTATTTAAGGACTAATCAGAAAGTGCCTTTTAAAGTAAGTCATGAAAAATTGAGTTTCATTGAAAATAAAGGACAAGTTTAACAGTGAAAATTTTGACCATGATACTTTTTTTTGAAAGCCACAGTACCTCAGGTTAGAATGATAAAAACTTAATGTTTTATTTCCTGCTTCAGAGAAACAAATTAAAAGAACAAGAGGAACAATTTCGTCACTTGCAATATTTTACTGCTCTTAAGTTTCTTTTTCTAGCTTTATTTCCAATTATTTTTATTTTTTACTCAAGCCCCTTTTTGGTATTTTGAAAAAAACTGTAGGTTCCTTAAAAGCTTCAGCACTAAAAACACTCTCCTACGCCTCTAAATTCGAAAGAACTATTAAAGCTGACCTGATTGTTTCCTGCGATTCCAGGTTGATTTCTTGGTTCGTTTCTTTGGAAAGCAATTTGGAGCCATCAAGTAAATCTCAGAAGCGGTTCCAAGTGATTTCATCCTATCATTTAAAAAATAAAAAAAATTGATAAAATGCATAGATCTTGGTGTACAGAAAACACTCACATGAATCAATTGTTAGCTTTTAAAAATGAGCTATTTAATGATGGTTAACATCACAATGCAATGGCCGAGTCTTGTAGTGCTTGAACAACAGTGTCACTTATATTTAGAATCTTAACAGTCAAGTTGATAAAAAAGATTAGACTTCTGGAAGCTTAAATTACATAGTTTGTTCGGTGAAAGAAGGCCGATGACAGATCATGCAGCTCGCTGCACAAAGACGAGTTAAGAAAGCAAACTCGTTTCTAACACAGTAAACAAATCTATCTGTCATCGGCCTTCTTTCGTGAAACAACCTCTACCTGATATCATTCTGATGTTTGGACTGATTTTGAGTAAGGAGGAAAAAAACAAAATAAATGGTCATGTGCATAACTGTATACCCTGTACATCTAAACTTTAAAAACTTTGGACTTTTCAGGAATGGATCATTATGATTAAACATTTTTTAGATATAAATCACCTGCATGGTTGGTAGAATCCATCAACTTAAAAGTGCTTAGATCTAAGTCATGGTAAGTTTCATTGTTTTGTTATTTGCCAAAATGATTCATCATCTATGAACTTTTTGAAGTTCTCTTGACACTCGGCCGTGCTCCAATTCTTGACCAGTAAGTGACATTCGGCAGCCAAAGCCATGTTCAGCTGACCTCTCAGATCGCGTCTCATCAAAGTTTTAGTTGCTTCCATCGCCTAGAACAAAGAAGACAAAAGAAATAGAATTGAAAAATTCAGGAAAGACTAGCGAGTAGAATTTACTGTAGAGAAATTGCCCCACTAGCGGAACCAACGATGAAAAAAATATGCAGGTCAGGTAATAGGAATTTTTTTTTCCGAGTACATAGTTAGTGTATTCCCGCGAATTTACTCGGCTGGTAAGAATCCAAGCCTTGTTGATTTTTAGAAGTCTGCAAAATGAACCCATGAATCAGCAAGTGTTCTCCTCCGAGGAAATCCTAATAAGTAGACAACAAAGGCAATTCCTTAGAGAGAGCGCGCCTGCTTTTTTAGACGTTAGCAATTAATGAATAGCGGTGTCTACAAGGGATGACTCATGAAGAAGCAGGTGTTCTGGTGTTCTCTTCCGCGGAAATCCTGATTAGACCGGAAGGGTCATTTCTCAGGAAGAGTGCACCTAATATTTTATGACGTAAACAATTAATATTGAGAGGTGTCCATTCGGATGGGTCGTAAAACAGCAAGTTTAGTGTTCTCTTCCGCGGGCATTCTGATTAGACCGGAAGAAGTGGCTTAACTTTGAAACTCGGGCCCCCACCACAGATTGAACTGGAGGGCTCCCTTCCTTCCTACAATAGAATCTGCATACTCTAAAATAACTCATTAACCCCCCCCCCCCCTCCCTCCCCCAACTCATAACAACTGCCATGCTAGCACAAGCGCCAACATTTTTAGGGCCCTTAACTTTCAAAATAATGATAGAAAGATCGAAAGAGCCCCTACAGTTGCTTCCGTGCTTCCACCAGTGAAAGGGGCCCTTTTAGTTCTTCCTCACCGAACCTTAGGTGAAGAGAATGCTCCTGAAGTCCTAGGAGACAGAATTATGAGGCTAATTTATTTGGAATAAAGGACCTCACTTCAAAAAAATCAAAAAATTGAGCCTGATTTCAGAAAGATCCGTGTTAAAGGCAAATATACTTACTTAACTTAAGAACGGAACAGAGGGCCTTCATCCCTCCTTTTTTTTATTCTTTGTGTTTTTCATTTTTCCCTTTTCTTTCTTTTCCTCCCTTTTTTTCGTTTTTCCCCTTTCTTTGTTTTTTGTTTTTTTTTTTTTTTTCGCATGGCTGCGTTGAGGGTCCCCAATTGTTCCGGGCCCCACCGCACCGCGGTCCCAGCGGCCCTGTAAGTTACGCCACTGAGTCCGGAAGGATCATTTCTTAGAAAGAGTGCACCTGATATTTTATGACGTTAACAATAAGTATTGAGGCGGTGTCCACAACGAGGGCTCATAAAACAGCAAGATCAGTGTTCTCTTCCGCGGGCATTCTGGTTAGAAACAATTAGACAGTTAATATTGAGTGGGTGTCCATTAGGATGGCTCGTAAAACAGCAGGTGCAGTCTTCCAAGGAAGTCCTAAGTAAACCGCAAGGGCAGTCTCTCCTAAAGGTTGTGCGCCGCGGTCGCGTTGTAATCTTTTAAACGCACCGCTTTTAGGAGTAGGTATACTATACGAATACCCCCCCCCCCCTAAATGTTCATTACGCAATCATCGAATAGGTGCGTTGTTTCTGTTTTTACAAATTTAGATAATTTAAAATTGTGATTCGTTGATTTTCGTCCAGCTAAAGCGATCAGTCGAATATAGTGCGGCGGCAGGTACCCTAACATCGTTGACCATCGCATGAGATGGTCAACCACGATGGCCATCAAACGCCGAAATTCGCCATCGAAGAAATTCGGAAATTGCCATTAAAATGACTAAAAAGCTCATAGTGGTCCATAAACACAATAAAAATTAGCACATTTTGGGAGTGCAATCAGAATTAAAATGCGACAAACATATTTACGTAAAAAAATAATCAAAATCGCCATCGCGATGACAAAGCAAAATACGACTTTTCAAGATATAAACTCACGAAAAAGATCGAATTAGAGTGTGACCACCGCACACCAAATAATTCGATATTTCCAATGGTTTCGAATGGACAAATTGAACGCTTCGCTACACTGGAATCCGATTAACATGACGGATAAACAGTGAGATAACTCACCATCAAAATTTCAAAGCGAAAGAAAAAAGAATAAAAGGAATGAATAAAGTCGATTGCAGGGAAATTCGCAATAAAACGTAGAGCCTTAATCATATCGATAATTATTTAAGGAACAAGGCGGGTCGATTGATTGTTTACCTCGCCGCTAGAACTGCTCTGGCCAAATGCCTCCCTCTGTGGATCATTTAAAGGTTACTCTGATTAGAAAATCCACAGTTCAACTCTTGATAGATAACAATACTATAACCGGATCAGTCTTTTAGTGCTTACCGCTGCTCTTTTAGAGTTAGAGAATCGTTGGACACAATTTCAAAATGACTGTTTTTTATTCGACTCATTTAATCATTCTCAGTGCTTCGATCGTTCAATTCGTGCTCAGTTTACCATACTATTCAACAGTTACGAGCAGATTGCACGATGTTGTTCTTCTGTATCCGGGACAGGTTAGTCAGTTAAAGAACAAAACTTTTCGTCAATGCGTCAACGTGTATTGTGAAAATTACGGAAAACGGCGGTATCCTATAGGATCCTCGGGACAAAACCGATTTGAGCGATCGGCAAAATCGATGCATTATTCATGGTGTTTCGAGACTATTTCCGATTTACTTAAACTCCCCCCCCCCCCCATCAAGTCTATACTGAACTCAAAAATATCGACAAAATTACGAGGATCGTTCAGAAAGTAGGGTTTAATTCCTTTTTTTCCCATCAGGCCCTAATTGAGATAATTTCAATCGGAAAACGGTGTGAAACGCGTCAATACTCTATAGTTTAATGTCAATTTTTTGTACTACATGAACCATCTGCATCTTGACGAACTGTGTTTGTTCCATTTTGCACCTAAATTTTATCTCACAATCAGAGTACAGATAACTGATAAGTGACTCGAAGTTGAAAATCAGATAAGCAAGATTTGATATGCTCAGGGCTGAGACAATTTTTAATTTTTCGATTAAATTAAAGGGAATCGCTCTCCCTGGTGAGAAGCGCACAAATGATAATGTTGCTTCCAAAGTCACGGAGGTGGCAGGAAATTTTCCGAGGTGGGTTCGGAATAAATTTAATTTCTGAGCGGCTATTTTCTTAAATTTAATGACAAAAAATTGACGTAAGGCTGAAGAGAAGGACGCGTTCAACACCGGTTTTCGATTAAATTTATCTCGATTAGGAGCTGAGAAAAAAAGAGGTTATCTCACGTTCTGAACAACCATCGTAAGTAATATCGACGAATTAAAGATTGACGCGAGATTTTCACGAGCGAAGTTTCGCCTTGACACTTGACCAATTTGTTCGGCACCCCCCCCCCCCCACACACACACAAACAATGCTTACCCCCAAGGAACTGTCGGGGGCTTTTGAAAGTATCAAAAATGAAAAAATTGGGGTTGGTTCCCTAACTGCCTACTTTGTTTCAAATCAGTTTTCGATAAAAATGCTCTATCTGGGTGATCTGGCACACCCGCAATATTTCCATCAAGGGACTAAGCGACCACTGCCGCAGTTATGCAATATGCGTGTGAGAGTGGGACTGATCTCCAACGCAACGGCTCTCCTACCCGACCCGCACTGGTCCCCTCGCCAGCAAGGTGTGAGGAGTATGGAGAGTGGCCGAACCAGAACATTGAAGGCGAAACTTAGCTCGTGAAAATCTCGCGACAATCTGTAATTCGTAGATAAAGATGGTACATCTGTTCTTCACTTCGAAGTATTGAGGGCTCTTCGAATTTTAGAGGACTAATAACTTTGATGATAAAAAGAAATGAGACCAATAATTTATTAAACTACTATCATCTAATGGAGCTCTTGAGAAAATTAAATTTAAAAAAACTAAAAAAATAAATAATAAAAAAAAAGATGTTATTTAATTCAAACTCTTTGCCCGGGGCTTGGGGGGGGGGGGGGGGGGGGGGGGTTGAAACATCCTAGTGATTAACTTTGGAGGAAAAAATTGCCACTCCCATGAAAGGAATCAAGTTTTTCAAGTTCTAGAACCTCCTGCAGCTCTCCCTCCATGAATACACCTTTCCCCCAATCACAATATAATGAGGCTATTTCCCCCATGAGGGAAATGGGCCCATAAAACAACAAGTGCGCTCTTTAGAAAAAAGTCTCTATTCAATCTTCAAATAAACTTTAAGAAATCTTGCTTGAGGTTTTTGTATTGAAATAGCTCGAGTAAAACTAAAGTTAAGTGACTGAAAATAGTTCTTGTTTTTTGTACCTTTCTCTCTTATTCTCTAAACGGTATTCTCTCACCTTTTATATCAATATCTCCTATTACCCTACTATTTTATTTTTTTAATTTAAATTCTCTTAAAACAAAACGAAAATATTGGCGCTCTGTTTTTAAAGTAGTGAGCAGAAGTTTTTCAAGATAATTGCCAAATTCTTGTAAATAATTAAATATTATTTTTCTTTATTTTTTTTTATATTTCTATGACTGATCTTTATTAAATCAATTTGTAAACTTATATTTTTATTTATTTTGTTTTTAATTTTATTTTCTATTTATTAATTTTTATTTTATTTTTTTCTATTTTTATGTTTTAATTCTTCATGTTTTAAATTATAAACTTGAATTTTGTTAAATTATACCTCTACCGCCACCACACAAGTTTTTTTTGGCAGGGCACTTTTTGTTTTCCATCAGTTAAAATATTTTTTGAATAAATAAATTATCTTATCTTATCTAATTCTATTATTTATAGGCTCGGAGTGAAAGGGATTTGGACATTTGTTCAACAGGAGGTGTATGCAGCATTGTGCATCAGAGATTTTGGTTTCCACATCAAGTAGAGAGACTGTGTCGCTGTCAAAATAATGAAGAGTGCCCTTGGCTTTGGACAAAACACGATGATAACCGAAGTTTGTTTCTCAATAACCGGTCACAAATGAAAGTAAGTTAATTTTAGCAGTTCATATCATGACTTGCCTTAGATAACAATAGACTGTGTTAGTAGAGCAATATCTTGTATCAATTGCTGTACGAAAACCTCTGTTCCAAACAAACTCTAATTCAATGTATTTTCCCCATCGGCGCATTTCTGAACAAAAATTGAGGCTATTAAATCACATTTGATGCGATTAATGCAAATTTTTGTAATTATTAATTCTACGTCCTCAAAAATGCTAAATTATGCCTGGCTCTAAGACTATAACTTCCGAAATCAACCAGATATTACAGATTACATGATGCATTTGGAGGTTGAAATCACTCCAATGCTCGCCAGATTCCCACACATTCCACAACAACAATAAAACTATGGTGATTTCAACCGTAAAATGCATTGTTTAATCTGCAAAATTCTTTTGATTTTGGCAGTTTTAATCATAGAACTAGACATAGTCAAGTATTTTCCAAGAAGCATTGTTCATAATCGAAAAAGGTTGCATTATTTGTTTGATTTAATAGCCTAAATGTTCGTTCAAAAAACCGCTTATGGGGGAAAATACATTAAATCAGAGTTTGTTTGGAACTAAAGGTATTTGGACGGCAATCAATGCCATTCGTTGCTCTACTAAAACAGTTTATACATTTGAAGAGTGCAGGAGGAAAATATCACGAAAATCGAAATTGAAGTTTTCATGATCGTTTTGCAGGATACAAATCACAAAAGCTCAAATTGGACAGGCCGCTTCAAAGTAGGCATTTGGTGATCGGTGCGCACAACGAGGTATATAGCTTGTCCCAAAAAATATTAAATTTGACACTTTTATGATTTTCATGAAAACATCACCTTCTTACTGCTCCTGACCAATCAGATTGCCCTATCTGAGGATGGAAACTGATGTTTTCATTTAAAGCTACAGTTGTCAAGTCCGATCATTTTTCGGACAGCATATTATACTAACAGCGAGACTGATACACGTTATTAGTCCTATCCCAAAGCGTGACAGCAAGGACGATCTGATTCTGGTTTGTTTGCCTCATTTTTTTAAATCGTAAACAAAATTTGTGATATTTATTCAGTGGAAATTGGTTTTAAATGAAAGTACAAGTGTTTTAGAGAGGCTATATGAACACAGATTGGGGCAGTTGCAAGGGTCTGAAATGTTAAGTTTTTTAAAAAGATGATGAAAGTACTTGATGAGCTGAGAATAAAGATGCCTTCGGTTTCTAATTAAGTCCCATTGTTCCGGAGATGAGATTTTGGCCCAAAATGCATTGTTTTAAATGGGAATTCCGTTTAGTGATGTCACTACGCACACAATTTTTTACAACTTTGCACGCGTGTATCTCAAAAACCAGGACACTTAGGAAAAAACCAAAGGCACCATTGTTCTCAGCTCATCAAGTACTATAATTTTCTCTGTAAAAATACTAAATTTCAGACCCTTGCAACTGCCCCATTCCAACACAACTGTTCAGGTGAGAAAATTTTGCTTGTTTCTGTCATGCGTCAGTTTCATCATCGTGCAAATCCTTCCAAAATAAACAGTTAGATCAATTTTAGTGTCCAGATAGCCACTCTGAAACACTTGCGCATTTGTTAAAAATTAATTTCCACTGAATTAATTACACTTTTTGATTCGATTTAAAAAAAAATGAGGCAAACAAACCGAGCCTGAGTGAAAATGTCCATAGAAGATTTCCATCACGGCTGCCTCCTTAGTTTTTCATAATCACGTCCTACACGGAGAAAAAAAATTCGGTTATAAGAACTTAACTTCGGCTCATATGGAACACCGAGGTGTTCGGTTACAGTAACCAAAGTTTTCGATTGCGAGTACCGAACTTCAGTTAGGACTACCGAAGGTTTCAGTAAGTGAGACTAATACTATGACTCACATTTCGTCCCTACTGAACCACTTCGGTACTCCTAACTGAAGTTCGGTACTCACAACTGAAAACTTCGGTTACTGGAACCAAACACCTTCGGTGTTCCATATGAGCCAAAGTTTTTTTCTCCGTGTATAAATCCTCTCGATTGGTGTACCTCCTTGGTCAAAGGTTTGCAGCAAAATATGATTGGTGGATGGTGCACACCGATCACCAGAAGTCAACTTTGGAGCTACATTAAAGAAGCAGTTTGAAAGGCCGCCTAAAAGGTCTTACATACGGGGGTTAGTCAAAAAGTAAGTTTCATAGGTATCTTTTTCCGGCCCTATTTATGATAGAAAAAATCCAACTATGCCGTTAAATTTGTCACACCTTCAGCTTTTCAATGAAACATAGATTTTTCAAATAGGTTCATTTTTGACAAAGAGGGCTAGTTTTCTACACCCATTTCAAAAGATTTCCCGCCGCCAACTTTTTACAAACGAGAACAAGAGCAATCTTCAAAATAGTGATAAAAAATAAATGGCCCGTACCAAAAATTGACAATGACATGTTTTGTCTCATAATTTGCAGCCAGTCTGCACCTGTTTTAATGTCAGATAAAAACTGATAACACGGTAGAAGCACAAGGACAATGGCTGATCGAAAACTGATAATTTGTATCCCTGATTTGAAGACAACTCTTGATCGAAAAAGTTGGCGGGAGGTGGTGGGAAATTTTTTTTAAATGGGTGCAGAAAACTAGCAATATCTCCTTCAAAAGTTAACTTATTTTTAAAAAAAAATATATGTGTCATTGATAAGCTGAACATATCAAAAATTCAACAGTGTAGTTGGATTTTTTTTATCATAGATAGGGCCTGAGAAAAAGACCCATGAAATTTACTGATTGACTGACCCTGGTAGATCTACAAGGCAGGCTCTGTGAAATTACTAATAAAAGTCACTTGATTTCAAGTCAACCTAACCTAACTCCTGACACTATCCTTTGTATGTTTGTTCAGACATGTGACAAGACTACCGAGAAACGAGTATGCAAACCGGAGGAAACTGCTTTATTGGTTGATGAAACCATCACAGAGTCGACGAAGGAGAGACAAGTTCAAGCTACTGTATTATGCGTTTGCAAAAATCCAACATATTGGTCTCTTCAAAA
This sequence comes from Trialeurodes vaporariorum, assembly GCA_011764245.1. Taxonomy (NCBI): domain Eukaryota; kingdom Metazoa; phylum Arthropoda; class Insecta; order Hemiptera; family Aleyrodidae; genus Trialeurodes; species Trialeurodes vaporariorum. Next base: position 12,749,382 of record VMOF01000002.1, on the reverse strand, counting down.
GCATATTCATCGTGTGCATCCAAATGGCACGGTACAAACAAGTAGCCACTACCATTGCACCAAAGTAAGCACCACAATCAATATCCATCACACTAATTACTGTTGAGTAGTTTTTTTGAATAACCACGTAAAACAAAAATCACAGTTTGGAGAAAAACACATTTGAAAATTTGTTTGCTGGTATCTCCGATTCTATTGATCCGATTTTTATTAACGAAACAAAATTTTAAAAATTGTACGGGGCTCTAAAATCAATTTTTGACAAAATATATGTCAAAACTACTTTTGCATCTTAAAAGGACTTGTTTTTTACAGTACCTACTTATGACTCCTAGTTGTTTTTTTTTTTATTTGGACTCTTTAAATAGGAGTAATGATTTTTTGAAAATGGATCCAAATTGAACTCAGACCTTCGATTTATCAAAAACAAAAAACCATATCAACTTTGTTTTTGCCAAAAGTCATAGAATTCTACGCCCTTTCAAACAATGTATCACAAGTTAGGAGTTGCTATTTGAAATTTTTGCAATAGCCCCCCTGGGAGCCCCATAAAGGGGCTGGGTTTGACCCTCGAAATAGAAAATTCATCCAAAATGATGAAGAATGGTCCAAACCACAACTCTTCAACTCAAAAGACTGTTTTAGGAGAGCAATTTATTGTATCGATTGCCATCCGAGGACCTCTGGTTCCAAACAAACTCTGATTCCATATAATTTCCACAAAAGCAAAATTTTGAACGGAAATTGAGGCTATTAAATCAAACAATTGAAGCGACCTATTTGCGGGTATGAATTCTATGTCCTCAAAAATGCTTAATTATGCCAGGTTCCACGACTAAAACTGCCAAAATCAACAAGAATTTACTTGTTAAAAGATGCATACGGAGGTTGGAATCACACAAATTCTTGCTAGATTCCCGCCCATTTCACAACAACAACAATAAAATTTGAGTGATTCCAACTTCCAAATGCATCTTTTCATTTGTAATATCTTGTTGATTTTGGCAGTTTTAGTCATAGAGGCAAAATTAAACATTTTCGATGACGTGTCGTTCATCATCGCAAAAAGGTCCCAATAATTGTTTGATTTAATAGCCTAAATTTCCGTTAAAAAATGCGATTTTAAGGAAAATACAATTCCTGTTTCACATCTTTATTTCTGATAAATATATTTCATTTTTTTTCAGCTGGCTAAGTGTAAACAAGAAGAACACTGTGGAAATGTAAGGGGTGATTACTACTCAACTTATCAACACTGCGCATGCCCAAAAGGATATTTATGCCTCCCTAATAACCAAACAGAGACGAATGTTACGGAGCTTTTATTTCACGGGCCTGCTTACCGAGCACACTGTTTACCATTTAAGAGAAGTGGATCCATTGAGGCTGATGAAGGAAAAAGTTCGAACCAAGAGACATTGAACAGTAGTTAAAGCATACAAAAATTTTTACATTCGAACTTGTTCAGCAGAATTTAAAGGAATACACTAAAACCAGTAAAGAAACACACTTTGAACTGGCCACATGAGGACCACATGATTTAAAGCGTCACTGATCAGTTGAGGGGAAACAAACTGGAAAACTAAACAAGGACCATTGTTAGCGGGTAACTAATTGATAGTGCTTGTAACGTGCAGGAAAAGGAGTCTTTCTCCTGGTCTTGGATAGAAAAAGACCTAAGGAGAAAAAGCCCTTTAAATATAAGCGAGAGTTTTACACATTGTAGCGATTATGAAAGGTTGCTCCAATTTTTTTTTTTTTTTTTTTTAAATTTACTGGAAAAAGCCCATTAGAGAAAAGCAAAGATATTTGCACATTAAAACAATTATTCAGTATTCAGAGTTGCTACAAATTTTGAAATAAAAAGTTCTCTGATTTTTCTTCTAGGTTTTCAGGTCATTTTCAGACGTTTTCCCTTTTTAACTATTGAAACTCGATAATGTCAATTGTTGAACGATGAAGGAAGAACTTTTTCCGACATGGGAATATTGCAAAAAAGGCGAAGCAAATGCTGCGAGTAATTTCAATCAGATATTGTAAGGAGATTTCAGAAAAGAACCTCAGAGATAGTGGCAAAACTTCAAAATCCGGGCAATTTTGCTGACTGTTTTAAAATGTAAAAAACTATCTATTTTTTCCAAGAAGAAGGAATTCCCTGACAGTCTTAGGTAATCAAGATTCATCCAGGTACCTTTCTACAAGTTCTAGATATTCTGGAGTTTCCAGCTTTGTAACCGTCTTGTTATTCAATGACTACTAATACATCCTTTCAGGGAGTGAAATAAGGATCAGTTAGATAGACGAATCACACGAGCAAGAGAAAGGTATCTCACAGAGACAAATAGAGATGTTGCACTACGCAAGAATATGCAGATTTGAGGTAAACTTCAATCTTGCAGATTCAACAACTCAACAGTCAACACCTCCCTGATTTAGACCAGTGTTGAATGGTGATGTTCCGTTAATGCACAAGGGATAGGTTGGAGGTAAAGAGGAGGACGTGGACACAAAGAGTGTCAGTTGAATCCAGGAGGTAGACCAGGGGTGCAAAATGTTCCAAAACTTCGGAAGTTTCATGCGATCCATGACTTATTTCCTCACAGGATTTTAAAAAATTTCCTCACAAAAAATTGAAAGTGATGACTCTTTTTTGGTTATTTTAACATTTCAACACCGTGTGTTAGCAAAATGACCGATATTTTCCCATTTTTTACACTATTTTCCTGGGAAATCCTTCTTGCCATTATTTAAGAAAGAAAAAAAAAAGAAAAAAAAAATTGGACAAACTTTCCCAGAAATTTCCTCATTTTCACGCGATTCGCGGATCGCTAGATCGGGCACATTTTACACCCCTGAGGTAGACTACCAGCAATACTTATCTCAATGAATAAAAGCTTTGCAGATTGCCTGCCCAAGGAAAATAAAGAATCCTCTGACATTCTTTCTGTCTCTGACTGTACTATAACTAACAAAAGAAAGTCCCTTGATCGAAATTCTTATTGATCAATTTTTCCATTGTCTTCAATAGAATTTTCAATTTTTTATGATAGTGCTTAAATGTATCATACTGCTCAGTCCTTAAACACTGGAGAGCCGCAAAATGGTTTAAAGATTGCCAAGATTTAAAAGAGTAAAAATTTCGACCAGAGTATTTTCTTTTGAAGGTCATAGTACTTCTAGTTAATTCGGCTGGTGGTCTGCGCTTTAGACCTCACTTTTTCCAAAAAAAAACCAAGTATCAAATCCAATTTTTAGAAGGCCATAAAACCTGGCTAATTTAAAACAGGCTTGCAGAATATTCCCTATCCAGCAATCTCGAATTGTGTGATCGGTGCGGCAAAATAGGAAATTCTGTGGCAAATTGTGGCGAAACTTAAACATTTTGTGGCAAATCGTGGCAAAAATGTGCTAATTTGGAGGTAAAATTCTACCGAGCGCTAATATGGAGGTGAAATTTCTCCGAGCGTGCTGATTATGAGGCAAAATTTCATCGATCGCATAAAAATAACCTTTTTTGCAAAAGGTGTGGCAAAACAGAGTTCGTGCGGCAAACAATTTTTGGGATTGTAGAAGAATACAGAGGTTGTGGAAGATTCTGTAGGCCTGATTTAAAGAGTCAGAGAATCAAAGTAACTAAAACTCACTTGAGCAGAGTGAGTTGATATTTCAGCAACAATAGGAGTCAATTCTTCTTGAAAACGATCCGGCCATAAAATGCGAGTGACAAGTCCACATCGTAGAGCCTCACTGGCGGTCAACTGCCGACACCCATAAATTAATTCACTTGTCTGTGAGAGAGAGATAGAGAGAGAGAAAAAGAAAAGAAAAAATTAGTAACCCTCTGAAACAAAACGTTCAACATCATCATTCTGATAAAGACAGTCAGCTCATACTATCCATAGTTATCATAACGGTAGTTGTTACCATAGCTGCTTCCCTTTGCCCGTTTAACTGCATGTGTTCGAAAAGGATGGATATAGGGACTGACAAGTGACGTCAGTCCCTGTTTCTGTCCTTTTCTGACACAATGCAATAACATGCACTTAAATGTTTGTTGATGGTGCTTCAATTTAAGCTTCAGGAATGACGCGCTACGGTTGTGGGATATTGCTGCACTGACCTTAATAATGAATTCAGCTTCTGTCTGTATGAGTCATTGATTAAAAGGTAAGTGATTTTGGCAAATACTTCGTCATAATTTTTAAGTTTGATTTAATGATTTGTGGGCGGATTGGACCCATTTTCCAATCTTCTTCTGGAAGACGGGGACTTAGTGTCATTTTTGTTTTTGTAATTATCGCTGGATTTTACTCATGAACGGGCTCTTGCAAACTTTTGCTGTAGGGGATTGAAGAGTTGATTCTTGCATAAAAATCTGTAAAAATGATGATGAATACACTAAAAAAAAAAAGCACAAAATTCACTCTCAGAATCAGGCTTAATGAGGTATCATGGGAAACTTCTATCTAAATTGAGACATATCTCTGTGTTTCCATCGAAAAAGTGACAAATTAGACAAGAATCTCCCGTGATACCAGCGTTGAACCGCCATTAAGAACTTGTTGTTGTAGCAGTTATGTGAGTTTATTACTGAATTTCTGACTTCCTTTGTGTGATTTTCATGATTTTAGTTGGTTTTTACACCAGATTGGGCTACTCTTTTGCTCACAGCAAAAGTTTGCTAGAGCCCCATTGACTATTCCATCGCTTATAGCAAAAAATAGCAAGAGCCACATTGATCCTCCATTTTGCTGAAGCTGAAGTTTGCAAGAGCCCCATTGACTATTCCATCGCTTATAGCAAAAAATAGCAAGAGCCACATTGATCCTCCATTTTGCTGACGCTGAAGTTTGCAAGAGCCCCATTGACTATTCCATCGCTTATAGCAAAAAATAGCAAGAGCCACATTGATCCTCCATTTTGCTGAAGCTGAAGTTTGCAAGAGCCCCATTGTTAACTTTGTTAATTGTGAGAAAGTAAAAAAAAAAGGTCCACTTACAGCAGCATTACTAAGGAGGTTGTGCAAAGTCAAAGCAGGAGCACCTTCAGGAACTTGACCAAGCTTGGTATAAGGAGTGTAAAAGGTTGCCCTATCACTAGCAAAAACCATATCAAAGTAAGGCAGCATCATTACACCTAGTCCTACTGCAGGTCCATGAACACCAGCAACAAGTAATTTATTGAACATTCCTAAACCATGAATAAAATCCCTGCAAACAAATAATAAGCAACACAATTTGAAAAAGGAACAAAAAGTAAAAAACACAGAGAAAAATAGAAGCAATGCACTTAAGATGTTCTTCAGCATTTAGTGCCGATTTCTGCTGCCAGAGCTCTACTGTTCAATTCAGATACAAATAGAGACCCAGCACACCGTATGCTTCCCATGTTAGAAAAGTGAGGTAAGTTTAGTGCACTCACTTTTCTTCAGGAGTCACCGGCTGCAAAGATAAACATAGCCTACTGTTGAGTGGTGAGCTCAACAAAGGGCTGTGATAGGTCCGCGGTCCCGGAAACAGGTTTTGCTTGGCGAATGCAAACCACGCGCTCACCCGTCAACAGTGGGCTAATGTTGGCTGTTGTTCCAATGAGTTCCAACCAAAATTGAGCCAAAAAAGTGGTCACCTGTTGCAAGCTTTGTGCTGGGTCTCTATTTGTCTCTGGTTCAATTAATGTCAAATTACAGGCCAAAAAGAATTTATACGCAAGCACAGGGGTGCAAAATGTGCCCGATCTAGCGATCCACGGATCGCGTGAAAGTGAGGAAATTTGGCCAATTTTTTTTTTTTTCAAATAATGGCAATAAAGATTTCCCGGAAAATAGTGTTAACAATGGGAAAATATTGGTCATTTTGCAAACAAACGGTGTTAAAATGTTAAAATAAGCACAAAAAAAGTCATCACTTTCAAATTTTTGTGAGGAAATTTTTTAAAATCCTGTGTGAGGAAATAAGTCATGGATCGCGTGAAACTTCCGAAGTTTTGGAACATTTTGCACCCCTGCGTAAGCAAATGGATTGTCAAGGATAATCATCTGAAGAATGTCTAAACAAAAAATCTCATCAATAACTTCAAAAATAAGGCTGAAAGTATAAAAAAATGGAATAACGCAAATCAATTCTAGTATCGAAATGCATTAACTCATTTTTTGGTTCTTTCAGCCTTGTTTTTGGAGTTATTGACAAGATTATCTGCATGAGCCGTGAGCCAAAATTTCTGTCAATTTTCCTGTGAGGAAAAGTTAAGGAGCCAAGAGTTAATAAAAAATTCAAAGAACATGTAATACGGTGAAAACCTGACTTCTTTTCAATCTTTCTACATTTTAGCTCTTCGGTGCAGACAACAGTGGAGAGAGTAGGATCTCCGTTGTTGGCAGCACCACAGGTTTTGAAATCCTTTAGCTGAGAGGGCAAGGGAGCCAATCGGTAAAGGGGTCAGTCGTCCCTGATTGGCTCCAGGTTTTTCGAGGTTGAAGGAGATTTTACGTGGAGATTCATGTCCGAGAGCTTGTGGTTAACGGTGTCGATTTTTTTGATACACTAAAATAGTGTGAGTATCCGTTAAAAATTAAAAAGGAACCCGTCTGGACCGGGTTCCCTAATTTTCTTCTCTCTTTCTCTTTTCTATGTGGGTCAGGGCAGTACAAATATTGTTTTGTTTCTTCTAAATTCTTCCATTAAAAATTATTGTGTTCATTTTATTTCAAATCATGTCTTCGTGAGCTAACGTTCAGTGGCGTAGCGTACCATTTGGCAACGTTGTACCATGTTCATTTAAACCCATGTGAAAGGTAGAATGCGAAGGTTTTCACCGAACACCCAATTGTTCAATCTTTTTCATGAGTTTAAATGGACAAATTGCAACGTTGCCAAATTTCACACTACGTCACTGCTAACGGTCTCAGGCCAGCAGAACCCTGGCTCTATTCAGCAACTAATTAAGCTAACCGTAAAATTTTAGTAAAAGGAGACCAAGCATCAAACAATAAACTGGAGATAAACTGTACCTAACAGCCATGGCTAGCTCCACAACTATGTTCTTCCGTTTTTCTGCATCATCTTCGATAACGGTTTCAAAATCGATACCTTGACAAAATGAAGTTCCAGTGGATGTCATCAGAACCACTCGAATACTTTTATCAGAGGTTGCTTGTTGAAGGGCCGATGCAATTTCTCGAAGGGCCTGAAATCATACTCGCAAAGATTAAAACAACGCAAACAATTCTCTTTCTACAGTGAAAATAGCAACTGTAGTGATTGCAAAGTCCATCCATCCATCCAATCTTGTATTGCTTGGATCTTGGATTGAGAATAAATCAACAGAGCTGAGAAGAACAGAGATACCACAGAATACTACAATCTGAATGAAAACTCCCATAAGCGCCAATGGAAACAAGATTTGGAACTTAACCGCATAAACTGGTATCCGTGTCTGCTCACTTCTTAAGGTGGCGAATGTGCTTTTTGAGGTTAAATTAGGTAGGACGATCAGACTCAACCAATCACATTTCAGCTGGTTGCCGAGGATTCCGAGAATACTTAGTTTCCGACATGATGGTACCAAAGTTACCCGAAAGGAACAATTTTTCAAAATGAATTTAAGTTAATACCAAACAGCTGAAGGGAGAGAAAGAGGGATAAATTCCTGTATCTGCTCATGATTCTACGCAGATTCTACCACAGTACAGTTGGCAAATTAAAAAATGTCGGTCCACTCCTCAGATTTTGACGTCAGGATAGGCAACCTGCCATGCTTGAATTCATTGTGATATGTATAGCACGTTGCTTACCAGAACCAAAATCTAAGGAGTTGATGGGCATATTTAATTCATCAACTATAACTACGAAAACTGAGTGGAGCACCTAAAAAGTAAAAAGTAGTAAGTAGTAAGTAGTAAGTAGTAGTAGTAGTAGTAAAGTCCAGCCGCCCAAACACGTGGCTCGTTATGCTGATATTTCACAGCGAACGACTGGACTGCATAAAAAAAGAAGGGGTAGGAAAGACAATCAAAGTATTCTCAAAACAAAGGATAGGAAAGAGGAGAGTAACGGCGACCTGCCAGGGACTCTCAAGTTTGGGAAGGAAATACCTAGAGCACTCAAGGAGGTAAAGTGCTCTAAATATATTTAATTGTTTTTTTTTTTTTTTTTTTTTTTTGTCTTTTTTTTTTTCTCTCAAATATTTCTCAACTCTCTATTTATCTCTATTTTGCTTCATTTCTTGTGTATATTTTTTTTTTTTTTTTTTTTATATATAAAGGAGTATAACTCTGGCAACTCTGCTAAGTATAACCGCAAAAACTGCGGAAGGATCTTTTCCTCTCTCAACTCTCTTTTCAGCTGTGCAATTCTTGTCTTCATTCTTCTTCTTCAACTCACTTTATTAGAACTGTTCAACTTTTTTCTCTATGTTTTACAGGAGATAATTCACTCTCTCATTTAATCATTTAAACAATATTGAAATATAGTGGTAGTAGTAACGGCTCCTTTACCACAATATGACAACACTGTTCTCCACCTTGGTAACTCTTCAGAAAACTCATTTGTTTACGATCTTTATTCTCACGCTCATCGAAGCCCCGTGAAGTCACCCTCACATTTGATGATGGTTATGACTTATGACGCGGCGGTATAGTTCGTAAGACGCCGTTAAAACAGAAACGCTGAAATGAAGAAGTGGTAAAACATTGTAGACTGCGTCGGGATTGCGGGAAGTTGTAGGGTCCGATAACACGATATCAGTGACAGCATCATGAGCAATTACCTGCTTATACCTTCCCTCGCAAGCCACCACCAATTTCTTATCATTACCCAACACCAACTAATATACCAACAACTACGACTACTAACACGAAACAGGTGCTCTAACTACACAGTGGTGTGTGGTGGCATCCTCCATCTCCACAACCTGCCGCAGGGAAAAAAGGACAAAAGATAAGGTTTTCACTTCACCTTCTATCCCTCCCTCCCCGATGCACACAATGAATAAAAGAGAAAACTACCGCACTCCACTATGACTACATGCCGCACTTACAACCCGCCCGAGCACCTAAAAAGTAAAAAATACAAAAAAAAAAGCTATGAATAGATTTGAAATCTTACCCGAATATTTAAGGCATTTTTGACTTTCGTCGAGGTGGGAGTGAGAACAACATGCATGATGCGATCGACTTTCTTAACGCTAATCTCACAATAACTGTCTGCTTTGGCTCCTGGGTTTGCTGGAGGTAAGCGTGCTTGCATCTTATCCAGTCGTTCTAACTTTTCAGCAAATTCTTTATTAACAATACTATCCAAAAAGAGTGAACCAGTCTTATTTGTACTTTGACTTGCATTGACATTTTCCTGTGAACTTGAAGTTTTTGGTGTAGCTTCTGAAGAAACTGCAGCTGGTGCTGATTTACCTAAAATCAAATCAAAATAAACTCAATTCCATATGTTGCAGGAGGTTGAAGAACAAAAAAAAAAAAAACAAAATCTGTAAACAATGAAAGACGAAGGACCTAAAAATAAGTACACAAATGAAACAATACAAGAGACAGCTAAAATTAACCAAGAGAATTACTTGTTTGGTTCTCAATATATATATTTTTTTTTTTTCAAAAGTTGAGAATCAGAAATTTTCCAATTTATAATTTTCAAAACCACAGGGTGGCCAGCATATTTCAGTATTGAAACTCATCAATTTTTCACTGACTTGGTAGTTTTCAACAATTTTTTTTGGAAATTTTTCTCTTTTAAATTGTTTTTTTTTTTAAAAAACATTTGTTTTTGTGAATTTCGCCTACGATGCATGGTCTCTTTCCCCTCTTCTTCAATTTCTCTTATCCCTCTGTTTCCAATCAATACATGAGGCAGCGCCAAGTTACAAGGGCAGAACTAGGAATTTTTTCTACGGAGAGCTGCACAGTGGGATCATTTCAGGTCTTGAAGGGGGCAAAAAGCTGATGTTTGATGCCTGATAATTCTGACAATCAAGCTCCATGATGACCCCTTTTCACTTACAATCCGGGCAAATTTTAGGGGAAAACACACTCTATATTTGACACCTTTTTTTTTTTTTGCTCCTAAAATTCTCCATGAGAGCCGAACTTTAGGATGTGCCAAATCACATGGCCAAAAGGCTTAACATTTTTTGTTTCCAAAATTGTCTGGGGGGGAGGGGGCTCAATGAACCTCTACAAGGGCTAAGCCTCCCCTTATGTCCGCCTACGCTAAGTTATCAAACAGATTGAGACACATTACTTCCATACCCTGAGATGTCCTTGTCCTTATTCTGGCGTCAAATTTTAAGCTTTACTTTTTCTCTGCGTTGGTTAAATTGATGAGAGCGTGGAGTGCTTTGCCCTTTTCAATCCGGGCCACGGAGATTTTTCCTCATTTTGGGTTCAAAGCTAAATGTCTCATTCTCGAGTTTCATTGGTTTTAATCACTGTATAAGTTTGATTTTTTTGTTCAGTTCTGTGTATAAGTTAGTCTTTTTTTTGCATTTTTTATTTTTCATTTTTTGTTCTTCGGCAATTTTGCCCATTTAAATTTTTAAATAAATAAATAAAATATTAACTAAATATCTACTTCCGTTTGATGAGAAATTGAGGGAAACCGGTGTTACTGACATCATCATAGGAGGGTGACATCAGTGACACCCGTTTTCCTCAACTACTCCTGAATAGAAGTAGATTTATCGGCTAATATTTTGAAAACTTATAAATACTACAGAGCACTTTCTACAATAGCATACTTTCTTTTTGAAACTACATGACCTCATTTTGGTACTCAGCCATTATTTTACTAAATGTTGTGTCCATAACACTAATTTTTGAGACTTTTAACTTTGTAATATCTTCGAAATTCCTTGAAAAACTGAAGAACTATAAATGGTTAACTAAGAAGGATATTTAGAACCATTTCACAGCAAAAACCAGGGAAAATATTCACGGAACATCAAAATTTTCATTGTGATTCAAGTTTTCAAAAATTTTCATTTCATTGTGAGCAGATTTTAGTTGTTAGTGTAACTGGCTATTGTATCGCTCTGATTGTTAGTATAACTGGCTATTGTATCGCTCTGATTGTTAGTATAACTGGCTATTGTATTGCTCTGATTGATAGTATAACTGGCTATTGTATCTCTTTTTCTAGTATACTTTATAATTTTTTGTATGATGCCAACTAGATCTTAATTAGACCTTGTTTTCTTCATCTTTTCTTTCGTTCTTTTTGAGCTAGTGACTAACATTACGCCTTGCCTGGACATTGAAATAACTAAATACATGGATAATCCTTGACAAAAATGTCTCCACTAAAACGAAATGCAACTTACTTGAAGCAGCTGGAGTGGTCTGCTCTGGCGGAGGGGGCATTGAAGACATCGAAGTAGCAGCCATCGCTAATTCAGCATTCAGGGCTGCAGCATTCCTCTCTTCAGCGTACAACGTTTTTTTGATTACCGTTCTAGGACTACTAACTTTTTTATTGAAATTTTTAGACATCGCTGCTCTAATGTCATTGGCGACTGGAGCACTCACTTTCCCGGCACTGAGGATATTGGACGTTGGTTCTTTAACTTTAGGCGTCGATGTTGACGAGGGCTCGGAAGAGTGAATTGTAAGCGGATCTTTCTTTGGTGACGCACCCCTTTTCGACTTGTTGGCTAAGGCTTTTTTCTTTTGTTTCCGTCCACTGTTTTCTATATCTGGATTAAGATTTGGTATTGGATGCTCGGTGAAATCTGTACTCATACGTCTTGGGCTTCCAGCAGTGCTGGAGAAAGAACTGCTAGAGGAGTGTCTCCTAATGATGCGCGATGCTTCAGCTGGTAAAGATGAGCTACTAGCTTTTGGAGAGGCACAAGGGACCGAATCTTCAACTGAGGCTGAACCTGCTAACGCTGGATCCACCTCCTCCAACTTATTCTGTCTCTGAACTCTATTGGAATTATCTTTAGGCGAACCTGATAATTTTAAAACTGCTGTTTTAACTAATTTTGTTTTCAATAATAAATCCTTTTTCTTGCGTCTTGTAGATGGTAACAAGTTGGGTTTCTGTTTGTTATTCTTCGGCGATCTTTTCTCTTCGATTGAGTAGAGCATATTAATGGCGCCCTCGTCCATCAATAATCGGTCGATTTCTCGCATCATTCTTGACTTCTTAGCTTCGGGATACTGTGATATATCCACGGGTACATATTGACCCTCTATCGTTTCTACAGCTTCAGTCTGACCATCTACCATTTCAGCTTCATTGTTATTTGAGATTGAGACATCATTTTCCAAAACCATTTCTTCAGCTTCTTTGACTTTTGGAGACGGGGTTTTCTTTGCAGAAACAGTCTCTTCAGCCTCTTTGAGTTTTGCCGAAGGAACAGGTTTCCTTCTACTCTTCCGTTTTCCGTCACTTGCAGGAGTCTGAGGACCATTGGCGGCAGCTTTACTTTTCTTGGCTTTCTTCTTGGGAGTGGGATCCAGAATTTCAGAGGCGATTTCGTCTATTATTTCATTTGATCCGTTAGTCACATCTTCTGAACCAAGCCCCAAGGTCTTGAACCTTTTGTTTGAATATTTCTTCATATAACGATTATCCTTCTCCATTTTTAATTCAGGCACTTCGGGTGGAGCCTCTGTAACTTCGTTCACATTGGCTGTAATTTTTGGAGTTGTCTCGGCACCATTTACAGGTACTACACCTATGGTGACTTTGTGCTTCCGAGCAATACTTTTGTAAGGGAGAATCGGCGCTTCCGTTTCATCTAGTTTCCGGTTTATGACAATATTTTTAAGCTTGCCCAATTTCCGACTCCGCTTCTTTGGCTTCTCCTTCGCTTCAATTTTGCTCTTTTCTTTCAGCTCTGTTTTCATTTTATTCTTCAACTCTTTCCTCAACACTTTTTGCACATTGAACTCTTGAAGTTGCTGTAGAGCCAGTTGTTTTTCCAGCTCTCTATCTAGCTTTACGTGAACTTTAGGCTTGAACTTTCTCTCAACCTTCTGCTTAGTTACTTTTTTTTCAACAACAGGAGATACTTCCTCAATTTCCGTGGTGGGAGAGTCATCTTTTAGAGTTTCTAGAAGCTCATTCTGCAATGTTGCCTGCTCCTCACTAGAAGTGCCACTCGGATTATTCGCCATCTTTGTTATCGGCGTAGTGACCTGAACTCCTGAATCTGCTTCATCACCTGATTGTTGATTTGCACCAGATTCGGGGAAAACAGGTTTAATACTTTTCACCAGTCGATGAGTCATTTTCATGGTGAAAAACACATCCCCCGCTTTAGAACCATCGATAGCGACCGTTTGCTTCTTTTGGGCTCTTTCTAATAATTCAGCAGCTATTTCATCTTGAGAAACAATCTGACTCGTTAAATTCAAGTATGGCACACGAACACCTAGACGCGGCTTCTGATAGGCTCTCACTTCTCCTGGGATATCTGCTGCTGGATTTTCAACAGTTCTTCCCATGAGATGAGAAGGTATTGAGTAGTCACTGCCATCTTGTGACTTCCCTTGCTCATCGGTTGCAGGCAACTCCTCCTCCTCTGCCTCTGACACGACAGTTTCCGCAGAATTACCTTCAGCAGCAGCCATTCCTTTAAAGAGATCCGAGCTTCAATTGATGAGTCCACTAATTCAACATTCTTGATGGAAGGTAACAGTCATGTTGATTATCTGAAAAAATAAAGACGAAATGAAGTTAAAAAGAGGACACAATGATAGTTCATTGAAGTGTACGTCAGCAGGCTGATTCTCCCTATTTGGACAAGACGAGACGAGATAGGAAGAAACGATGAATCCTATTGGTTTAAATGGCGTCACGTGACAGATTTGAAGTCATTGAGGCGCGGAAAGAGCGAGATCAGAGTCATGATTTTGAAATGAATGACTCTGATCTCGCTCTTTCCGCGCCTCAATGACTTCAAATCTGTCACGTGACGCCATTTAAACCAATAGGATTCATCGTTTCTTCCTATCTCGTCTCGTCTCGTCCAAATAGGGAGAATCAGCCTGCTGGGTCAGCAATGAAGCATGCATTCTAGCGATGTTTCATTTTGCCCATGTAAACCCAAGCAAAATATCGAATTTGAGTATTCACTACACACTCCTTAGTTCGGTCTTTTTGATAGGTTTAAATGAACAAAAAAACACACCTCATCAATTTTGCACTCAATGCAACTGTTCGGGATGACCAAATAAATTACTTTATGAAATCTCAAACCGAGAATTTTGTTTGAATTCTAGTCTTAAATCATACACATTAAAGCTAGCATTTTTTCATTCCCAGGAACTTATTCCTTAAAATTTATTCTCCGTAAATATTCCCGAGACGAGAATTATGCACAAATTTTAGTCTTTTAATTCATGCACATCACGGCAGGCATTTTTACATTCTCGGAAATTTATTATTTAAAATTTATTTTTTGAAATAATTCGAAGAAGAGAGTTCACTCTTCAAAGAGAATGATAAACCCTACTTTCTCTTCTTTCATCATGATCCAAAAGTCATTATTGAACTTGTCATGTTTTGATTCTCCTTTCATTTTGGCGGAAATTCTGAAGATAAAATAAAAGGGCAGCCAACCACAATCTTAAAGGATTACAATTGATGATCAAATTCTTAAATTTATGCCATGACCCTGTTGCCTTGCACTTTAGCACTCTGTGTTAAATTTGTTGGCGGCACCGTTCTCAGTAACTGTGGTGCAAGCGCACGTCAGTTAAAAATTTTGACTAGGATTGACATCGACAGCATAGCATCAAACCACTTCATCTCCAGTAATACTGAACGGATCACAATAATACTGTTACTGCTGTAATTGCCTTGGTACTTTAAGAAAGAATCAAACATGGAAAGTGGAATATTTTAGTAGCACAGAAGACCCAGTGTTATGAAATGAAGAGTAACTAATCAAAAAATGGTTTAGAAACTAGCTTGCGGTAATGCCCAGAATCAGGTAATTAAATGGTGATTCTCGGTATTTTTAAAGAAAAATGACTACAAAGAAATTCTTCAGTTTGAGCTAGCTATCAAATTTAGACTGATAGTTTAATTAAAATGAGATAAACCACCTGAATCTAAAAAAAATAAACTACCGGAAGCTATAATGACACTTATCTTCAAGAGTCATGGGAGCCATTTTCACTGCTATTTTTCACCAACTGTAGATTTTTACCATACCCTTGGGCTAAGACCTTTCCAGACAGGATGTAACTAAGCTCCAAGTCAATACTTTCATACTGTATTTTAGAGGTCAAGACTCCTTTCCTAATTACTTTGTGTCTTATAATGGCCCTCTCAGCAACATTACCGCAAAATTTGGGGGAAAAATGAATCTTTCTAAGGTAACGTCTACAGTTCAGGACTGAGTGTGAACTTATTTGGAAAAACTCCTGGTTCTTAAGGTGAATTTAATTAATGGTCTTCAAAATAATGTAAGACAATCATAGGCGGAACTAGGAATTTTTTCTGGGGGGGGGGGGGGGCTGAGTTCCAAGGGATCTTAGAGACACCTCGAGACCGCCCCCCTCCAAGAGGGGTACACCATGACCCCCCCCCCCCAACTTACTTAGGCGTATGATGTACTTACAGTTACAGTCGACGAATTAAATAATGTCAGATAACGTCCTGGATTTTGACTTAAGTAGGCCACATGCGATGCTTTTTACTGTGATAGGTATCGCAGGTAGTCTACTTGAACCAAAATATAAGGCGGCATCTGACATTCTTTTGTCGACTGTAAGTACCTACATCATACACACCTAAGTTAAGATATGAAATAAATTGTACTCATATAGCTATTAGCTGGGGTGCGAAACAATTAGGCAATCACAAAATTAAATGACAAACATCATATACTGTAATATTTTTTTTTTTTTTTTTGTGGGTAAACGTTTTTTTGTTTCCAAAATTTTCTGGGGGGGCTTGGCAGACCTCTGGGGGGGCCTTAGCCCCCACCTGCCCCCCCCCCTATTTCCGCCTAAGAAGACAATAGTTTTAAACAAATTTTTGGAGACCCAGATACTTATGATAGAAGAAATTGTACATTTTCAATCCAACTTTGATGGATTTTACTCTTCCAAACTTGATGTAAAATGATAACAGGAAATGTTGCCTTGATTTGTATGATGCGACATATGTTTTCCGTAGAACTGAACATAAGAATGTCAAGCCTTCCTGGCACTATACTCCGCTTTACGATAATTGGCAACTGGAATTTTTGAGGTAAATGTGTAAACGGCAACTCAAGTGACCCCTCTTTGGCTTACATTGATTTTCTAGACTTCGCTCATGGGTGGATACAGAAATTTGTCTTCCTTTTTCTGCAGCCATTTGAACGCATGTGTTAGAAAAGGATAGCAGAGGAGGCCACCACGTGACTATAGCCCCTAACTCCTTCCTTTTCTAACACACACATTCAAACGGCTGAAGAAAGAGACACTCCTGCATATTACCTGCTGATAACACGACAAGGCTCTTACTACCGTCTTTCATATGCAAACCCCCATCAGATTTCCTTCATTTTCTGCAAATTCAATTTTTCAATTTTTTATTTTTTTGTTTATTTTTTGCAGATTCAGAAAACAATAAAAAAGTCTCAAATATTCAAGTATCTGGTACATTCTTCCCTAGTATGATCGCGATAATGTTGAGCCTTCAACTCTTAAACAAACCCCCTCCCCCATCATGAAGAGACACAAAAATGAACGCTGTATTTTACACAAAAAGACCGATGGTTTAAAAGAAAGCTTAGATGCACTGTAAGACTGATTGAGTTGAGAAACTACGACCAGATAATACACATCGGAAAGATAGCCAAAAGCAGTTTGCTCCCAACTGACCAATTAATTCTGTCGTGCGGGTAAGCCGGATGGAGGAAGGATTAACGACCGCCACTCCGGACAAATGTATACATGCTTTGGAAGGAGTGAATCACAAGCAATAAAAAATCACTGCCTCGCTGAAACAAGAGTGCCCTAAGAGGCTAGGACAGTAACATAAACCCAGTGGCGTAGGGGGTCCAGGGGGTCTAGACTTTCACGAGACATCAAAAGTTACCCTTAAACAAGATAATTTTTTGCTTTTCCAAAGAAATTTTACCAAATTATTACCGTCTAAACCCCCCCCTTAGAAAATTTTCAGACCTCAGACCTCCCTTCCTTGAAAAATTATTGGCTACACCCCCCCCCCCTTAGAAAATTTTCGGACCTCAGACCTCCCTTCCTAGAAAAATTATTGGCTACACCACTGCAAAAACCAAACAAGTTTACAACCTTGAGATCAAAATGAGCTTAAATTTTCCAATGTTTACTGCTTCTTCAAAAAAAGATTAAGTCTTCCCTTTACCGCCAGTCCTCTCTGATATCTGATAAAGCCATATAAACTTATCAAAATACATCAATGGTCAGGCGGTTGAGGGGTAACAAAATTATTATAAAGGAATTCTCAGACCAAGACATTTTCGGCGCGATTGCATTTTCATACATCTGGCGAAAGGATACCCAACTTTCGTGTAGCACCACTCCTTTCCCCACCTCAACGAATTTAGGATAAGGCAAAGCAACATACCGAATTCCAATTCTTAGAATTCTCTACTGAAAAACAGAACTGCACTAATTTTGGTTCCAAAAAAATATGCTGCGAAGATCGATTGGGTGATACAGAGTGAAGGAGAAATCAAACAGGAATACAGACAACAATGGATTATTTCAGAAGATATTGCAATTGAAAGTTCTACAGCTTTCAATAAAACATCTACTTTACACTGCTAAGAGTACTACGTTATTGGTTAGTAGCAGAGCGAACCTGATGTTTTCGCGATGACTGTAGGAATGTTATATCTAGTATGTAACAACCTGTAGTTACAAAAGAAATGTAAGTAAGAGACTAAAGCGTGCAACTGTCTGATAAAGAAGATTTGACTAAGAATGTAGGCCCATTAGGGCTTCACTAGACTTGGTGTTTACGACCGAATTTTGAGGTGTTGACACGGGGTCAATTACCTGACGCAAAGTTCATCACACGCAGACTGACTTTCACAGGATTTTGACCTAGTGTCAACACTAACTACACTGTACATAAAATCGGCCCTGAGTGAAACAACCCACTGCAAAGGTCTCAGCAAAGAAACTTAGGAAAGTATCTCTACGAAACTAAGAATACTTGGTAGGTGGCTGGTAATTTGATGGAGAGAATACACACCAAAAGCATTAAAAGTCTTTCCCACAAGAAAAACTCATGACACCGCAATATAGAGAGCTATACAATGAAATTGAGAGGGGAAGTCAGTGGACGAAAGTAATTATTACTTAAGTTGTATTAGCTTTACTGTGTGAACATAAATATGAAACACAGGATTCACTCAAAAGCACGGCTAATCAGTTTCAAGATGGCGCTCAGCTGAAAAACATTCCGCGCCAGCAATAACATTGAAATTGCTAAGTTTCCTCACTTTAGGCCGAGGAAAACAACCGCACAAAACGAAAGCGAAAACTGTCACAAATATAAAATACAGTGCAATAAAAGAATAAAACACACCGGAGCGGCGAAATCATTAACAGGCCACAAATAATGCGAAGACTGACGCTGCCGAAGTTAGGTTAGAAATTACGAAATCAAGCTACGAAAAGAAGTTGTAGAAACAATTAAACGATCGACAAAAATCAAACGAACTTCGGTTCGCAAGAGAAGTATCTAAAAAGCACCGAAAAACCCGAGAAAGAAGGTGCGCACACAACTTACCTTGACAGAACCTGAGGTACAAGGTATTCTCCGGGTACATAAGCACTTGAGATCCAAACACAGCATTAACAACGCAACACCTTAAAAAACCAAAAACTAGAAACGAAGTAACACGAATCTGGGGTCAGATTAGATCTCACACGCGACCAAAATCTCCAAAAAACACGCGAATGAAGAGAAATTAATACTTATTTCTAAACAGCCAAAGGGGTTTCCGAATTTCTGACCATCAACGAAGTAACGAATCAAAGATTTTCAACACAATCCAGAGACAGACCGCATATCGAAAGCGCCCGAGAGCCGATTGAATATGCAACCCGGGTAACAGATTTAATATTTACCCGACGTGCTACTAACAAACTCGTCGTATTGAAAGCAAATAGGGAAAGAAAACTATTATAAAAAATTGATAGTACTTAAAACAAAAACTCTCTGAAATGAGGCACCGGTTGGAACGTAATAAACAGTAATAACCCATAAATGCTCAGACTAACTTGACATTTTTCGGTGTTTCCCGAAAAAAAAGCAGCATCTTAGATCAACGAAAGTGAATAATGAAGCAACCGATAATTTTTGGGCCCAGTAAAACGACGGGTACACTGTGAAACCCAAAACTGATGTTTTTGAAAAATGACCCAGATTGACAAAAACGAAACAAACAAAAAACAACAGGTGGTCGTTAACTACTGACTGGGGCTAAATATTGGATGATGCATAAATTTGGCGGACCTTAACAACGTACTTACAGTTGAGTCGAGACAATATTATTAATAATAATTTAGTGTCAAATCCGAATCAACGATTAAGGACCTGACAAGGTTGCCATGGCATATCTCAAGGCCCATTAATTAATTACAGATAACTCTGCGGAAGCTGTATAATCTTTTGAGCGCCAACCGAATTTGGAAGAAACCAAATATAAAGCAAACTAATGAGAGGTTGGACCAAATCGGGAAGCGATGAGTCTTATTTACAATGTATATGTAAAGAACGATGCTCAGAGATTACACAGCTAGCTACCGGTCTGACCTGAATTCAGCCGGGTGGGGGGTTTGGTTCCAAAAATTTCAGGTGACTACGGACAATTGAGGCGGTGGCTGCAAAAACAGCACATACCGAAAAACCTGATTTTCAGAAAACGCATTTAAAGTTTTCATTTGCTAATAACGCGTTGATATGATTTGGAAATGAGTACAATTTTTCTTGGTTTTATGCTTTGAACCCTTTTTGAAGAGAATCCAAGGACAAATTTAAAAAAAAAAATGGTTTGAGTTCATTCGCGGCCAGTTTAAAAAAGTGAGTTATGTGCGGTTTTTGCACCCAACAATTAAATTAACGCAGATTTGATGGGATTTGACAGTTAAATGAGAGAATAATAATTTTTTTGCCATAATTTATTGAAACATAAAAATTTAAAGTAAAGTAACAACGCAAACTGAAACAAAAAAGTAAAAACTAAATAATAAATCAGCTATATTTGGCTCGCAATTAAATGTAAAGGAAAATGACCTCTCAAAGTACATGAGCATAGCCAGCAATTTGGCAACCATGAATTCTTCCCATTTGAACGCATGAGAAAAAATCGACTCTTGAGGAGACCATGGCTCTTTTGCTAATCGATTGTTTCTCATGCATTCAAATGGGAATAGTACACAGTTACACACAGTTATACGTACAGTGCATGTACTCGTATGTGCTGTTTTTGCACCCATCGACGCGATATCTCCGCGTAGAATCATCGTCACGTCACCAAATTCACAGGGGTGATACTTCTTGAGTATAATTTTCAATTGCGCTGTTGGGCGCAAAAACAGCACATACGCGCATGGGCTGTTAATGCAGGGGCCGCCTCAATTTAGAAACCCACAGCTGCGTTTATTGCCCCTCCCACCTATACACACACCCATACACACTGGACCGTAAATTAATATCCTCTGGCATATTTACAGGTATTTTGGACCCCCATAGCAGGAAAATTTAATTCCCGATTAATTAAATTGTCAAGAGAAAGGACGTCAGAACTCGGACAGATCACTTACGCAAGTATAGCTTTCGTTGAATTTAAAAAGCTGGACTGCCCGGAGAACGTCGAGGAGATAGCTATCTAGCCCCTGCTCAAAAAAGTGCTGGAGATAAATGGAGCTGTTATGAGATAACTGTTCCTACGTAACGGCGCTGTTTTTGCATAATCAGTGAATTGAAGGCGCAAGAGGATTGCCTTTGACGAAGCGCAGCCTCAATCTTGAAGCCGGTCTCGGATCTCGTCTCGGAGGCCGGTTCTTTGACAGGGTAACTGCCACCGGTGCGCAAGTCAAAGCCCCCCCCCTTCCACACTCGAGAGAAGGAAAATTTAAAAAAAAAAAAAGTGAATGCATCTGTAGTGGGCCCACGGTCGGTACCCCTTTGTAACATCTATGAGCTCAGGCAGTTGATTAGAAACAAAGCTGCCGTTCCGTGAATATTTAATGGCATTTTTTAATTCGTCTATGATTCCACTGGTTTAGAAACGATTACACAGTTCAGTTCAGAGTACGACTTACGACTACAATGCACGAAAATTCTCGCATATGTACGTACATCATCTGTTCTCGAGCGGTGAAGTCGTCGACGACTTCATAAAACTTGCGGACGATTTAATCATTTACAAACGGCGATTGCATGCACGGATTAATATAAAATATCACAGATGCGAGTATTTTCGTGCATTACAGTCATGAACTGAACTGGACTGTGTAATGTTTTCATAGCCGGTGGAATCATCGGAGAATTAAAAAAATATCATTAATGACACTTTCAGGAGTTAATCCGCAGGGTATAAAAATGACGGTTTTTACTCGAGTATCACCAGTGTACCTACAAGTGGCGTTGCTTGCATTTTGACAACATCGCATTGTGTCCATTTAAACCCACGTAAAAGGTCGAATGCGAAGGTGTTCACCGAACACCCGATAGTTCGATCTTTTTCATGGGTTTAAATTGACACAATGCGACGTTGTCACAATGCACGCTACGCCACTGGACCTACTTACTTTGATGATATCATTCCAAATAAGTTGTATACGTGAGAAGCGGGGTGGCGAACGGGGACAGGGTGCTATTTGGCAACCATGTTCAGTAGCGCACGCAGAAATTTGTCTTTCTCTCTCTTGCCCCATTAGAGCACGCGTGTTAGAAAAGGACAAGAACAGGGGCTAAAACGTGACTTCAGCCCCTATTTCTTTCCTTTTCCAGCACATACATTCAAACGGGAGAAGAGAAAGAGAGACATATTTCTGCGTACGCTACTGACCATGTTTATTGCCATTTGACCCTATGCTAAAATATCGATTTCCAAGGAGTTTAGAGAATCCTTGAAGATAGATTATTTTGCATGGGTTCAAATGGATAAAAATCGTTGTTGTCTCCTAGCACGAGCCACCACCGAAGAAAATATGTTTGCTTTTTGAGGTGGCAAGTTTTCGTCCCGTAATTTGTATGACCTTTCTCCATTTTCTCCGCCCCTTGGAAACTGCATGCCCCCTTTGAGCGATGCACATTTCTGTAGGCATTTGCCCTTTGACCTCCTCTCGGGAGTCGACGAAACAAAGAGATAGCTGAAAGCGATCAATCGTATTAGTTTAAACGGAGCGGCGTCCGGATGTGAACGAGGCATACTACTTACTGTTGACTGGTCCATCCGAACGAATGACGTGTTTATGTGACCATGGCGCCGATTAATAACCGCGTCTGTAAGTTGTTTGTTACGTAGGCGTAGGTACTATGTTAGAAGCGACGGATCGTCAAAAAAAAAGGAGAAAGTTACTGACTTTGACCCTCCTCCTCCGCCCCCCCCACCAAATAAAATAGTCCAAATTAAATTTGTAACAAATTGTAAGGGGTTTAAGAGAACCCTTTAATGTAAACTCGTTATATGGAGGCCCCCATTAGGTGTAGCTCTTTAATTCGGTTTCGGTTTAACTATTCCCTCAGAAAAGCAAATCAGTTTTAAAACTGGTATCTATTGCAATTTCTGACGGGCACCCGAGGTAATTAGGGGCAGTGTTGCCAAAAGTGGACTATTTCGTTGAGAATACCTACAGCCACAAGTGAGTGTGGACAGTCCACGCTCCCCGATCCTCTATCCCTATCCACAGCGTGGACTTTTTTCAACTCGAAAATAGTCCACGTGTGGATTATTCTACTCCGTCCAAACCTGGCAACAGTGATTAGAAGCCTCGAACATCACAGTAAATGATGCGTTTTTTTATTCTCCGGAATCCGCACCGGTGCAATAACCCGGAGTTTTCGGAGCTGCTCCGAAGCTGTCTGGTGCAGCACCGGTCACGTGTTGAAGCTCCGGAGCTCCTGCTCCGGTGCATCGGTCTTCAACTCCGATACAATGGATCTTGACTCCGATACACTGGAGCTTGCACCGGAGCAGCTCCGGGCGCATCGCACCGCTAATAAAACAACACTTCGGTGCGCACCGGTGCTGGAGCCCCGGAATAAAAAAACACTCCGGAGCACTGGAGCTGCACCGGTGCGCGCTCCGGAGAATAAAAAAACGCATCAGAAGGAGGGGGCAAGTTTGCAGCCCTCCGCAAATTGCTGCCCTTCAAAATTACGAATTTGGCGACTCTGTTTTTTTTTTTGCTTGAACAAACTGACTTTGCCGCTTCGAGGATGGTTTTTTTTTTTTCTTCTTGTCCTAATTTTGCCCCCCCCCCCGGGTACGACACTGGAAAGCTTACTACATAAAATACACCGCGAGTCTCCCGGAAAAAGGATCTCAGAGACACAGAGACCGTGACTTTTGGAGTAGCTTTTTCAAAACCAATCATCTTACGCCTTCAATTCGTGGGTTATGCAAATACAGTACCGTCGTCTAGGAACAGTTATCTCACCATAACACCATTTATTCCCGGCACTTTCAGATGCAGGCGCTAGAATATGGGTTATGGTATACGAATGTCGCTTGTCTCCGTGAACGGCGAAAGTCAACAAAACAAGCTATTTTCAGAGCTTATTTTGTAACTGATTATGAATACTTGCGTAATTAACTGACCGACTTTTGTTTTATTCTCTGGCAAATATTGAACTGCACGACCGCACTTACCTAAAAACTCGGAAAATAAAGTTTCAAAAGGTGATCAGCAAAATTCACCATGGTCGTGAAAATAAATAAAAAAGTTGTTTTCCTGTGAGCTCTAAGGCTTCGGTAATATGACTCAACTCATGACTCTTAAACATGGGGAAAAATGTGATGTCACCAAAACCCCCCTTGTGACCCCTCTATCGCTTCAGCTTGGCGAATGGAGTCGGTCGCCCTCAAGGGTTTTCATATATTTTGCATCTGAGGCTCTTTCACTCATGCATGACGACTTTTGACTCGTAAACATGGGCTAAAAGGTGATGTCTCCAAAACCCCCCTTGTGACCCCTCTATCGCTTCAGCCTGGCGAATGGAGTCGATCGCCCTCAAGGGTTTTCATATCTTTTGTATCTGAGGCTCTTTCACTCATGCATGTCGACTCATGACTCGTAAACATGGGCTAAAAGGTGATGTCTCCAAAACCCCCCTTGTGACCCCTCTATCGCTTCAGCTTGGCGAATGGAGTCGATCGCCCTCAAGGGTTTTCATATATTTTGCATCTGAGGCTCTTTCACTCATGCATGACGACTTTTGACTCGTAAACATGGGCTAAAAGGTGATGTCTCCAAAACCCCCCTTGTGACCCCTCTATCGCTTCAGCTTGGCGAATGGAGTCGATCGCCCTCAAGGGTTTTCATATATTTTGCATCTGAGGCTCTTTCACTCATGCATGTCGACTCATGACTCGTAAATGTGGGCTAAAAGGTGATGTCTCCAAAACCCCGCTTGTGACCCCTCTATCGCTTCAGCCTGGCGAATGGAGTCGATCGCCCTCAAGGGTTTTCATATCTTTTGTATCTGAGGCTCTTTCACTCATGCATGTCGACTCATGACTCGTAAACATGGGCTAAAAGGTGATGTCTCCAAAACCCCGCTTGTGACCCCTCTATCGCTTCAGCCTGGCGAATGGAGTCGATCGCCCTCAAGGGTTTTCATATCTTTTGTATCTGAGGCTCTTTCACTCATGCATGTCGACTCATGACTCGTAAACATGGGCTAAAAGGTGATGTCTCCAAAACCCCCCTTGTGACCCCTCTATCGCTTCAGCCTGGCGAATGGAGTCGATCGCCCTCAAGGGTTTTCATATCTTTTGTATCTGAGGCTCTTTCACTCATGCATGTCGACTCATGACTCGTAAACATGGGCTAAAAGGTGATGTCTCCAAAACCCCCCTTGTGACCCCTCTATCGCTTCAGCTTGGCGAGTGGAGTCGATCGCCCTCAAGGGTTTTCATATATTTTGCATCTGAGGCTCTTTCACTCATGCATGACGACTTTTGACTCGTAAACATGGGCTAAAAGGTGATGTCTCCAAAACCCCCCTTGTGACCCCTCTATCGCTTCAGCCTGGCGAATGGAGTCGATCGCCCTCAAGGGTTTTCATATCTTTTGTATCTGAGGCTCTTTCACTCATGCATGTCGACTCATGACTCGTAAACATGGGCTAAAAGGTGATGTCTCCAAAACCCCCCTTGTGACCCCTCTATCGCTTCAGCCTGGCGAATGGAGTCGATCGCCCTCAAGGGTTTTCATATCTTTTGTATCTGAGGCTCTTTCACTCATGCATGTCGACTCATGACTCGTAAATGTGGGCTAAAAGGTGATGTCTCCAAAACGCCGCTTGTGACCCCTCTATCGCTTCAGCCTGGCGAATGGAGTCGATCGCCCTCAAGGGTTTTCATATCTTTTGTATCTGAGGCTCTTTCACTCATGCATGTCGACTCATGACTCGTAAATGTGGGCTAAAAGGTGATGTCTCCAAAACCCCGCTTGTGACCCCTCTATCGCTTCAGCCTGGCGAATGGAGTCGATCGCCCTCAAGGGTTTTCATATCTTTTGTATCTGAGGCTCTTTCACTCATGCATGTCGACTCATGACTCGTAAATGTGGGCTAAAAGGTGATGTCTCCAAACCCCCCTTGTGACCCCTCTATCGCTTCAGCTTGGCGAATGGAGTCGGTCGCCCTCAAGGGTTTTCATATATTTTGCATCTGAGGCTCTTTCACTCATGCATGACGACTTTTGACTCGTAAACATGGGCTAAAAGGTGATGTCTCCAAAACCCCCCTTGTGACCCCTCTATCGCTTCAGCTTGGCGAATGGAGTCGATCGCCCTCAAGGGTTTTCATATATTTTGCATCTGAGGCTCTTTCACTCATGCATGTCGACTCATGACTCGTAAACATGGGCTAAAAGGTGATGTCTCCAAAACCCCGCTTGTGACCCCTCTATCGCTTCAGCCTGGCGAATGGAGTCGATCGCCCTCAAGGGTTTTCATATCTTTTGTATCTGAGGCTCTTTCACTCATGCATGACGACTTTTGACTCGTAAACATGGGCTAAAAGGTGATGTCTCCAAAACCCCCCTTGTGACCCCTCTATCGCTTCAGCTTGGCGAATGGAGTCGATCGCCCTCAAGGGTTTTCATATCTTTTGTATCTGAGGCTCTTTCACTCATGCATGTCGACTCATGACTCGTAAACATGGGCTAAAAGGTGATGTCTCCAAAACCCCCCTTGTGACCCCTCTATCGCTTCAGCTTGGCGAATGGAGTCGATCGCCCTCAAGGGTTTTCATATCTTTTGTATCTGAGGCTCTTTCACTCATGCATGTCGACTCATGACTCGTAAATGTGGGCTAAAAGGTGATGTCTCCAAAACGCCGCTTGTGACCCCTCTATCGCTTCAGCCTGGCGAATGGAGTCGATCGCCCTCAAGGGTTTTCATATCTTTTGTATCTGAGGCTCTTTCACTCATGCATGTCGACTCATGACTCGTAAACATGGGCTAAAAGGTGATGTCTCCAAAACCCCCCTTGTGACCCCTCTATCGCTTCAGCCTGGCGAATGGAGTCGATCGCCCTCAAGGGTTTTCATATCTTTTGTATCTGAGGCTCTTTCACTCATGCATGTCGACTCATAACTCTTAACCCTCTAAGGGCCAGGAGGCTGATTATGCTTGTTTGGACGAGACGAGATAGCGAGAATCGACCAATCCCATTAGTTTAAATGGCGTCATACGTGACATATTTGAAGTCATTCAAGCGGCGGATCGACGGTTTCCGAGTCATGAATTTGAAAAGAATAACTTGGATACCGTCGAGCCGCAGCTTGAATGACTTCAGATCTATCACGTGACGCCATTTAAACTAATGGGATCGGTCGATTCTCGCTATCTCGTCTCGTCTCGTCCAAACGAGCAGAATCAGCCTGCAAGTTAGCTCAAAAGAACGCTGCTTTTCGGTTTACAAAGGGAAGGTAGTTAACTGTTCGTACTTGGGGGAGTTGGAATTGCCTATACGATGCGTTGAAGGCGCCCGAAGAAACTCCATCTTATAAGTGTTTTCATCGATAATCGCGTTTATCCGGAATGAAAACTGAAACTATGTGAAATAGACTAGAGGAGAAAAACGAGTATACTCGGGCTAGGCCCGTAAGGGGTTAGACATGGGCTGAAAAGGTGATGAAACCAAAACCCCCTTTGTGACCCCTTTATCGCTTCAGCTCGGCAAATGTAGCCGATCGCTTAAAGGGTTTTCATATCTTTGGCATCCGAGGCTCTTTCACTCATGCATGCCAACTGTGGTAATGGTAACAGGTGTATTTTGAAAATCACGATTTACGACCGTAGACTCGCCGCCAAAGGTAGCTCGCCGTGCGATTAAGTAACAATAAAAATTTTCGATTTAAACTTGGGTACATAACAATCGAATCTTGACCCTCCTAGAGAATTGATTGTTCAACATTCGTTCAAATCCCGAAAAAAACATTGTTGACAAATTGCATGAGGCACGACTTGTCACATCACAAAAGCGCTCAAACTGAGAATTCTTTTCTAATGATGTATCACAGGAAAGGAATCATTGGTTTATCAGTAGCGGGTCACGCTATTTGAGAACCATCTTTTCTGCCATTTGATTTTATACAAATGTATCGATTTATCAGGGATTCAGTGAATCCACTAAAGATCGACTATTTTACGTACGTTTTCATGGAAAGAATCCATAGTTGGCACATCGCACAAATCACCACTTGGATTATCTCTATTATTCTGACTGAATACGTACAGGGTGTAGCAAAGCCCCCCCCCCGCTAACTTTTAAATGGTTACAGATAAAAAGAACCAAACTTGGAAGATGCGGACAACAGTAGGTACTTCATGTTCATGTTGGCGTATCCCGCTTAGCCATAATTTCCGGAGGGTGTGCTCCTATAAACCCCCTTATAAGGGAGGAGGGGGGAGTTTCGCCCTCCAACTTCACTTTCCCTGGGGTACCTGAAAATTGGTGACCTCTCAAGAATGAGTAACACTTAAAATAATGGAACCAGTGCGCTAGCGTTTTTTGAATTTCGAAGTCGCGTTTCTTCCATTGAGCCTCTAAAAATTTAGAAATGTTTTGAAGAAATTAGGGGATCAAAAGCACTCTTCAGAAAATTTACTTGGAGATGAGATATTTTTGCTCAAAATTACTTGCTCTGGAGAGCATTTTAGACCCATACTTAGTTTTTTAAATTTGGACCACTTTAAAAGAAAGTTACGAATTTCAAAAAATGGGTCCATATCAAACTTCAACCTTTGATACATCAAAAACGGAATACGATATCGACTTCCGGTTTCTTTATTTACTGGAGTCCTCTTCCAAAAATGGGGGGGGGGGGTTTAACAGCCCCCAGCTCAAAATTTCCAAAGCAAAGTCCCTATTTCATGATGAATGAAAGAGGTGATACATAATGGGAAAAAAACACTTTGCAAGCCTAATGGGTCCAATTTAAAAACTCAGGCTCACTAGACACTAACAGCTGAAAGAATCACAATGAAATACTTTTTCAAATTTGATTTATCTTCATTAGGATTCAGAGAGAGAAAATATAAAACTTTATTTTGCTGAAGGCCCTGATAGGGGATTTTCCCTAACAGAAATATTTCTTGTTCTGAGAGCAAAAAGCATTGGTTGGAGAATGAAAAGACATCTATTTTAAGAAACTGTGGAAAATGATTGTACTCAAGGCAACAGCTCAACATTTTTATGTACAAATTACAAACTACTTACAAAATTAATGCACATTGATTTAGCTGCTGACGTTTTGATGAAAAAAAAAAAAAACAAAAAAAGAAGAGCGTACAAGGCATGGACATAACTTGGAAGTTTTTTTAGGGGCCCCTCCCCCGATTGATTGCCTATGGAGGAGCTTAAGTACCAATTGCCATAAACGGTGTGTTAAAAAAAAAGAAGCCTCTACCCACAGTCTGATTTTTGAATGATTACACATTAAAATAGAATTTTCCTGATAATTTACTATCATGATTTAGTCCTTTTAAAGCACTTAGTTTCAAAACGAGCAGTATCAATTGCATCGTTTTTACAGTAAAAAGCCTGTTGCTTGCAATTTGACAAAACATTCTCTCAATAACAAGAGCTAGGACTTAGCAAATTTTTAAGGAAAAAGTTCTAAAAATTAGGTGTATTAGATTTGTTTGTAAAAATCAAAAGCTGCACAGTCATGAAAAACGCTGCAATGGACATTGCAGGCTTTGTCTCTCTTACGTACTCCTTTCAAGCATCATAAAAAATGTTGAGGCGGCAGCTGGGTGGTCTCACTCTCATATCCCAAAATGTTGAAAACAGTTACCCCTACCCGCCGATACATTGTTGTGATAAACTGCTCAGTTTCATAAAAACCAGAGCTCTAGTGTAAACGTTTCTCATTTCCGAGATATTAAAAGACAGCCATAGTTAGATTTTGGCATTTTTACAAAACTTATTTCATAGGGACAGAACAAGTTGGGCAGCAAATGATGTAGTACATATGTATTTCAATGAGTAGAGGTCTAATAACGAATTGTTTTCTAAATTTGCTGCCACATCTGTATTTATTCCGAAGGAAAACTTATTTTACTGAGTATTCATGCTCTTGGTTTGGCACTTCAAAATTTTTTGACAGTAGTTATGATTTTTTGAGAGAAGGCCAGGGTTGACCTTTGATATCTCGAAAAACAGAAGCAATAATATTAATCTTCAAGGCACACAAAAATAATGATTTATCACTGCTCATTATCTGAAGATAAGGTTCGCCATTGAAAACTTTTGAGATAACGTAATGAAATCCCTTTGATGGCTCCTCAAAAATTTCAAAAGCTCCATAGTTGAATAGGGGAGGACTTTTAGAAAAAAATATACATAATAGCTTTCATTTAGACTTTCTCTGCAGGGGAGGGGGGTCTTTTCCTGGTTATGCTCAAGACACTATGATTTCTGTTCTGACAGATGGAGAAAAACAAGTGATGACATTAATCTATGATAATATGAGAGAGAATTATAATGAAAATCTTGGTTTTATGAATATTGAATAGTTATGAAAACCAAGCTTTGCAACATGACTTTCATTGTTGTGAAGGGGTAAAATATGTCTACAAGGAAAAACAGTCTTAATAACACAATTTTTGAGAGCAAAGGTATTGGTATGAAATCACTGGAACGTTTAAAAAGATCCCTCAGCACAACTACATTAAATAAAGCCGCCAGAAAAGCAGATAAAAAGTTAACATCTAATTGTCAAATGAGCCAGTTCTTTTTGCGGTGACATTCACAAGAGATTGGAAAGTCAACGAAAGCGTTTCAATACCTGCACGTAGATTCAGAATGCCGAAGGTTCTTTTGCCACCTATGTTCTCACAAACTTATAGACTAATCAGAAACGGCTCATGAAAAAAACTTCAAGATCTACAACTGTAAGGCAATGATATTTAAAAATAATGAGAATCACGAAAGAAAACTTTCTACAACATTTACAGAGTTGCAAAATTTCAAAGAGCAAATCACTCGCAAAGACAATATTACAAGCTTATCTCTTCATAAGATGCTTGTTGGCTAAAGACAATTATAAACTATCATCAAAAGTTGCAGAGCCTAACCTAATCATTATGTTTCCTCAGCCAATTAGCACAGCATTTTTGTACGGAATAATTGAATTAATGTATGTTTTTTGATTTTGGAAATCAGGTAGCAATGGAAGAAAAGCATAGTTTGACTTGATTTTTTAAAAGCATTTACTGTTCCTCACGATTAAAGTTTTGAGAGCAGTGAAAACAATTTCAAAATGAAACATGGATGTTTGAAAATAGACGAGTAGTTAAATTTTTTTTTACTCGAATCTCTGAACGGAAGTAGTTTGAACAGCAAAGAAATAAAACATCTGAGATTGAGAAAGTTTGCTTTACCTCCATAAAAATTTTATCACACGCTCGCTAAAACAAATGTACTAAATATCTTGATTCCAATGATTTCAGGCAAAGTTGGGGATCGTATAATCCTCTAAATTGTCCCACCACCGCTTTCCCAAATTTTACATTTTTTGGGCAATTTGAATGGGACAGCAAATAATTATAACCCTCATTTGTTATTCCTTTTATACTGTCTAATGGAACTGAAATTTAGGAAAGCAACAGTGACTCAAATAAGCAACTTTAAAGGTCCCAAACTTTTGCCTGGAATCACCTTAAACACTCAAGCTTACATCTACTTTTTATAAAAATCAGGAGGAAAAAGAGAAGTAACACAAACGAATGAAACATGACTAAACTTTGTTTTTCATTCGTAAAATTTAACATGGTCGGTGAGTTCGAGTTCGATTTCGTGACTTTTGAAGACTGAATTAATATGTAAATTGAGGAGTTGAGGTTGTTTCATAAAAGTTGGCCGATGATAGATACGCTTGTTACAGAGACAAGTTTGCGAGAACGCAAACACTGTGCACAGCGAGCTGCATGATCTGTCAGCGGCCATCTTTCGTGAAATGAGCTCTACTTTGATAAAAGGGCACATATAATAGAGGATCTGCTATTGCCCAAAAATCCTGGTTTCAAAATATTCTTGCTTAAAATTCTGATGAGAAAAACTGGATTTTCATGACTAACTCACAATCTGAGCATCGTCTAATCATCAGATGGTTAAGAAATCAAAATCCAGCATTTCATAATCTTGCACAATAACCTATTGAAATCAGGTTTATTAAGCACGAGCACACCCCATGTTTTAACTGTCCTTTTACCGAAGTACTCCTGAATTATAGGAAACAATTGTTGATACTGTTAAAAGATGAGAAAAGTTAAAACTTTGCGGAAAAAATAGAGCGCGGTTGACATTTTGTAAAAAATTACACCCGGAAAAAAAAAGAACAGAAAGTTAAATAAAATGGGTACGTCAAAACCGTATTTACAATCAAATAATAACAAGCGCTACAATACAAAGCAGATAGTTCAGCGAAAAAGACAGAAGATTGACACAAATAAATAAAATTTACAATTAAAAAAAAATGGGGACATTGGGAGGTAATGAAAAAATGTACGCGACAAGTTGCTTGCAAAATCGTTATCATTCATTTGATTTCGACATCAGAAGATTGTAAAATAAATAAATAAATAAGTTTGTTTGGCATGCAACGATAAAAGTAATCAAGGGAAGTCTATTTAATTAAAATGCATTTCAATCCTCAGCAATTAAGAGGAGCAATCAAATTATGACAGGCAAAGATTAAAAAACTAAATAAGGTCAAAATAACAAAAAGAAATGAGCAGCTTTAAAAATATAATATATACTGCCATTCCATCTTAAAATTAAAAAAAAGCAAACAGTCTTGTCCTAGGTTTATCAATGAAACACTGATCTGGTGGTCTTAATGGGCCGGCGATAAGCTGTCGGAAGATGTTACGACTAAAGGTCTGTGAGGAATGGATGAAATATTGTGAAGCCTGAAAAATATGGAAAGAAAACAGAAAATCAAAAAACCGTTCTTCACCAGGGAAAGAGAAGTATCTGCATTTACAAGGGTCAGTCAAAAAGTAAGTTTCATAGGTCTTTTTTTCACGCCCTAATTATGGTGGAAAAAATCCAATTACACCATTGAACTTGTCATATTTTCAGCTTTACAACAATGCACAGTTTTTTAAAATAGGTTCATTTTTGATGGAGATATGGCTAGTTTTCTACTTGTATGTCAACAAATTTTCCGCCACCTCCTGCCAATTTTTTATGATTATGAGCAATCTTCGAATCAGCAATAACAAAAATGGCTCATACCAAAAATTGACATTGACATGTTTTGCTTTACCGATTTCCATCAGTCTGCACCTGTTTTGATGACGGATAACTATAGATAACACAGCAGAGGCGCATCGAATTTGAAAACGGCCAATTTTATGGCGCTGTTTTAATACCCCAGTAAATACTTGTTTACATTTGATTATAATTAATTGGTGTCCTGTTTCTTTAAACCAAGCATTCCTTATAAAGCAAGTGCAACTAGCAGGTGTAAACATTATGGTGGCACTGCTCTCCGTCACTGTCATGCAAGCATAAAAAATCGGACCAAGATTTTGGCAAGGATTTTTACATCAAAAAACAGCATTTTTAAAGGGCTATGTCTCGGTTACTGTTGAACAAATTGCGATAATGGGGAAGTTGCAAGGGTCTGAAATTGTGTTTTTTGTGAAGACAATTATAGTACTTGATGAGCTGAGAACAATGGAACCTTTGGTTTTCACCTGAGTGTCCACGTTCTGGAGATACACACATGTAAAGTTATAAATATACGTAGTGACGTCACTGCATGGTATTCCCTTTTAAAACTACATATTTTGGGCCAAAATCTTATCTTCGGAACAATGGGACTTAATTAGAAACCAAAGGCATCTTTATTCCTAGCTCATCAAGCACTTTCATTTTCTTTGTAAAAAACACAACATTTCAAGCCATTGCAACTGCCCCATTGTGCTCATCAAAATTTTCTCAGCATTCATTCAAGAGTCGGTCATCAAAATGGAAGTTACTGAAAGTACAAATGACCCACAAGACTAATTTTAAGTCGATACGATTCATAGTTCAAGGCGATTCATCCAAGTAGCTTCGATTGTTCATGATCGACTTCCAGCAGGCTGATTCTCCTCGTTTGGACAAGACGAGACGAGATAGCGAGAATCAGTCTCTCCTATTGCTTTAAATGGCGTCACGTGACAGATTTGAAGTCATTTGAGCTCCTTTCTGACACCCTCCGAGTCATTACTTTCAAAATCATGACTCGGAGGGCGTCGGAAAGGAGCTCGAATGACTTTAAATCTGTCACGTGATGCCGTTTAAACCAATGGGATTGATCGATTCTCGCTATCTTGTCTCGTTTCGACCAAACGAGGAGAATCAGCCTGCTGGTCCGGAAATTGAGATGAACTGATTAAAAGGTATTCTTTGGCTTCAAAAACGGCTACTTACTTATCAGAGCTGTATTTTTCTTTAATAGCTTTGTGGGTGTTTGAGAAGGAATTGTTATGAGTTGAATTTAAATGCTTGATACAAGATTTTAAGTCATAAAGGGTGTAGCCTGTGCATTGAATAAGGGCCTCAGTCCAAATGATTGTGTAATTTAAACAATGTCTAGCTAAAGCAATCGCTGAGCAGGCAACAACTGAGGGTAGGTACTGCAAGTAAGGATCACCTTCGAGCAAGCTTAATTCACTAATAAACTGAAACAAAGAACAAAAACGTATCG
Source organism: Trialeurodes vaporariorum (assembly GCA_011764245.1). NCBI lineage: Eukaryota > Metazoa > Arthropoda > Insecta > Hemiptera > Aleyrodidae > Trialeurodes > Trialeurodes vaporariorum. Next base: position 12,714,987 of record VMOF01000002.1, on the reverse strand, counting down.
ATATCATTATTCATCAGTTTAATAAAAGAAGAAAAAGCAGTAGTGCAGCGTTTCCAGATTTTAGGGAAATATCCATAGATTTCCCATAAGGATCAATGCAAAATCTACTGATATTTTCCTGAAATCTAGCGATGCTGCAGCAGTAAATTTAAAACTCAGCCACCCAAACATTTGTTTGCTTTGTTAATATTTTAAAGCAAACCACTTGAGTTCTTGCATGTGAGAGATTCCAGACACACAAAAAAAGATGAACAAGAAGAAATAGCCTTGTTTACGCAAGAGATCTCAACCTGGGTTGGGCCAATCCAAAATGAGTTTCAACCCGGGTCAAACTTGGATTAGCGTATAAACACCCGTATGTTTGAACTCGAGTTAGAAGGATTTCTTTATTATTCTTTTTCTCTATGGTTATTGACATTTTTGACAAAAATGGCGGCGATCCTTGGTGTGGTGCAGACAAGTGGAACCGCATATAAGACACATGTTTAACATCGATGTCATGTCAACCCGAGTTCGGAACTCCGCAGTGTTCATGCGCAAAATCTTAACCCGAGTTCGCCAACTCGACTCAGTTTGAATTGAAGTCGAGTCGAACCTCAGTTCAGCAAAAACTGAGGTGTTTGTGCAGGCATCTCAACCCGGTTTTAGGTCTCTTGTATAAACTAGGCTAATGGTCCGTTCTGCGCAATTGTGTTAAGGTGATTCCAGACAAAAATTTTCCAGATTTTAATCCAATAGATAGCGCCACTGGTCACTTTTGTCATTTTAAATCGAAATCAAAGAAAAAACGCAAAATCAAAGAATATAGGAACCTGCATACCCAATTTTTTTATGGATTTTTTTAGCCCAAAACGAGCAAAATTGGTTGAGAATTAAAGGCGTAATTTTGCATATTCATTAGCACAATAGCATTATTTTACAGATACAAGTCTCTGTTGTTCCCGTATTCATTATCTCTTATTAATCTGAATCTGCTTTAACAGGTGACACTGAAATTTGCACATCATAGATGACAAAAAACGACAAACTAACAATGGTTAAGACACATCACTTTTACTAGGCTTAGGACCATGAAAGAGCCATTAACAAATAAATCGACTCTGCACATAAGAATTTGCCATACTCTATGCATTATCGCAAAAATTGATGCCACAGTCCAAAAGGCAAAAACAAAACAAAACAAGACATTTTTTATTTATTTCTGGCTGGGCTATTTAAAAAGTTTCTGCTGAGCTACTTTTTCAGTGATAGGAAATATTCTGTATCAAAAAGTAAGCAGAGGTGAAGAACACGCACAATTTCCTCAATTTCAAGATCAAATTATTGAATGCTTAGTTTGTTTCCTGAAAGATGAGGAAACACTTGAAAATAATAAAAAGAAAGGAATATTGTTTACTCACTAGGGCTAAACACATGACTCTTTCGGGAAGGCTGCAGATAACAGAGATATGACTTATGAAAGTAAACGCAGTTGGTCCTGACATGTCAAAAGTCAAAACTTTCACAATCAAATATTCCATACGCAGAACTTGTTTCTTTGAATAGGTGTCATCAGTTATGAAAACAAATTCACCAACATCTGGTGGATAAACTTCTTCGTATTTCCTAAAAAAAAAAAAACAAATAGAAAACAACCAAATGAATAAAAAAAAAAAAAAACTGAGCAGATGAAAAGTTCCTTTTTGTTTGTTTTTACTTATTGTTAGTAAATAGATAACTTTGGTATAGCTTTAAAAATTAGTAGATTTCTTTCATACTGTGAAACGGTGATTTTTGAAAATTTCCACTAAAAAAAAATGAAATCTTAAAACGCATCTAACAAAAAAAGCATACTGCTAGAGAGGGTAAAGAAAAATGAGGGAGTTAAAAGTTATACTTACGCTGCAACAAACATCGCTGCTGTGCCCAAAAGTTGAAGTTTGCTTCTGTCAACAGACATTATACTTAAAAATCTATCAATATAATTGACAGCCATGTAGAGAGTCTGAGTTTGTATTGAGTATTCTTCGGCAACTTCAACTAACCAGTCTATTAGTATCGTTCTCATACTGTAGTTGATGCTTGGTTGTCTACGCATGTAATTGGGCTTCGGCCGATGCTTTAACTGCCAAGACAAAAGATAATGTTAATGTAGTAAAGAAATAAAAGTGCTCGGAATGCCAGCAACCAAACCATTGAAAGCACTTTCAATAGGTCAGAGTACAGAGGCTGAAACTGGGCCTGTGCAATGCCCAGTTCGAAGTTCGATGTTCAAAAAATATCGAAACTTTATCGATGCATTGAAACAAATGTTATCAAATCAAAAATGAGAAATCATCGGAAACCATGATACTTTTTTCCATTTTTTAGATGGTTCAAGAGGAGAATATGACTCTTAGGTCTGTTTTTAGTCAAAATATCGATAAATAACGAGTTACAATGCATCGATTGACATCAACATTAGCATTGAATCCATTCGATGACAGGAAAACATCGAAACTTCGATCGATGCATCTAACATCGCACAGGCTTAGCTGTAGCTTTTGCAACAATATGTTCACGATCAGAGCAACTAGAATAGAGAGCTATAATCATGAAAAATTAATAACCAGGGCAAGTGAAAATAAGCTAAAATCATACAAAAATCAAAATCTTGCCCCCCCCCCCTTGAAAATGGAATTTGGTCTGACAGCTACCATGACTCTCTACTCTGTATCCCCCTTCCCTTCAAACATTTCTTACCAGCGCCCATGCAGTACAGTTAATACATACAAAGAGTGCAGCATCCTTTAAACAATATAAAATGTTGTGTGCCTTAAAGGAAGAGGGGGTGGGGGGTTTGTGGTGTGAATTTTCACCCCAGATCAGTTTTTTTTAAAGATAAAAAGCTAAAATTTCAACAAACCTTTGAAGGCTACAATGTATTCCTCGGTGAGGGTCTTTGGAAGCTTTCTACCAAAACTTGGAAATTTTCATCAAATTTTCCCAAATTTATGGGCAAGAAAGTAGATGGGGTGATAATCCCCCCCCCCCGGTTGGTGTCAACTTATTTTCCTGCAATTTGGAGGGGGACAATTTTTTCCTACCAATGATTTTATAGCTTACTATAAGTAGTTTTAAAGTATGTAATTTTTTTGGGATCATCTTAAAATATAAATTTCAAAATTCAAAGTAATCAAAGGAACACTTGCTAAGGTTTTCTGGAATATTTGAATCTAGTACTTTTTTGGAAATTACCTCGCTCGAATTGAAATAATTTGAAAAAAACAGACATACAATTTTTTCTCGGAGAATACAGTACTGGATACGATGGTTTTTACAGATTTGGAAAACATTAAAACAAAAGCGATCAGCAATAGTTTTAAGTTGGAGCAAAACTGATATCCCCCCCCCCCCTAGTTATAAGAAGGTGTAAAATACCTTCAACACTCAAGGGTTAGAAGTAATACATATTAGTAGTAACACCTTGATGAATTTTCTTTCAACAAGTTAAAATTTCAGATTCAAAATTGTGTGAGTTTATGAAGACCTCCACTTGTCAGCAGAATTTGTTCAACTTTGTGAGGGGGTCAACCGTCAAACACTTAGCCGTATCTTTATTTTTTGCTCCACCAATTTATTTAATTACACCATCCCCCAGCCCCCTACATAAAAAAAGAGACAGGGTTTAATGAGAAAGAAGGATGTGAGATTAAGTTACCTCGGATTGCTTCATGTAATCGAAAATTTCGGAGCTGTACAAAGACACATCATATAAAATGTGATCTGAGGGGCTAGATTTCTTCACAATTGGTGTTTGAGCTTTCTCGACTGACATAGGCGTGTCTCCGATGAAACTACCTTCAGACATAGGTTCCACCTCAGTTCCATTTTTATCACCAGGGGTGGAGCATTTAAATTCAAATGAGACATCATGAATGGGTTCCTCACAAGCTGACGGCACTGCGGGTAGAAAGCTCAGTAAATTCCTAACCTGTTGAGCACAGAGCAAAGAACAAAACCGTTTGTAAGAAACAAATGTTACACAAAGAGTCAACAAATTTACAGATAAGTGCGGAAGATTTTCTGCAGGAATCATTCATATATTTGAGCGAATATTTCGCGTCTTCATATCAAACTTTTCTCAGCAAAGACGTCATTTACAATCGGCGCCTTCAATTTTTAGCGTATGCAGTAAGCATTACATTCATACGATGAAGCTGCATAATTTAAGAAATGAAGGAGTTTTCTGTTGCGGCGCTATTGGAGGAGAAAACTCTAATAAAGCAAACTTTACAGGTCTCAATAAATCGGCAATTTTAAATTTAAAGAGAACGCATTTACATCGATTCGCCGGACCACCCTGAAAAATTTCACACAAAAATATTGAATTTTTACGCCAAGAACCAAAGAATGGTGTGCTCACTGACGAACGTAAGTCGCACGCAAATAGTAAGTTACTACAAGAGAAAAGTTACCTCGTCACAGACTTCATCGTCTTTCTCAATGTTCCTTTCCTCAGAATGCTGTACCGAAGGCTTTGATGTAATACATTTCTTGTCAGCGTCATGGTTCTCTTTGGGTTCGACTCTTTTTTCGACGAACTGTTCAGACTTCACTTGAGCTCTCTGCACTTTCTGCGACTGAACCTTGTCTTTGTTCGCAACCACATTTTCTAAAATATCCTGTAAAAAGAAAAGAAAAAGAATTCATGAGACAAAACACGAATTATCTGCATAGAAAGAGGCATTTCCCTTTGTTGATTCTCATGAGCACGATGCCAGTGACGCGTCATCTGGCAACGCTGCATAAGTCACCTGAAAAAGTTTGATTTGGCGATTTGAAGTCCAGGAAATGAACAAGTGTGCTAGTAAATCTATTTCCCCATTTAAAATAAAATTGGCGATGCCCCGGAAGAGCAGAGTGGTCGTTTTGAGAACCCTACGCCTGCGGTTAAAAGTCCGCGAGATGAACTGGCATAAAGGGGTGTCTCCACCTGCGAATTTAAAAGCGCGAATAGACTGATTAAGCCAATGAGCTTCTTTGTTGTCGATCCATCGAACTCGACCTATCGACTTCAAGGCAGCTCATTGGCTCAATCAGTTTATTCGCGCTTTTACATTCGCAGGTGGAGACACCCCTTAAGACCAGGGCTGCCGTTTTGCGTATAATCAATGCTCTTTTTCAATTCATCGATGATTCCACCGGTTGAGAAAAGATTACACAGTTCAGTTCAGTGTATGACTATAATGCACGAAAATACTCGCATCTGTAATCTTTTCTCAATCGGTGGAGTCGTCGATGACTTTAAAAAACTTGCGGATATTTTAATTAATCAACAGAGTCTCCACCGATTAAGGAAAGATTATAGATCAGAGTAGTTTCGTGCATTACAGTCATGCACTGAACTGAACTGTGTAATCTTTTCTCAACCGGTGGAATCATCGGTGATTATAAAAATAGCATTGATTATACGCAAAACGGCAGCCCTGCTTAAGACTGATTCCCGACTAAAATTAACTTTGGCAAAAGACGGTTTTAGTGCGAAGCCAACGGTTAGCCAACAACCACAACAATGCGCTCATCAAGCCCGTGCCACACCTAAGCGAACGCGAACGCGACGCTGCGTATCCTACACGGAACATCTTCCCGCTTTTGTCCATTTGTAATCCATGTAGTTAATGCTACTTTTTCCCCCAAAAACGTGAACATTTTATAATCAAAGGTATTAGAAACCTCTCCTCTTATTTTTTCTGATATTTATAATGTCATTGATTCCTAAATAAAAAAAAGTGGGGCGTCACTTTGTTTATTGTGATATTTATGGTTCTAAATTATTACAGAAAATACAAAAAAATGGTTTTATTACAGCCTAAACGATGCACGGACATTCACCGGTCAATATCTACCCATTAGATCAGTGGAAGTCACCTGTCAATGACGAAACATCTTGAATGCCAAAACGTTCGCGTTCGCTCTGGTGTGGCCACTTGCATTGAAATACAAGGCACGGATTTTTTTCGTAGCGTTCGCTTATGTTAGACGTGGCACGGGCTTCAGTCGCAATCGGTTGTGATAAAACTCGCGTAGCGTTCCAAACTATCTCACTCACTCTCCCGTGACCCCCATGTATATCCATCTCTTTCTAGTTTCAAAATTCGCATACAGGGCCTTACTTTACGACACATTGTTAAAAAAATCGCATTGAAATGCCCCGAGGAATTCATTTCTGCCACAAAATTTCACAAAATAAGTCTCTATATACGATTTTAGAAATTGGAGTGAGATGGCAGTCAAAGACAATATAGAAGAAGACTGGCCCCTGCTATCTCTTTGCACGGAGGAAAAGTGAAGCCGGTCTTGGCAAGGGCTGATGGGCAGGGCACTTCCCCGCGCGGGGGTATGAACCAATTTAACATTAGCTCTTATGGAGCTTCGATCTTCAAACCTATTTTAGTCAATTATTTCAGCGAATGACAATGTCGAGTCTCACATATGTTATATAGAGTAGTATAACGTACATTTTAACTAAAAATTTGGATCAATTTAAAGCTTCCGTTCTTTAATAATCGAAGTTAACGATCGGTCGGTCATTGTTTACTTTAGTACCCGTAACCTCTCTGCCGTACTTTCAATCGTAAATATCTAGCGGATAAATTGACCGAAACTTTCGTTTAAGTTCGTCAATCTCAACTTTGGCATAATCTGCATATCATATCTGCGTACTTTTGAAAACTAACAGTAATTAACATTCTTTTGAAACAGTTTTATGTCTCGGCTCCATAAGCCGCAATGTTAATTTGGTTCATACTCCCGAGCGGGGAAGCCCTGCCTATGACAGTAACCGGCTTCAAATCTCGCCGCTAGGGGCCAGTCTTCTTCTATAATGTCTTTGGATGGCAGTACATAGGGGTCACGTGAGAGCGAGAGAGACAAACCGGCTTTGTTTGGAACACTCATCACCGGCAGTCGCCATTACTAAAACTCTCTATACCCAGGAAGAGCAGAGGGGAAGTTTTCGAAAGTCTTTGTTCGAAAGCCCTTTGCCATGTCCTTTAAAGGTCCGAGAGATGAACAAATCAGGGACCGAATAATGTTAGGTCCCGAGCATTGAATTGCGTGCATCTTGCGTAAGGTTTTGACCAATCAGAGAGCTTACGCACGGTCATGTGACCGTGCGTAAGTTACGCTCGGTCATGTGACCGTGCGTAAGTTACGCTCGGGACCTAACATTATTTGGTCCCTGCCAGAGATAACTAAAGAGATATGGCAGAACTGCTCAAAACTGTTAATCGACTCCTCCGAAGTAGGCAAACTGGCATACGATCTGGTGGACCATTTTTGTAAACAATTCTGAAAGTAACCGAAGTGCGTTCGGCTGGCAGTAAATGACTTTTGACTAAAGTTTTAGTGGTTATTTTGGTGGTTAAATTTTCCCCTTAACATTTTCCATCTTATCAACGTGTTTGGAAAGCAAAAAAATTCAGAAAAGTGTGTGCCTAGAATTTATTTCCACTAACAGCAGTAATAGCAATGTTTACGAAAAATGGTCCACCAGGTGGTACGCTGTATTGTATCACGGCCCATTTGAAGGCGTTTTTTACGATTGTCGATTAACGGTTTTCTAACATGGCGGGGATAGGACTTGCCATATCTCTTTAGCTTAGTAATCTCTGGTCCCTGCTCGTTAATCTATTTACCTTTTTAAATTAACAAAACCGGGCAGTGCCCCGGTACAGCAGAGGGGTCGTTTAGAGAGCCCTGCGTGCGTCACATTGGCGATTATAAGTCAACGAGATTAAGAGGTCTGCTCGTAAGACTGATTTCCCATTTAAATTAACATTGGCGCTGCCCTGGAAGAGCAGAGGGGTCGTTTTTAAATCCCTGCGTCACATTGGCGATTATAAGTCCGCGAGATGAAGAGGTCTGCTCGTAAGACTAATTTCCCATTTAAATTAACATTGGCGCTGCCCCGGAAAAGCAGAGTGGTCGTTTTTAAAGCCCTGCGTCACATTGGCGATTACAAGTTCCCGGGGATGAAGAGGTCTGCTCGTAAGACTAATTTCTCATTTAATTTAACGTTGGCACTGCCCCGGAAGAGCAGAGGGGTCGTTTTGAAAGCCGCACGCGCACGTTGGCGAATACAAGTTCGCGAAATTGAGAGCAGATATCTGCTCGTAAGTGTAATTTAGGCAAATGCGGAGGTTGTAATCGATTTCATGATTACTGAGTAACCGCAATTTTTTCAAACGGTGATTTTACGGTATAATAAGGGCGCTAATTTTGCCAGGACGCACCTATCACATTTATTGCAGAATTAGATTAAATCAAGTTTGTTTCAAGCTTGTACCAAATTAAAAATAAATAAATAAATAAATAAATACGCGAAGACTACATTTAATTGCGATCGACGGGTTTGCCCAAATATGATAGTACGACATAGTATGAAAGAACTGGTTGTTTGTTAGAATGACTTTGCATTCAAAAATTTGGATCAAATTTTTCCCGAGTAAGAAATAACTTTACGAGAATGAGCGAGATAATAAAAAAAAAAAAAAATCGTTTGGATAAAATTTTTATCGTGACGTCATCACTAAAAATAGAGTTGAGAAAATAGGAGTGTACTCGATCACACGATTACTGGGTAATCTTCGAACCTTCGAATGGTAGTAAAATGTAGTCTTCATACACTACTCCGCAAAAAAACCGCCGCGGCTGGCGCTGGATCATTCCGACATTCCGCTCGATAATGCGAAAAACCTGCTAAAGTTCAAATCGTCAAAACTTTTGAACTAAAAGAGCTAAAAATATTTCAAAACAAGTGTCGGATTCCTCATACTCCTTTGTTTTAAAACTTGTGCTTAAATTTTCTTTCGATCATTTTTACGCCCTTATGAAGAGTTTTTCCAATCACTCACGAAAACTTTTTTTTTTTGCAGCCCATCTCTAAAAAGTTACTCTATAACTTCTCACATCTCTGACTAGTACTGATAGACAAAATCTGAAACATGAATCAGATTCCTCAGAGTATGTGCTTTCGACCTGCGGATACCTTAATTTTGTCTACAGATTTTTTTTTTTTTTAAGGTCGGAAAATGCACTTTTCCGTGACCATGTAAAGACCGCTTCTGAACACACAGTTTACACATGCCGCTCAATTATGCGAAAAGATTTAGAAAGTTCAAATCGTCATAACGTTTGAACTAAAAGCGCTAAAATCATTTCAAAACAAGGATCAGATTCCTCATACTCCCTTGTTTTTTGAACTTGAGCTCAACTTTTCTTTCGGTCATTTTTACTTCCGTATGAAGAGTTTTTCCGATCACTCACGAAAACTTTTTTTTTTTTTGCAGCACATCTCTAACCAGTTACTATATAACTTCTCACATCTCTAACTAGTATAGATAGACAATATACAAAACATGAATCAGATTCCTCAGTCTGTATTTTCGACAAAGGTTCCTCAATTTTGTCTAAACATTTCTGTAAGGTCAAAAAATGCACTTTTTTGTGCTGCAAAAAATCAGTTTTCGTGAGGGTTTAGAGAAGCTCTTATTACCACGGGCGTAAAAATTACCAGGAAAAAAATTCGAGCTCTAGCATCAAAAAAACTAGAGAGTATGAGGAATCTGATTCTTGTTTTGAAATGTTTTAAGCGCTTTTAGTTCAAAAGTTCTGACGATTTGAACTTTTAACATCTTTTCGAATATTTCAGTGAAATGTGTAAACTGTGTTTTCAGAAGCGCGTCTTTACATGGTCACGGAAACGTATGCATTTTTCGACCTAAAAAAACAAATTTGTAGACAAAATTGAGGTAGAGGTGGTTTCAGAAGTGTACGTGCACCTAGACCGATGATCTTTGAAATTTTTCAACATTATTTCTCTTGTTTTAAAATGAAAATGAATTTGAGCATTGGCTTTTCATTGAGGAACTTTTTAAAATTAAAAGTTCAAAGTCGAAGGCAAGTTTAGTTTAGTTTTGAAGGAATGAAAATTGAAAAGTCGCCAAGGATTATGGTCTAGGTGCGCCTACACTTCTGAAACGAGCTCTAAGCAGGTCAAAAGTACTGACACTGAGAAATTTGATGTATGTTTCAGATTTTGTCTATCTATGCTAGTTTTGACCAAGGAGATGTGAGAAGTTAGAGTAACTTTTTAGAGATGTGCTGCAAAAAAAAAAAAAAGTTTTCGTGAGTGTTTGGAAAAACTTTTCATAAGGGCGAAAAATGACCGAAAAAAGATTTACGCTTAAGTTCAAAAATTAAAGAGTATGAAGAATTCGACCCTAATTTTGAAATATGGTAAGCTCTTTTAGTTCAAAAGTTATGACGATTTGAACTTCTATAATTCTTTCGCATTTTCAAGCGGAATAATCCAGCGCGCCAAGTGCGCCGTTTTTTTTTTTTTTTTTTTTTTTTTTTTTTTTTTTGCGGGGCAGTGTAGATTTAAAATAAACTTTGGGGTCACTTCGATTGGATCTTATTTTCCCTAAACTAACGCGATGGTTGACTAGTAAAAAAACAGTCTTGATTACTGTAGAATCACCCTCGAAAAAACAACGATTACGAACTCGGTGATGGTGTCGGTCGATTACCACCCCCATTTGCCCAACTCAGCCACTGGGTCGGTATATGAAAGCTTTTACGTGCCCGGTTAAAATGATTAAATTGAAAAAAAGGTAATGTTGCCAGATATTGCATATGCTTCGCCGGCAATCGGGTTCCGGGATTTCCTTAGATTTTGGTGGGCGCTAACGACTTCGTATATAGACAAGTATAGGTACTCAGAATGTCGATTATAGATCGTGGGTAATTACGTATATTAAGCAAAGAGTAAGAAATGACTCACTAAATAGATGCGTCAAGGGCCACCGCAGTTGCAATACCAATAAATTCTACTTTTGATGGTTGATAGTTGGTACCTATATCAAATACGCGGTTCTCAAGCTATAAACCCCGTCTCTTCACACCAAGAATTCAGAAGTCATATACGAGGATGGTCACTTGCTCGTGTAGGGGTCATTTCACGTGAGTTGGCAGAAGACAGATCGCCTTCTTTACTGCTTGGGCGAGTTTTTGTTTTTTGCAAATACTTCTAATGCTATCTTATTTTGAGTAGCTATAGTATTAGAAGTCTCTGTTTTTTTAAGCACTAATTTAGTAATTTATATGCGCGAGCGTACCAACGGTGCAGGAAACCCGAGTTTTTTCTGCCATCTTTCGTGAAATGACCCCTAGCATCCTCGGTCACGAGGTGAGGTAACGGGGTATAACATTTTCCAAACATTTTCGTAAAAAATCGCTATTTCAAACCAGTGCTGCCGTTTTGAATATTATCAATGGCAATTTTCTATTCACCGATGATTCCACCGGTTGAGAAAAGATTACACCTAGTTCAATTCAGTGAATGACTGTAATGCATGAAAATACTCGCATCTCTGTAGGTAATATTTCCTCAACCGATGGAGTCGTCGATTACTTTAAAAAACATTGAGAAAAGATTTCAGATCAGAGAATTTTCGTGCAGTAGTCAGTCATACGACTCATACTTAGAACTGAACTGTGTAATCTTTTCTCAACCGGCGAAATCATCGGTAAATTGAAAAATACCATTAATTATACGCAAAACAGCAGCTCTGTTTCAAATAGCTGTACACTTTGGTAAATACTGATGGTGAGAGGATCGGGGTGGAACCAGTTTTGCCAGATTGGGATGAAAAAGCCGTACGTTTTACATATTGATTTAAATGGGGGACGATACGGCTTTTTACCCTCGATCTGGCAACACTGGGTGGAACTGTCCATCATGGTCATTTTTTCTGCATTTTACGAACGAGTCAACCATAAAAAGCGTATCTGCTGACAGTTTAACTATGGCCCATAACCAACAACAAGGATTTTGGCCCAAACCGGAGATCACTATTTTTTTTTGGTATCCATGACACCGCCATGCCAGGTCAAAGTTTAAAAGGAATGTCTATCGAATAAGAAACTTTGACCTGCGATACCTCGGAGACAAAAAACTATAAGTAACAATTTCCGCCAGACTGTTTGTTTCCCCACGCACTTTTCAAGTATTTTTCGCACATATACCGTCAGACAGGATTGAAAATAGGTCGAAAACGAATTTTTCATTTCGACGGCTCGAATATAAAAAAGATCTTCACACTCAGTTGGTGCTAAAATGCTCAACTCTTTGCGTCCTTTTGAACGATTTAAAATAAGATAGGGGCCACCCTTACAACTAGTAATTTCTGACTTCCCTACACAAGAGCACCAGGTGACCCCCCCCCCCCCCCGCCTTTAAATCCCTAAAAATCACCTATTGTACTTACTTTGGAAATATTTTTAATAGAAACTTCAGGCTCCATTCAAACTGTTTCCTCAATTATTATTATTATTATTTTTTTTTAGAGTTAACCCACCCGTTAGATAAAACTACAGTGAGCAGATTAAGCGCCCCCCCTCCCCCTCTGAAACAGCGTTTTATGAGAAACTGGGGCAATTTTTTTACTGCAGCACCCCCTCCTCTCCTTGATGGTTCAGAGACCTCAAACCACCTGTTCTTGAAAAAATTCTGGCAATGCCTTGGCTTTGGACTTTAGAAAGAACATTTTATGGCTTCGAAGAAGAGTTTTAAACTCCAACCTCAGGAAATTATTTGAAGCCTCACAACCTTCAAATTCAGTTTTATGAAACTTATAAGATGTTCTTTCCATCGCCGAAGTTTTGGCAGTCAAAAAATTGAGATAAGTGGCACAAACTTTTTAACCAATGGTTACTTTTTGGGATGGGGGGGGGGGGGTGTTCCCCCTGTTTTTCGTCCCTCACTTTATCAACACCTTAATTTTTCTAGGGCACAGGCCCAATAAGGTTGAATGAGTGGCATCTCAGGGTCTATGCCGGCGAATTCTTAGGTTCAGAGGACTTCTATGTGTATTTCCTTCAACAATAGCTACATGACAACACCGATCAGAACAAGTGGATAACAAGTTGGACCGGGAAAAATTGGATTTCAATGGTGTATCACTTTCATAAAAACATAAACTTTCAACCTCTACCTATGTCCTAACATCTTTCCAAAAAAACTTACATCTTCGCAATAAGAAGCTGAAATTTTCATGAAAGCTGTTCTAGTGTTACACCCAATAAGTACTTACTGGGATAAGTCATTGTAGAATATTTTTGCCACGAGAGACATTTCCTTTAGTCAACACCAAATACTCAAAATGCATCTACTTGAGCAACACTTTGTCACTTGAGTCTTTGAAATAAATATCTAAGTCTAGTTCATAGGTTAGAGCAGGACCATTTTGATTATCGGGTTCTGACAAGTTGCAGTGCCTGCTGCCGAACAGCATCAAAGCACATCGGTGACCGGCTGAATAGCAATGAGTTGAAACTCTGCACTAACTAACCGCTCACTGATGCATTTTGATGCAGTTTGGATGCACGCACTGTTACTTGTCAGAACCCGATTCTCAAAATGGTCTTGCTCTACAGTACTCTTTGACACTGGCGGCTCGTGGAGGTGAGGCGACGAAAATGAGAGGTGCACAGGATTTTTTTTGAAACGCTCTTCACATAAACTCTTGAAATTTTTTTGTTCCATTTATACTTTTTGGACTATTGAAACAAAGGATGATGGAATAACAACCATTTCAACCTTTAGATGTTATTTTTTTAATTTGTTTTCTTTCTCCACCTTGAAAAAATGTGAGGCGATGGCTCCTTGTCGCCTCACTTGCCTCACCTGGCGAGCCGCCACTGCTCTTTGAGCAAACTGAAGCGCATGAGCATCATAACTGTTCCTGAAAGATAGCAGTTTTGATGGTTTTTATTCAATGGAAAGGAAAATGCTTCAAGAGAAAAGATAGAGAACACATTAAGCTAAATAGCAAAGTGAACTTGCAGACTTGGAGAGTTGAATCCTACACAAAAGAAAAAAAGGCTTCAGCAGTTCACAGGTCAGCCCACAATAAAACAATTCAGAGATTAAACATTCCAATGCTTTCAGTGAATTTAGTCATTTGATTTCCTGACGAAATTCCCATTCACAAAATGCTAATTCCCTGACGAAATTCCCATTCACAAAATGCTAAGTTCTCTCGAAAGCTCATTTACACCGGACCAACATCTGATTGTGCTGTTCCTTTCCCTTGGATTCTATGAAAAGAAAGCCGCTACAAAAGAGAAGTTCTTTTTTCCAGGCTTGTCTTAGGTTACCCCACAAACGTTTGCCTTTTCAGAGGACACGTAGTCAGTCTAATCAGAGATTATTGAGTTCATTTGAATATAGATTGCAGGCACAAAAGAGAGTTGAAGTAGGAAAGATGAAAGAACAAAGGAAGAGAAACATCCATGTCTAACCAAAGTGATAAGATTTGAGACCACCAATTCTTGCCACTTACAACCTCTGGGTTATCCGTCAGTTGAAGTAACCGTCAGACAAAGGAAGCCGATAAGAAAACACATTGAGTTGGTCGATTTTGTCAATTTTCAGACTCACTAACTTCAGTCACACAAAAAAAAGTTTCTGGACTTCGCTTGTGAGCTAATGGTAACACAATTTAGAGATTACATACAGAAATGCTTTGGAAAGTGCTCCGAATCAAAATCTTGCATGTAAAAAATGAGTTTTATGAAAGAGAAAGTAAGAAGAAGGGAAGATGGATCTCTTCAAAAAAATGTGATTTCCTGAAGTCAGAGGGTTCTCTCAGCGAAGAGGTCACACCTTCAGAACTCCATTCTGAGCACAGATGAAGATAGGGACAATGAATAGGTCAAATCAAGATAAGAGGAGAGTGAAAAGAAATTAATTGATGAAATTCAAAAGATGCCTAATGACAAGTGACAAGTCATGAGGCATGGGCATGGGAAGCTGAGAGTGGCTTGGCTTTTACTTTGTCTAGAGACAGATAGAAACAAGATTTTTGCTCGGGACTAGAAGAAGATTGAAATCGATCAAAAGTTACATTGCAAACGTTACACTTACTTGTTTAGAGGTCCTATTTGGCTGGATTCGCTTCTTATATTCTGGATTATTACTCAGCAAGCCCAAAACTGATCTTTTGGGTTGCTGAAGTTTTGGATTGACGACGGCTTCTTTGGTGGGTTTGTCGAGATTTGATCGGACATTTTCGCTATCTTCGTACACGCAAAATCCATAAGTTTCCATATTAACACCAAATAAACTAAAAATTGAAGAGAACCGACTTTAAATAATGGATGATTCTACCGATTCACTTCAAAAAAGTCAAAACAGAAATAACCGTCCAACCGTCACTTGTCAGTTACAAGCACGGAGAGAGTGCAGATAGAGGAACAAGCCGTGGTCATGATTCCAAGCAAAACTTTCGCGGATAGAGAGCGCCACTGGTCGATATTCTACTTTTTTATCTTCGTCGCGTCGAGTGATTTGAATGAAATTTTTGTGGGTCCCTCCGTGATCGCGTGAGGGATTCTTTTTTTTTTTTTTTTTTTCAAACTATCACCAATAGAGGTTGATTATTAATTGAATAGAAATTCTTCACGGCATGGCAACACCGACCATATCAGCAGTTGCAGGAGAAAAATGTCGACTTGGGGGAATGCACCCCAACGAGAGCAACCCCTATTTTTTCGATATTTTTCAAGACTTCCAATGAACTGAATGCAACGTTGCCTAATGCACGCACCGCACCACCGCCACAAAGTGCGGTTTGCAGGGAGCAAGAGCTCATCATTATTCCTAGTGATGGAAAATTCCCGGAAATTTATTTTTCGGGGAATATATCCAACTTCTTAAAAATATTAATTTTAGCTAATTAAAACTGTTTCTCTGTAGTTTTTGGATGTTGTTTTACAATTTTCCGGGGCTTCTTTGGCCATAAATATAGCAGTGAGACAATATCAAGTAAAATGTAGGTACCTACGGTGAATAATTGAAAACAAAAAATCTTGAACACCCTCTTATTTATACTCTTATCAAATTGACTGAAAAAGCTGAACCCCGCTAGACAACTCCCCCCCCCCTCCATTAGTAAACCCATTTTCCCTTCATTTGTCTACTTTTTCAGCCCCCCCCCCCCCCCCCCACTAGCACAGCTCTTTTATTGTCCCCATCACCCTCTAGCTCTGCTCTTACAATAATTTCAAAAATTGGCCACTGAGATCCTATAATCTCTAGATTAATTAGGCTCAGGAGAAGATGCATGGTCAGGGTTCAGAGATGTGAAAAAATTGAAATAGGTATTCGAATTAACACAAACTCTGTGCAATTCAATGGAATTTTAGTGGATTTTTAAGAATATTTTTCATGAAATTGCAATGAAGTTTTCATTACAATTAAAATTTAATGGATTCTGTTGAAATTTCATTTAATGAAAAATATTTTTAAAATTCCAATACTTGACATTCCTTCGAATCGCACAGTATGTTTTGAAGATCAGCAACAGGGAACACCGCTGCTTTCGTGTTTCCTGTCAGCAGGGTTGATAAATTGGAAAATTCCCCAATCCTCATAACTCCGAAAGAGAGATCTAAGGGGCTGTTCCTAAATTACTTTAACACTATATTTGCGGTTTTTAAGGTAATGGGGAATATTCCCGATTTCGGGAATTTATTCGACCGGGAATATTCCCGGCGGCACATCACTAACTCTTCCACGGCCACGGGTACTGCCGGTACAGCAATAGAAAACACCTTCATTTTTTGAAGAATGCAATCAGACATACGAGTTGCTGGTTGCATACACAAAAACTCAAAGGCGTTAGACGGAAAATGAAATGACGGCTACGCTGCAACTGTGCCCTGCGGCCGCACTATGCGCCAGATTGAATTTTAGGGGGTCATTAATCATATCTTGGCCGTCATTCAATTCTATTCTTTGAAAATTGGGGTGTGCAGATTTTTTACGTTGCTCTTTCCGTTTCTGAAGTCAAATATAATAAACATTAAGCAATGAACCCCAAGTTAATTTTATTGCATCAAACTTTCATGACAGAATTTGTGAGTACTTTACACTAAATTGATAAAGGCGCTTTATCTCACATTAGTTTTTTTTTTTTTTTTTTTTTTTTTTTTTTTTTTTTTTTAAGCATCATTACACCCATTTTCATTTTCATCTTAAATGTACCTATATTTCATTGTACCCATCTTCGGTGTTCCACTACAAAGAGTGATCAATACGGGGAGCAAAGAAAATGAAACTCAGGTGATAATGGTCGTTTTGAGACCAATTTTCTCAATGCAACCTTATAGTCAATCGTTCAGAAAAAGACAGTGAAGGCTCGTGCTACTTGGCAACCATGTTTTTTGCCATTTGAACCTCTGCAAAAGTATCAATTGCTCAGAGATTCAGTGAATCCCCTTGAGATCGATTATTTTACAAAGGTTTAAATGGAGCGACTGCTTTATTGCCACACAGCACTAGCCGCCACACAATGGAGCGAGTCAATGGGAGAGGCCGGACATGATTTGGCGACTTTAAAAGAACATAGAAGTTTGATAGTGTCTCCATTGGTTTTATTCCAAAATTTCCTACAACAATCACTCTTTATAGTTTGTTTTTCATCCGTAAAAACATTCATTTTTGCATTTTTAGTCATATGTTCCACGTCCGACCCCTCTTATTGAATTGCTCCATAGTGCGCCACTGGAAAGAAAATGCAGTATCTGCACATTTAAAGGGGAAAAAAAGGAATTATAAAAGAAGAATATTCATCGATATGAGATATGATTTTATTAGTCAATCTGATTAGGGTAGTCGTTTATAAAAAGTAAATAGTAAAAAAGATATCTTTGGCAAAATAATAGAGAGTATTTGAAGGATGTCACAGATGAAGGTGTTTAAAGACATTTGTGTAACCTCATAAAAACGATTTTTAAAGTTCAAAGTTAGCAATCTTTAGTCTGGAGGGGTGCAATCTTGAGATTTCCTTGACTTGGCTTAGACTTAAAACCTTCATCTGTGATACTAAATTTGCAAGTCATGAAATGTCAGAAATGTCTTTTAACACCTTCATTCAAGGCATCCTATATTTACAACATATAATTCTTAATACAATAATACAATTCTTAATAAAAGCTTGAATCCGTACTGAGACAATTTTGATAACGAAAAAGGTGTTGGTTTAAATTACTTTATATCATGACAAAAGTCATAATTTGGAGGGTCCGCTGGAACAGGTGGAGGCTCTTGAGGAATAATTACGCCTTCTGCGTCCAAAAGACGTAACTTGATCTCCATGGATAGCAGAGTGTCCAAGTCATTTTCTGTTTCCTTACTAGTCATTTTGTTACCTGAGGTAAAAATAATGAAAACAAATAAAAATAAAAATGAAGGAAAAACAGTTGACATAGGAAGGACAGTTGATGTCATACAGTGGCGGTACATTAGTGATATAAAGAGCTGCCATTTTGCGTATAATTAATAGAATTTTTCAATTCACCGATGATTCCACCAGTTGAGAAAAGATTACACAGTTCAGTCCAGTGTACGACTGAAATGCACAAAAATACTCAAATCTGTAATCTTTTCTCAATCGGTGCGTCTGCCGTTAAATTATTAAAATATCCGCAAGTTTTTAAAAGTCATCGACGACTCCACCGGTTGAAAAAAGATTACAGATGCGAGTATTTTCACGCATTACAGTAATGCACTGAACTGGACTGCAGAATCCTTCCTCAACCGGTGGAATCATCGTTGAATCGAGAAGTACCACTCATTATATGCAAAACGGCAGCTCTGGTTATATATATTTTCAAACACAACAGGAGAGTCAGAAAAAGTTCACCCTCCTCACCTGCTGAGAGGCATGATGTGCTGTGGCTTGGCATGAACTCAGTTTGTGAGCGAGAGAGGCTTCAAAGCATCTTCTTACAGCGTCAGCCAACAGTCAACTAGTTTTCCAAGGTAGTTCAGCTTGGAGGTGTTTGATTAGTTCAACAATCGATTAATTGGAAATCAATGTGATTGAAAAATCTTGTTATCTGTTACTGCTATTAATCGACTAGAGACAGTGGGCCAGTAAGATTAGTTTTAAACGTGGGCGGATACAAGAATTGCCTTTCTCTTTCTCCTTCCAATGGAACACGTGTGTTAGAAAAGGATAGCAAAGGGGGCCGTCATGTGTCTTTAGCCCTTTTCTCTGTCCTCTTTAAACACACGCGTTCAAATGGAAGGAGGGGGGGGGGAGAGAGAGAGAGAGAGAGAGAGAGAGAGAGAGAGAGAGAGAGAGAGAGAGGGAGAGACAAATTCTTGTATGCACCAATGAATCAGAGAGAATTTTGATGGAGAAGAGAGAAGAAAAGAGCATTTACCTAAAAGAGCATTGATTCCATCGGTCCAGTAACCAAAGACTTGATCATCAGGAGCAACAAAATCCAAAGTTGTCATTTCAACCGAGTCCAGACTTAATGAGAAAGCTAACTGTGGAGTAGTTTTCCGGCCTCTAAAAACAGAGAAAAGAAGGAGACCAGGGTTAGGACACTTACAAATTACTTTGGAAATATTTTTCTCTCAACTATTATTGAATTGAGCTCGGTAGGCTCAGTAGTTTCATTTCCTGTAGTTTCCTAGTTTCAGAATAGATTCTGGTAGACAGCAGTACTTTTTTCTAAAAATATATTGTTTAAAAGGTTATTATAAGAATCTAGTTTTTAAAATACAGGCTTTTTTAAACGGAGCTAAGAATTTTTGCAGACCAGTCATAATCAAAGTTTCACCTACAAAAGACCGAAAATTAGAGAAAATGTTAACCTCCAATTTAGCCATAAATGCTCTGGGGTGAACCCTATAAAACCCTGTATAACCCCTGAATATACGTATTTTGTTTGCTTACTGCTTTTAAACAATAACAAAAATTCAAAACAGCTGAGTGGAGAGTCTTGTCACTGGTTATTTTTAGTTTTGCTGTCGACTTTCATGAAACCACGGTAAAACGACAGCAACACAGTACAGTAAACCAAGGGTTATCCAAACTCTGCGTTATCCGAACTCTTTTGTCGATACATATTGTCGATACAGCTGCTCAACAACTGGCGGCAGGCCGTGAGCAGAAGAAAATTACGGATTATTTTAAATAGGAAAACAGCAATCAAACTTTTTAGAACTCAGTCGTAAAATGTAAATATCCAGCACAAATTTTTAACTATCAAATTAAGTAGTTTGCAATATTTTAATTGACTTTTCAGTCATTTCGCGAAAGATGGTAACTGTCAGTAACGGACTCCAGATTATTCGAACTTTCCGTTATCCGAACTGGCAGACCACCACGTTAGTTTGGATAATCTGAGGTTCACTGCATCATCAAATCAAGATAGAAATCACCCTGTAGATGCTGACATTTCTGCAGGCACAAACTGAGGCAAAAGAATGTACTTACTTATCCTTCATGTGAGGACAGTCTTTTCCTGTGAGGAGAGCTTTGATGTCGACTACGTCTAATTTATTGGGTAATTCTTCAATGGTAGGAACACTTTTTTCATCGCAATCACCATAGTGAAAAACTTTGTGATTTGGTGATAGACAAACATACCAGAATTTATCTTTCACACGCTGCAGACAAAGAAAAAAGATATGAAGTTTACAATTTCGAGGGTATTGAGCCAAAGAGCAATTTTGAAAAAAATGTCAAGGTGGATTAACTATTGCGCTATGTTAATAGAGTAGTAGAGTAAACATTGGTTTCAATTGACAATGGAACAGTATATTTTCTTACTGTGGTTAGTCGGCGCAGTTTGAGTGTTCCATCAAATTAGAACAAAATACAATAGTCGTTTATAGTGATGACATCATCCAGTAAAATAATTCGTTTGTTCACTTCTTTAAACTGAAGTAGTTATTAGTTTTATGTGTAATTTTTTGTTGAGAGGGTATTTTAGTTCGTTTTCTGAAACGTAACTTTTGCCGCACAAAATTCAACAGGTCAAGGAACTCATGATTCTAGCAAAATTAACCGATTTGTGGTTATATTTCAATGAACTGCTAGTACCTGCAACTGGTTGATCGACTCGTCTGTGGTTGTAGACAGTTTTAGCGAAACTTTCCAAACATTAATGGTTAGCCGATGATTCGTCACAATCGGCTGTGACAAAACTAGCGCAGCCTTCCAAACCATCACTCTCACTCTCTTGCGATCCCTACGTACTGCTAACTCACTTTCATTGCTAAAATCGTAAATGGAGACATAATTTGGGAAATTTTTTGGTAAAAGTGAATTTTTTGAGTCATTTTAATGATATACGGAGAAAAAAATGTCATGAAACAAGGCCCTGAAAATGAAATTCGACACTAGAGAGGGACAGCTATGCATGAGGATCACAGGAGAGTGAGAAAGATAGTTGGAACCCTACAAAAGCTTTGTCACAGCTAATTGTGATTGATGAGTCCATCCTTGCTTAACCGTTGACTTTTGCAACGTTGCAATAAATCTTTCTAAAACCACAGACAAGTCGATCAACCAGTCGCAGTTACTAGCAGTTAACCACAAACCTGTCAATTTTGCTAGAATCATGAGTTCCTTGATCTATTGAATTTTTTTGTGCGGCACAAGCTACATTCCAGAAAACAATTTAAAAAAGCCTCTCAACAAAAAATTACACAAAAAACAAAAACTTTTGCAATTTTAAAAAGTAGTAGTAGTAGTAAAGTTCAGCCGCCCAAACTTATGGTTTGTTATGCTGATATTTCGCAACAAACGACTGGACTGCATAAAAATAGAAGGGGTTAGAAAGACAATCAAAGTATTCTCAAAACAAAGGATAGAAAAGAGGAGAGTAACGGCGACCAGCCAAGGACTCTCAAATTGGGAAGGAGGTACTTAGAGCACTCAAGGAGGTAAAGGCTTTTATATATTTATATAAAATATATTTTTTCTCTCTCTTTTCTCAAATAAAATATTACTCTACTCTCTGTTTCTGTAAAATAAAAATAAAAATAAAAAAAAAAACAGAAGCGAGAATCTAGATCAGTTTTTTTTTTTTTTTTTTTTTTTTAAAAAAAATCATGAACCATACTCAACTAAGAGTAACATATCTTGTTCCATCCAAACAAAAATGAGCCTCAAGAAAATGGATTTCTTGAGTAATGATGGGGGTTATTTTTCTTACCTGTCCACGAGGGGAGTACTTGGTAAACCTAGTTCCTTCAACCAAATATCCTATTCTATTCCTTTGAATTAAATCTAGTATTTCAGGCATGATTATTTCTTTCAACTCAACAATCGGCTGCGCATGACTCTCCCATTCTTCTCGCGAAGTCCGTTCTTGCTGCCAAAGATTTGTGATTTCCGAGTAGGTTAGTAATTGTAGCTTAGCTTTGAACTTTTCCATGCTGGTCGGCTGCGTTGCTAAAGCTCTAGTGATTTGCTCTTTGACAACGCTAAAAACCTGCAATTTAAAAATTAAATATTAATTTAAAAGAAAATGATGACCATGCTCTTATCAATAAATATGACAAGAAGGAGAGTACAGCTTTACAACATTTCAGTTTTAGAGTAAAAATTTTGAACATAAAAAAAAAAAAAAAAAAAAACGACTTTGAGTAAAATCTTCTAGAAATGACTCATGTAGTCAAGCATCAAGATAGCCAGTTTACAGTGTACACATTCCAAAGGTTGAGAGGCTAGTATTGGGTACAGATGTGGGCACTAAAATATCAAAATCTGGAGGAAGAAGCAGAGGGCAGTGGTTTGGGAAAAATTATAACACTCTTCACAACCCCAGTCGGAGGAATGTGACAGTTATTTTAGTTTCAGAAAAACAATAAGAACCCAGCCGCGCCAAGAACTTGCTTTAGCTCACTAAGCCAAGGTAAATGGAGAACAGGTATGGACAATACTCTGAGGTTGGCTCGGATTGGTTTGCCAAAAAAGTAACTGCACCGCCATTTTTCTTACCTCGAAATAAAAATTGAGAATTTGCACGGCAGTGGAAGTGGCGGTAAACCTAACCTTAAACTCATAACGAAATTTTGATCAGTAATCTCTAATTTGAATTGTGATCCGTGACTGAGAGATGAAAAGGCGCACTTGCTAAATTCAAATTATACATAATCACCTTTAAAAGCTCCAATAACTTCAGAAGACTTAATAAGTCGCAAAATCAAGATGGCGGCAAAGTCGCTTTTCAGAAGTGGCCCCCTGAGCCGAGTGTTGTCCATACCTGTTCTCCATCTACCTTGTCACTAAGCTAATGTTTCAAAGCGAATGACTGGGTTTGGAAGAGATAAAAGAGAGATCAAGATTTGTCGAAACCCCCGCAGAAGATCGGATCATTGAGTAGTATTTTGGGTAAAAGGAATAAAACTTACTTTCACAAAATCTTCTATCGTTGCACGCATTTCTTTCCAAGTTTTGTTTAAGAGCACAATACATATGCAATAGAACTCATAAAACGGATGATCGTGGGTGAAGAACATGGGATGAAAAGTTGTAGCCTGCTCTGAGGGCTGTTCACCGATTCGAAGAATTTCGCACAGCAGCCTAACCAGTTCAACTGATGTCCGTCCAAACGGACACTCATGCTCATCAGCACGACAAGAATTCTCCAATACAACCTGAAAGAGGAAGAAAAGAAAAATAAGGCTCACACTTTCTGCGTGATTGGAACTTAGGTGTTTATTGGTGACTCCACTGCAACAGGGCTTCTCGCTGACGCCAAAAAATATCATGGAAATTGCATCATTCAAACTTTCAAGGCAACCACACGAATGAATGTTTCTGTTAGTGATATTGCTGTTGGCAATTTTAACAATAACTGACCATAAATTTAATGAATCATAGTGTGCAAAAGTGTACAACAGCCCATTGATGAATATATATAAAAATTATAAATTTGAGGAACATCGGCATCTGCGAGCATACTTCAGGAAAATACCCTGGAAGTTTCAAGCTGAAACACTCAAAAATAAAGCCAGGATTCATGAAAGACAAAAATTCTCATAAGCCTTAATGAGTGCGAGAGAGGCAGATAGACATAGTGATCACTCGCACTCACCACGCAAGTGGCAAAATGAATTTCAAACATTAAGGTTTTAATTCTCAACCAATTTTGCTCGTTTTGAAAATAAAAAATCCATAAAAACATACGCAGATGCTAACATTGTGGGATGTTGCGTTTTTTATTTTTTTTAAATTAAAATACCAAAAACACAACTTTTCTCAAACATGACTAAAGGTGTTTTTCATCAGATCAAAATCTGACGCACATAAAAAAGCATTTTATGAGTTTAGAAGTGGATTTCATAAGTTTGTAGTGCTACCACCGTTATTTATGGATACTTTAACAACTGAATCATCCCATAGAGACTTTATTTCTTTGACCTGTTACTGAAGGGTTAACGTACATACCTTTGTGTAACTTTCAGTGTGGTTCCTTGCAAAAAAGACCATACTATCTAAGGCTAACATGCCTGGAGGAGTTTCCATAAAATCTTGAGCTGGATTTATATCACATTTAAAACCTAATTTCTTGTAGTCCTTGGCAAATACACCAAGTTGTCGTCTTACAGCAGAGTCATTCCCTGCAGTGCTATCTGACTCAAATGCAATTTTTCTGAGTTCCTGCAAAGGAAAACATTGCGGAAACATTAATGATACAAGAAAGAGAGTACTAGATCAAATCATTTTCTCCTGAATAAGGAACAGTTCATATTTTAGAGTAAAATGTAATAAACATCAAATTACCGATGGTTGGGGGTCATTTTAATACCAAAAAGAGACCCGAAAAACGGATACAAATTGAAATTTCTGAAATATGGCTATGAGGTTTTTATTACATTTGGAGAGAATGTACCTCAAGGAGATGAGTCTAATGATTTTATTCATATACTCAGGATAACTATAATCAGAATAAGTATATGAACATTTTTTACTTTTTTACTTTCTCACTCCGTGCAGAGAAAGTATTGTAATCATGTAAAATTTGAAAAATGAGTTAGCTTAATTTCTTGAAATTTCATGTACCTATATTCCATTTATATCATGATAATACCTTTGAACCTGAAAAACCCGCAAGTTTAATGCTTGAAATGCTCTGTTTGCTTCTTCAATCAGAAATAGTTGGAAACAACACGTAATCTTTTTTGTAAAAATAACAAAGAAACAATGATTGTAATACAAAAAAAATAAATAAAAAATAAATAAACAAAATAAAAAACTTGAAAAAATAAAAGGAAATGTGAACCAAATTTGTCAAAAAATCAATAATTTTCCAAATATTTGAATAAAAGCATTTGGGATCTATTTCAGAGTATATCCCGCAACGATATCAGGTAAAACTCATTACGGTTAAGATAGACGCTAATAGGACAGAATCGAAAAATTCTCATCTTCGGAAAGAAGATAAGAATTTCTCCTTCCTTTTTCTTCCTTCCTTTCTTAAGCACAGATAAATTTTTTAAATACCTTTATTTTTTCATGGGCATCTTGGTCTTGGGGGTCCATTTTTGTGTTCATGCGTTGTTCCAATAAGCTCAATGAAAGTGTCTGTAAAACATACAGCTGATGCGCCATTTCTGCACCAACCTGAAAGAAAACATGATGCAAGTAGCCGTTAGATGTTGTCCCCCTCGTTATTTTGTTGAGTCCTTCAAAATGAACTCGTCCAATGTATGATCGGCTAGGGTGCTTTAAAAGGGTCTCATGTCAACGAGCAAGAGAGAAGAAAATCAATAATTACGATATCATTCTGCAGCATTCGATACGCTTATCTTAAATTTTCGAGTGCACCCAAAACACGGGGGTGGGTGTCAATTGACCCCCAATTGGCACCACTGGCTGTCTCTTCTAGACCCTTATCCAGAATATTAAAGCATGACTGAAAAGTGTTCAGGTTGATTGACAAATCTTAGAGACACATGGAAACAGTGCACACTGTCTAAAAATAATGCTAGTGCACATTAATAGCTGCAGTAGAGGCTCACTTTGTCTTTGCAAATTCAATAGTCAATAGCACTCTAATTTACCCTATTGTTGAAAAGTGAACACCCCACTTTTCACCTCTAGCTTATCCCCCTGTATTGACCAAACGTGACCATTCAACACAAGTCTAAAACAGGTTAGGTGTTGAATCAGCGAGATTAAAGTGCGCCTCACATCTGCCCAATGTATTTTCGCATAGAGCACCGTCTCTATTTAAAACTGACCTCCAGCTAAGTTGACTCGTCAGAAAAGTATTGATGAGACCTTCATTCGCTACAAGAATAGGAGTAAAGGCTAGCTAAATGTAAGATGCAAAAAAATCACCTGTTCACTAGATGGTTGGATTATGTTACTCAGGATGATATTCCGCACCAACTTCGAACAGAGAGTTCCAGATATTGCTTTTCGCTTCGCAAGATCAGCTTTCAGGAATAAAGCGTTTATTAGCGCCATTGCGTTTTGCTGAATGACAGGATTTTGACTATGCAAGTGGGAAACTAATTTGGAAACGTAACTTCTTTCTCAACAAGTTCGTATTTTTTGGCGTTCCCATTCAGCACTATACTCTCGAGGATGGAGAGCGAAGCCTGGACTACTCTATGGTCTTGCGCATCCGCCGACTGATTGTTGACATAGCTTGCAACAGTCTGAATGAAAGGGCATTCAAGAATATTCCAAAATACTATTCCATGATACATTAATTCAACAAAAGAAACTAAAGAGAAAGCGAGCACAGCGCCCTTGCATTTTCCATCTTCAATCATGCTAATAATTAACTGCAGACCCTGTTTAG
Source organism: Trialeurodes vaporariorum (assembly GCA_011764245.1). Taxonomy (NCBI): domain Eukaryota; kingdom Metazoa; phylum Arthropoda; class Insecta; order Hemiptera; family Aleyrodidae; genus Trialeurodes; species Trialeurodes vaporariorum. The sequence continues at coordinate 12,688,332 of VMOF01000002.1, read as the reverse complement.
CGATGAATTCATGAGCGAAAGTTGTGTCAATACTCAGTTTAGATAATTTCTGCAAAGCTTGCACTTTCTCTTCATTTGTCCCGGTATTCAATTTCAATAGGATGTCATGAGCCGTTTTAGAAGGAGAAAAAGTCAACTTTAGAACCGAGCCATTCTTAATTTCGTTTCGATTCTTTTCGGTTATGTAGTTTTGATAATTGTTTTCCGAAAACTGTAAGGCATATAAACTGGCGTCAGGGAGGTCCCAAGCATTGCACAGTTCAAGGATTGTGGCGGCTAATGGTTGCTTTTGATTGAATTCAATGAGCTGGGGGACTTGATCGTCCATTTCGACGGCAATTTTGACGATATTCGCATCTTTGAGAACAGGCATTTTCGGCGGTTTCGAGTTCATCAGTTTCATCTAGGATTGTATACGCTCACGTATGAAAAACTTGGAAACTTGTTGCACTTTCACTAAAATAAATTCACGACACTAACTATTAATTAATTCAATTGTGATACTAGTGTTTTGATTACTTTCCATGGTTTTGTTGATAAAAAGCATAATTAAATGATAACATCGAAGTATTTATTAACTATACCACGATCTGCAAATGTGGGTGGTCACGGGGATGGTATGCAACCCGCATTACGAAGGTACGGAGAGTGTTCTGGCTTTCAAGGGCACTTCTTTCTGCTTTTGTAAAAAAAAAAAATTATTATTGTTTTCAACGCAGAGGAGCCCAATTTTTGGCGAATTTTTTTCCTAATCCAGAAATCGTAAATTTTCCCGTAAAGCGTGATTGATGTGCACCAGCGTTACCCGGGTTGCAGAACCGTTTGGGATCTTTGTACCTCAACCGGCCGTGCGAGGAGTCCACATAAAATTAGAGGCCTCTGACAAAAACGGTCCAAAGGTGTTCTTCCACTCTCCGATTGGTTCTTTTCTTCCAAGTGAGCTGTGATTGGTCGGTTTTTTATGAACAGCAAGGTTAATGTGGAACAGGTAGACAGAGGGCGGAGCTTTTGGGTGATGCATACGTCACCATTGAGTGCTCTCAGCCAATCAGCTTGTTGTGTATTGGTTCATGACAACGTCATCACAAAAAGCGGGAACACAGTCATCAGCTAAACTCCGCCTCTTCACCCGACTTGATAGTTTTGTACGTTTTTTGAACCGAGAATTAACTAAATTAAAAATTTAAGCGAAGCTAGTTTCTATTTCTCTATTTCTTACTTCTAAATTCCAGGATGTAAGTAAATTTATTTAAATCTTGAGTTGAGACAGTTTTGATGTAATCCCATGAAATTAACTACTGAACATTTAATCTAAGTAATCTCTTCAAGTATTTCAAGTTCATGTTTTCACGTTCTCTTTCCCTCGTTGTCAATCCCGGTTCTTTGTTGTGCTTTGCTTTTTATGGCTCCTTTTCGTTTATGTGTGTTCTTTTGTGATTGATTACGTTAGCATCCGTACCGTCCAAGGAAACCCAACGATGCTATTTTTCTATTCTCGGGGCTGAACTATTTACGACTGAAATATTGTATGTATTTTGAAAATTAGTGAGTAGCTGTAACTGCTGTTTTGAAAATCAGTTGAAGGTAACCTTCAAGTACTTACTGCTGTGCTTTAACTCATGAGACGCAAGTTTTCCTATCAATTTTGCAAGCTGATCAGAGACTTCATCGTTAAACGGATTGACAAAACTAAACATAGATGACGATATTGGGCGAGAAACTGATTTGGGGCGGACGTCTTTCGAAAACTTTAGCTCAGTCAGTCGTCACTTGTTAAAGGTTGCTCCGGAGACACCTTTACCTAACAAGCAACTGAACATTGGTTTTCGAATAACATCTGTCCCAAATCGGTCTCTTGCGCAATAACGTCACTTGTGTGTAGTTTTATCGATCCGTTTAACTACTTACGAAGTCCCTGATCATCTTGCTAAACCCCCAACACTCCTGTGACTTATAACTGGAGCTTTTCAGGATTAAGTTGTCACCCAGCCTGTAATATATTGCTGATACTCTGTCATGAATAATTCACCTTCTCTAAACTCCACATCTACAGCATTTTGCAACACTTTCAACATGTAGATCTGGGGAATCTGGAGTTTTGGGGGTTTCACGTGTATTTGTGTTGAATGATGATAAGACCAATTAAAAACGGTACGTTCTAGCTCACTGCACTTTGCTATCATAGCTAACCAGTGGGGTTAAAGTGTGCCACTGGAATGGAACAAGCTAACTAATCTGGAGTCTTGAAAGTTGGTTTGCTGATTGAGGTTACATTTGAAAAATCGAAAGTAACTTGCACCGTCTTGTTCACTAATGAAACAATGGCCTAATGATTCTTCTCTCTGTTTTTTTAGTCAACTGTTGTCATATCTGCTGTTCAAAATATTGGTGCCTGCTTTTGCAGAGCCACCTTCCTAATCCAAAGGAAGATCAAGTCAAAGTGAAAGGAAATATTTTTTTGGTAAGAATGATTATTTCATTAAGTAGATATAGACATGCGGATAGATAAGATATTTTACCTTTCTAAGTTGTTCAAAAGTAGATAGAAGACCTAGCTTAATGGAGCTGCTGCAAAATTTTGCAATAGTTGATTTAGGGGTAAAATCCAATGGAAATGACCACGAGAGCGCTGAAAAATCACGAAATCCACTCCTTAACTCATGTAATACTTTAGATAGATAGATAGATAATTAATTTTATTCCGAAAAGATTTTAGCAAAATGAAAAACAAACACGAGACCTTAATGGGGGTGATTACTGCCTTTTACATTGGGTTTCCCTATCTCAATAACCTCTATCCTCACCAGGTGTTCTCGTGAAACCACGCAAGGAGGAGAAGAAGCATACAATTGCCATAAGGGTTAATCTGTAATCACCGCCATTCTCGTGTTTGTAAGCATTTTATGAGTTTGAGTGTGGATTTCGTGGTTTTTTAGTGCGCTCATCGTCATTTTTACAGAGTTTCACCCTATCATGAACTAGTAATAAGCCTGTAGCAAAAGTCTGCAACTGCTCCATTATCATGGTAGAAACATTTACTTGAGCAGGCAACATCAAAGTCAAAACAAAACGATAGATAGATAAACGATGGATAAACGATAGATGGGTAATTTATTTCTATAAAAAAAAAAACTTTAAAATTATTTTTCTTGGTTGCATGTTCCTTCTTGTTCATACTTTTTAACATCCAGAAAGTGAATTTTTAAACCCTAGGTCTATACTTTGCCAAGTCTGTTATTTTAGAAAGTAAACCGCAGCCTGACCACACACTAGTCGCGTGTGCGTTGGCCGGTGGCAGACTTTCTTATTTGAAACTCAACAGGATTAACATAGGGAGCATAAAGGAGCTCCTTCCAACATGGACTGTACGTTGACTGAAGCAATTTTGGTGCTTCGATCTCATTAGACAAAAAACCTCAACAACTTTTCTCACTAGGCAACGTATGGACCATGTTTGCGGTGATTCGTTGAGACCCCACGCAAATGTTGGCAAGATAGATAGTGCATGATCTCTATTATATATTGTCTCTGGATAACGTTGGCTGTTTTGTTGTAAATTAACTATTGAATGAAGTATCATAGTAAGAATTGAACTTTATTCTTTAGATCCTCAAAATTTTGTAAAATATAACTAACTCTTAAAGTGTCTTTTTTGCAAAACAAAGAAGTAGAAGGCAAAAATGAAAGAAAAAAATTTAAAGACAAAGCTTCTCTGTACCCCTCAATGTTATATTTTTATAACCCTTCCGTTTCCATTTCCAAAAGAACCACGAAGATTCCGTAGGATTTTAATTTTAAGAAAAACATGTCTGATTAATCATAATATGGCCGTTATGGCAGTCATGCCGTGTGTGTATTTTAATTTTTCTCTTCTACAACTGTTTTTTAGGACATTAAATATGAGTACAATGAGTGGAAACGGGAACATCAAGAACGGGACTAACGGCCTTTCCCTGGTGGCTCAATTTGATGATATTGTAAGGTGTTATGATGTTCTATCAGAAGGCTGTGAACAAGGTAATGTTAAAACAGCTTAACTATTTCATAAAATAATGAAGTTAGTTAGAAGTGTTGATTAACAAAAATGATTCAAGTTGACTCTTTCAGGCACGAATTGTGACAAAATAGTTTTACCAATGTTGGATCTATTCTAGTGAATTGAGAAACTTTTTCTCTTAAATTTTTGTATGCTTGTCAATTTTTTTAAAATCTTTTAACCCATATGTGCCCAGAATCATTTGGAATTTTTAGGCGTTTTTCTCAAAAAACACAATTTCAGAACTGAAAACACGAAAAAAATTTAAACAAAGAAATTTTTTGGGGCAGCTAAATTTTACGAGCTAAAAAGTCCCAAAATTGGTTTTTTTAGTAAAATTGGTCCAAATTTACGGACATTTGGTCCAAAAATAACGACCCACCGGGGCCGAAAAATGTTGGTCCAAAAAATTATATGATAAGATGCATGGTGAGGCTGTAAGCTATCTACTAGCATGCTCAAATCCTCACCATCCACCAGTGTAGTTTGATCATTTCGGACCGACATTTTCCGGCCCCTGGACATATATGGGATAGGACTCCATTTGTGAAACATGTACCCATTGGCATTTTCGGGCAGAGGTGAAGGAAGGGATTGTATTGCTAATAATTTGCTTTTCTCTTTATCTCAACAGAGTTCAAGCGCTTTGTTTTGGGCCAAGAGGCGGTGCGCCTCAAATGGCTAGAAGCAGTGAATGAATGTCAAAGAATGAAAGGTGTCTTGGACTCGTCAAATAGTGAAATAACTAAACTCAACCAAAAGCTGCGAACAGCTAGAACTATGCTCGACAGAGAGCGAGCCATGCGGAAAAGCGCAGAGGAAGACTTGGCTGCGATTATCAGAGATTACAATGCAATGGTGAGTCCCCGTTTTTTTTATATTTTCAATGTCCGCACAGTTCATAATGATCATATTAAGTTTCCGCCAATCAATTCATCATCCATTGAAAATTTTATCCTTTCATGTATAAGGCAGCTTCTGTCATTTACTTAAGTGACTGTAAGTCGAGAGACACCTAAACATACTCGAAATATTTTAATGTTTTTGAAGCATTTTCCTGAAACGTTTTCCAAACAATATTTTGTATCACCGAAACATTTTAAAACTTTTTGAATACATCAGGTTAATTTTTTTATGCATGGAACCCTATTGAACAAGATGGAATAGATTACTCTTTGTTAAATGTTCTTTGTTTATGTTTATCAATTTTCTGTGTAGAGGCCCTTTTAGTTTATTTTACAAAGTGGAACTTGCGTTGTATGAAAGTCAACAGTCAAGGAACTCAAAATTTTAGCATAATTGAATTTGAGGTTACATCTTACTGTTAATTATGACTCTACATGATCTTGTTAATGATCTACAAGTAACTATATTTTGTGGACTGACTTGTCAGAAAGGTTTGTGTGTTCAGTTTTGATGGAATACTCATATTGCGCTGGCTATCAATAGTAAAAAATTGCTGTGTTCCATCAAGTTTTGTTTAAAAAAAATTAGCCTTTAGTTTACAATAATGTTTTTTGATACCATACAGCTGCGGTTTACAACAAAACAAAACAAAATCTCTATCTGTAAGAGTGAGTTGTTGAAGAAGAACTGGAGAAAAATATGCTCAAAACTCTTTGAGACCTATTTCAAAGATTCCACTGTTTCTTAGTGGTTCAGCTCTTTTTGTTTAGCTCCAAAAAGCTTGCTGGATAATGTTAATTTAATCTTTGCTTTTTCAAATTTTAGGATAATTCAGTCACAAATGCTACTTTAAGGAGTAGATTTAGTGGTGATGCTAGAATACTTGACCGACTGAACACCATAAGTGAACGGGACTCTGGTAAGTTCGTTTTCTTTGATTTATTTTTCAGTGCTACTTTTAAAGTTCCTGTCCCTCCAATAGAGGTTGGGCAGAAAAAAAGAAAAGAATTGTGTTCCAACAGCTTTCGAGTTTGAATTAAATAAAAGCATCTGTCACTGGTGGTCAGGGAGTCGAATTATGGAAAACAAAAAGTTAGGGTTTGATTTGGATTCAGATCATGTTTTTATATCGATTTGCAGGGGTGCAGGAAATCCTCGATCAAGATCGAGCGTGAACGGGTTTGTATGATCAAGTTAAAATTGTGGACACTGCCTGGAGAAATATTAGGTTATTTTTTTTTTATTTTGACCAACCTAGTAATGTTAATCTTGGTAATCCTATAAGCTAGTCAAAGCTGAATTCTGCTTAAGTGCACTTTTTTCAGCCAAAGTTTTCTTCAGTGTGCTAAAATAAGCAAAAAAAAAAACGAGCGAACAAACAAACAAAAATGTCAGCAAAAATTGTGGACACTGTCCTCCATGACGTGTGAAATTGAAGAGTGAAAGCCCCAGAGTGTCTCTGTGAGCCATTTTATTTTTAAATATTAAAATCTTGTGCTGTGCTTCTCTTTAATTTTCACCACAAAATCGGTCAGGAGATTGTCAGCTTTCATTTCAAAATCTGATGCAGTTTTTTCTGTGCTCTACCACTTTTCTTGTGTGTCCACTAGATGTACGATCGGAACTTAGTTATTCCCGATCAGATGATGATCTAGATGTTTCTTATTCAAATATGGGTAAACATTGGAGAAAAAATCGGCCGTCAACTGTTATCAACCCAACTCCTGTGAGTGCGAAACGACGACGTTCATCGTTAACTACAAACACCAAGAGAACTATCGAGGTAAATTTTGTGTTGTTTTATACTTCAGGCTTTCCATGAAAATGTCAACTCACTAATTACTATGTCTGCGCAAGCACAGCTAATTATTAATCTTGCTTTGCCTACTATTTATTTATTCATATTCATATATCTGTATATTTAGAAGATAATTGTGAGCAGCAACTGTCCAAGTTACAAAAGAACAATCAAGATTGATAAAAATAGGTTAGTGAAGTTTCAGCTCAAAAAAATCAAATGCAATAAAAACTGAAACTTTTATAGAACTATTTTTCAAAGTTTGAGTTTGAGCTCATGTATTTTGAGTATCGGGTTCTGACAAATAGCGGTGCATGCTTCTGAAGTGCATCAAAATGCGTCGGTGAGTGGTTGGTAACAAGTCAAAACTCTGTGCTAACCAACCGCTCAACAATGCATCTTGCTGCATTTCAGATGCGTGCACGGTAACTTGTCAGAAAGAGATACTCAAACTATGTGAACTTTCGCAAGAGCTTTCAAAGCTTTGAAAATTTTATAGGAGACCCAGAAAATATATTTAATGTTGTGTATCAATGCATGCTTTTAGTCTTGTATCGGTAAAAACAAACTTTTGCACTTCTTATCAATGAAAAAACAAAAAAACCAATTTATCTGTTGGACCTCTATAATGCGCTTTGTTCTCTTGATCGAACAAGCAATCGATGAGTTGAAATCCAATACAAATGGCAGGTGAGCCAACCATTCCATGTTCAGTTGTTGTTGTTCCGTTCATCTAACGAATGTGCAGTTTGATGGCCTGCCAAACTGCCGAGTTTTTTGACGATGGGTTATGTGTCATCTGTTCACCAATTTTAGCCAATAACGCCAATAAAACATGTTTTTGAGGTGTTACGGTCAAGTTTATGTCTGAATTTTTGAAGTGCCAATCCTGCGTGTGGCAATCCTGCAGTTTGATCAAACCCGTTGGAAAGTGTACGGAGGCTTTAAGCAATAATGTTGAAACGGACCAGAAGCTATTCTTCACTTCACTGGTGCTGGCTTCTCCTTAAGCTTCTTTGAGTGCTTTGTCTTCTTTTGTAATATTTGGCAATGTCAAGTAGTTTGAATCTTTTTTGATATTTCATCTTCTCTTCCCAGCTCAATTCTGAAAGTAATGGTACAGATCGTGTCGTCACTACAACAACTGTGACTGCAAAGAAAGATGGACAAATCTTAGCTTCATCCTCGATTGAAACGGTTCCCACTAATTCAAGGATTTTTGCGCAGCCAATGCCGCCAAGTTCTGTGAATATTCAAGCTTCCGCTCCACCAGAATCAGGTACAGTTACGGTTTTCTGGCTGATTTGGTATTTTTGCCTTTCAAGTTCTTTTTAACTGTCAAATTATCTTAATGAACGGTTTTCTAGATTTTATCAAGCTGGAATGGACTGGCAAATTTTGTATGCACCTTTGCTGTCCTTTTTAGCTCTAGTGAAAGAAAACCATGCAGTTATTCAGGGGTGCAAAATGTGCCCGATCTAGCAGTCCGCGGATTGTGTGAAAGTGAGGAAATTTGTCCAATTTTTTTTTTTTTTTTTTTTTTTTTTTTTAAATAATGACATTAAGAATTTCCCAGGAAAATAGAGTAAAAAATGGGCAAATATTGGTCATTTTACGAACATACCATGTTGAAATGTTAAAATCACCCAAAAAAAAGTCATCACTTTTAAATTTTTGTGAGGAAATTTTTTAAAACCCTGTGAGGAAATAAGTCATGGATCACGTGAAACTTCCGAAGTTTTGGAACATTTTGCACCCCTGTAGTTATTTTGAGTAAACTTAAAAAAGCCATTGTTTGGCTCCTACCGAAGCTAATTCACTTGTAGGCAGCTCGTTAGAAAGCTAAAAATCAGCCTCAGACAAGACATTTGAGACCATTTCCTGTAGCCTTTATTACAGTCCATTAGTTTGCTTGGAATCGCTATATTCTAAGTTTTTGAAAAATGGAAGAAGATAAGAAATGACCAAGCCAAATTATTAACCCTTTCCACTCCACCATTGTTTGAGCTGAACCTTCCTGTACTCCACTAGAACTCTGTAAACTAGAGATTCACTGGTAAATTCAGAAAAAGCTCGTCAGAGCGCAGCACTTCTCAGACACCAATTTTGTCCCGTTTACTGCGTCAATTTCGAGCTACAAAATTTTGTCGACCACAGCTCGACAATGGAGCGGAACCCGTAAATCGGTTTTGTCGACTACAGCTCAACAGTGGAGTGGAAAGGATTAACTTTTATAAGTAGACATTTTTACTGGTATGTTCACCAAGTCAATTTTTTTACTTGATTTCTGAAACCTTCGTAAAGCTATGATTCCTCTAAGTTGACTTGTTTTTTGGTTTTTTGTCTTTAGATGTAGAATCTGATTCCGTCGATATGAATTTCTGGAAAAATGAAAACTTACAGAATATCAGTCCAAACTTTGGAACTTACAGTGCCGGTTATAAGAAACTGAACTCAAGAATGCATCAATTCATTTCCAAAACTGTAATCAAACCTGAAGTTTGTGGGCCCTGTGGAAGAAGGTTGGTCTTTCCTAACTTTTGTTTAAATGATTTCGCTCTGTTTTTTTGCTGGCGAAATGTAAGGGGGAAAAAAAAGTGCTAAAAAATGACAGGGAAAAGGTGATAAATCTTCTTATTGTAAGACTAATTAAATTTTAAAGTGGTAAGCGCATAAATGACTGGCTAAACAGAAGAAAAATGGTCTTAGCACGAAGAAATATTGCTGAAACAGCATAAAGCAAACTTCACAAAATTGGCAATATTTGATCTCAAAAGCGAGGGTTCCAACCTGAGATATTTGGGAATTCAATTTTATGATAAAAAGGTGGAGACTCGTGGATAATGAAAGCCGGAAAGCCAGCCGAATACTATTGGACTAACATGAAGATTAGTTTCCATGCTTTGGTTAACACTTAAGTGGTCGGCCAATTTTCAAGTTTTTTTATTTTATTGTTTTATTTTATTTTTTTCGGCCCTAGCGGATTTTTTGGACACTACATACCCCTATGCAACCCGTAGACCAGTGGACATTTCTTAATGTTCGTTATGCTTAATACGTGTGCAATCATGAATGGCGTTTATAAACGGCCTTGAACGCCACAGTGGCAAAATCCATTTGCACGCTTGCAAACGGCTTTGACCTCTTAAGTGTTAAACTCATGTCCATTAATTTGTTTTTCCAAAATTCTTGGTGTTTTATCATCCTTAATTTTATTTAAATTGGTATTAATTGTTCTTTTTTATATTTTGAAATAGAATATCTTTTGGAAAGGTGGCTCTAAAATGTATGGATTGTCGTGCTGTTGCTCACTATGATTGTAAGGACAAGGTTCCCCTACCTTGTGTGGCCATGGGGAGTACTCCAACTGCCAAGGGTGCTGCAAAGGTAAGACATTTACCCTTCCATTGGCTTTACCTTTTTTTTTTCTCATATAATATTTTAAGGACCAACCTTAAATGCAAAGTGTTTCAAAAGAACACCCCCCACCTGGTTCAACTTTGAACGGTTGAAGATACGAAAACGAAACTCAAGGCATGTTTATAACTTAAAGGGAACTACTTTTTGGCGTATCCCAAATTTCTAGAGAGCGCCTTCCAACCTGAAATTTGCAAATGGCAACCCCCATCTTGTGATAGGTTGTTTGAAAGGGTGTAAAATTCAAAGACTTGGCTCACATCGAAGGTCGATTTTGTTTTTCATTTTCGATAAATTGAAGGTCAAAGTTTGATTTGGACACATTTTCAATATTTCATTTTCCTTTGCTTCATTTTTTTTTGTTTTTCTGTAGTACTACCTATTTTGCGATGTATTTAGATATTTATTTTTTTACGATAAGCTCTACAACATTGTTGCCAAACTGTGGTGAAATTGTGATGACTTGTTCAGAAAATAAGGAGACTTGTTTGGGAGTTAATAAGAAAGTGAATTGTTGATAGTGAATCATGGAGATCAGAGCTACATAAATACAAAGAGAGTTGAGGCAGAAGAACTGAAGGAAGAGTTACACAGTTGCATAGAGAGAATATTAAAAATAATAAATTTATGTATAAAAAAAAAAATTGAGTTACACAAATGTATAGAAAGAAGAAGAAAAAATAGAGAGTGGAGTAATATTTCGTATGAGTAAAGAGAGAGAGAGAGAAAAAAAAAATATTTAGAGCACTTTACCTCCTTGAGTGCTCTAGGTGTACTTCCTTCCACATTTTGAGAGTCCCTAGCAGGTCGCCGCGCGGTTACCTTCCTCTTTCCTATTCTTTGTTTTGAGAATACTTTATTTGTCTTTCCTTCCTCGTCTTTTTTATACGGTCCAGTCATTCGCTGTGAAGTAGCAGCATAACGAACCACCGTGTTTGGATGGCTAGACTTTACTACTGCTAATACTGTTTTTTTTTTTTTTGCTTTCCAGGGGACCATTGCTGACTATACACCTCTTGTTCCACCTATGGTACCGGCACTTGTAATTCACTGCATCAACGAAATCGAACAGAGAGGTTTCTCTGAAATAGGATTGTATCGAGTGCCAGGCTCAGACAAAGATGTCAAGGCTCTTAAAGTAGGTTTCCTTTATTTCTTTGCTCATTTTTTTTTTTTTTTCAAAAAACGGGGAATTTTTGGTCTTAACCAGGATGTCCACTGTCAAGGAAAACCTGGAAAATCAGGGAGTGTGAGGAAATTCAAATCTATCAGGGGACTGAGAGGGAATTTGGTTTAAAAACCTGGAAATTATAATTTTCTCTCGGAAGTTGCGTATGTTCACGATGTTTTCAGTCTTGTATTTCTGGTATTCTCTGCTATTTGTAGAAGCTTTATATGCCCTGCTAGCCTTGCCTGAAATAATTTTGAATGCAGTTTTTGCCAGGTTAGCGAATAGCCTCTTTCTCTAAAATCTGGGAAATAGTCTTAAATTGTGCAAGAAAACTGTAACCGGTAATTTAAAAATGGTCGGAAGGGTTTCTGAAAGTTGTATCGAGTGCCAGGCTCAGACAAAGATGTCAAGGCTCTTAAAGTAGGTTTCCTTTATTTCTTTGCTCATTTTTTTTTTTTTCCCCTTCAAAAAACGGGGAATTTTTGGTCTTAACCAGGATGTCCACTGTCAAGGAAAACCTGGAAAATCAGGGAGTGTGAGGAAATTCAAATCTATCAGGGGACTGAGAGGGAATTTGGTTTAAAAATCTGGAAATTATAATTTTCTCTCGGAAGTTGCGTATGTTCACGATGTTTTCAGTCTTGTATTTCTGGTATTCTCTGCTATTTAAACTTATCCAGCTAGCCTTGCCTGAAATAATTTTGAATGCAGTTTTTGCCAGGTTAGCGACTAGCCTCTTTCTCTAAAATCTGGGAAATAGTCTTAAATTGTGCAAGAAAACTAACTGGTAATTTAAAAATGAGTGGTTGGGGATAGTCAGGGAATCTTAAAATTGAACTTTGATACCCTCCTATGACACCTTTCAAACACCACCCCTTTTTCACCCCTCAATGGAAGTAACCAAAATGAATGGGGAGGCAGAATGGCCGTAAGGTAAAAAATGTAATTCTTAAATGTACGGCCATTGAAAGACGGAGACAAGGAATACAGCTTATTTGCAAACTTTTTTTTTTTCGCAAAACAAAAATTTCTATTTCTAAAGTATTTGTTCCATCAATCTTAATGAGCATATTGCCTGAAAATAAAAGTTTTTTGTAGGAAATGTTGTACTCTTTCAAATGGATGCAATGCAATTTTGATGCCAAACTATATCTAATCTTTGTGAGTAGAAGAGCGGTTTATTATGGGTTCCCTTTTTTCCTTTTCCTTCCTATTTTGACCTGACTAATCCTCTAAACTCACGTACCTTCCTAAGGAAAGCTATTCGAAATGCCCTGGCGCTAATTTCAATATTTCCGCGGCTTAAATGTTACACTAAACTTAAATTTTTTCAGGAGAAATTCATGCGTGGAAGAGGCGCTCCGAACTTATCGCAAGTTTCTGACATACATGTTGTCTGTGGATGTTTGAAGGACTTTTTGAGGAATCTAAGCGAACCATTAATTCTTCAGTCAATGTGGAGCGATTTCGTTCGTGCAACAGAAGTTGAAAACAAAACCAACAGACAGGATCTTGACGATTCTCGCGCAACCTTGTATCAAGCAATCGCTAGTCTCCCGCAACCAAATAGAGATACTCTAGCATATATAATTCTTCATCTGCAAAGGTCTGATCATTTTTTATTCAAAATTAATATGTATGGCCTCTGAAATAGCCTCTGAAATGGCTAACAGTACTTTGACTTGCAAAGGAAAGTACCTGGTCTAAATTCTTTTTGTTAAATTTTTCTGTTGTTTTCAATAGAATTTCTGATTTTTCATGACATACTTTAAAATGGCACTATCCTTCGTTTTTAAACCCTTGAAAGCCTCAAAATTGTTTGTAGAATGCCAAGATTTAAAGCGTAAAAATTTCAACCAGGCTACTTTCTTTTGTAGGTCGTAATACAGTTGGCGGATTAATTCAACTCCTTAGATTTTAGGGCAGATAGGTGACTATTGATGATTATATTCAATATGATAAGTACTGCAGGTTGCGTACCTGGAACAAAATTTAAGGAGTCGACTGACATTATTTAATTTATCAACTGTACTATGGCTTTCCAAAGAAAGTATCCTGATAAAAATTTTCATTATTTCATTTCTCGACCAATTTGAGAAATTTTACAATTTTAAGGTATTTCAAAATTTTAAGGTATTTCAAAGTCTTACACTATTGCCACTTGTGACATTATGCGTCAAAAAATTTAAAACGATGGAAAATAAAAGAAAAATTCACCAAGAGCAATTTTGATGAGAGGACTTTTTTTTTTTTTTGGAAAGTCTTAGTACTTGTCTAAACTTATCATAAAACTTATGCAACTTTGATAAAAATGTACAGTACAAGGTCATGACTAAAGCTCCCATTTGGATGTCTGTCTTGTTTTTCTACACCGTCTTCAAATTGCCCCGTATTCAACAGAGACCAAAAAAAGACTGATGTGAGCTCTACGCAGGCATAGTTGCGCTTATTTGAGGCAAACTTCAATTTTGCGGATTCTACAACTCAAAAATCAGCACCTCTCTGATTTTGCCTTGTTTCGAATGATAGCGTTTGGTAAACGAGAGGGGATAAGCCGTAAGTGAAAAGAGGTGCGTTCACCGTTTATTACTCAACAACCTGGTAAATCAGAAAGCCGTTGACTGTTAAGTTGTTGAATCTGCGAGAAATAAGTGTGCCTTTGGCCCTTTGCTGTTGCTGTCAATGCACGGTCGCTTTTTGTCTGTGGTTTTCAAACGTTTGCCTAAGTGTTAGCAGCTTGTACAGTTACTTGATCCAGCTTAAAACAAATTTTCATCCTCTGGAAAAAAATAGATCAGGCAATGACAAGTTTTGAAATGTGATGTGTTCCACAAAAAGAAACCTTAACTTACCTGGATAAATTTTATGAAAAACCCATTTCAGTGGGATAAAAACGATGTTGGCGTTTGTAGTTTGTTTTTTTTTTTTTTTTTTTTTTGTGCATTTCGACCATGATTATCCTTCAATCAATTCTTCTATCATCATTGGCCAATTTAGTGACGCTCCTCTTTCCCTAAATTTATTTTAACAATTACTATGTTATTAGTGTTATTACCAAAGTTAATTTTCTGGTCTTAATTATTTCTATTATATTTTACAGGGTAGCAGATGTACCAGAATGTAAAATGCCTGCTAAATCTTTAGCAACAGTATTTGGACCTACAATAGTTGGTCCTAAAAATCTGACTCAGGAGACTGCTGCAGCGTGTAAAGAATTTCAACAGGCAGCAAATGTGCGTAAAATATTTCCATTCTTCTTCCTCTTAGCATTAGCTTTTTGCCTCCATCCAGTTGTGTGAATTGGGTTGTTGCCCTCAAAAATGCGAATCTGCGCAAAATTGAACCAAAAACCGCAATGGTTGCGGCAAAATTCTATTTGTTTGTTGGTTTAATAAAGGTTCAAGGCTTCATCAGCTGATGCATTACATTTCTGCTTTTACTACGCAGTTTTTTCTTTTTTTTTGTGTGTCTTTGGAGATAATGTGATTCCCCAGTTTGTACTGCTGAACCAAACCAAAAATCAGAGCTTTGAAAAATTGAATGGATATTGAACTAAAAAAATTGGGTGAAGCTTAACCTGATTTAGAAAAATAATTTCAGTTTGCATCCCTAGTCACACACGGCACTCATAATGGGCGATTAATCACTGACCATGAGCTGTGCACCGCATACCATTTCAAAAAAGAATAAAAAGTTTATAGAATGTTCATTTGACAGCAGAAAAGCAAGTTTGGTGTATTCTAATGACTTCCCCTTCATTGATGGAGTGTTTTACCTGAATTTATGTTTTGAGGAAATTCTAAAGCAGAATGAAAACCGGAGACATTTTGTGACTCCTGTTGAACACTACGTTTAATTCATCTCTAACTTTCCAAGTTCACTACTTTTTCTTTTCTGTTCAATTTTTAGGTTGTAGAATTACTTTTGAGCATTCCGTCCGACTACTGGGCAACATTTATATCTGGTAGTGGCGTTCCAACAGCAGTTACACCATCCATCACCAGTCTTCGTAATACCCCATCCACAGAAAATTTGATGCGTCAAACTGTTAATCGACTTTTCTCCAACACGCCTTTAAGGCAAAGGTAAGCCCACCTGTTAAACCTAACTCACCATAGTTTTAAAGCTCAAATAAGGGTAAGTAGATGGGTCATTCACTTCTCTTTATTTATATTTTTCCTTTGATTGAAGGAGTTTGATACAAATTTTTGAAGCACGATTCTCTCTCTGAGCAAGATCAGGTATGAGAAAGCGGTGCCATTATTCATTGGTTTAGTGATGATGTTGTGGGTTGATGTTTTTCTTAAAGTATGTACGTTTTCAGAAGTAAATGCAGAGCTCAGCCATAATGTTTTGCAAATTTTCAATTTTCATTACTTCAAATCAAAACATAACTGGCCTGTGACGTTTGACTTTGAACTCCTATGGGAGTGAGAAAGTCACGTGTGGACCCCACAACAGATTGCGCCCCTCCGTTAAAATAGGGCTGTTGAGTCGAATTTTTTTAATTCAAATTATGAAAGAAGGCGAAAAATTAAGGACCCCATATTTTTTCTTTTTTTCATTTGGACGCGGGAACACCGAAAAAAATGGGTTCAAAGTGCCGAAAAATTGATAAGATTTAAAACGGCCCGTGGCGGGAAACATCGGCTAGCGAGTCACAGCTACGTCATTTCTTCGGTTTGCTCAGCGGAGGTACCCATCCCTATTCTGTCGGCCGGACGGCAGCGTAGCAGGCCTATTGAATCCTACGGCAGCCGCCGGTGGCTCCGATCAAGCCGCCTTCTCACTCCATTTTCTCGAAAACCGTAAGTCTCAGAAACAAACCAATCTAATTAATCGAAAGAGCACAAAATTATCATTTGACATGGATTGGTGGTTTTTTTCTCAAACTTACCTAGGAGACGGATGGACCGAAAATCAGATAACAATTTAAGGTTAGAGAACGAAACTTCCGACAGTCCTATCTGTAAATCACTGTCTATACCCAATTGACAAAGCAACGCTCAAAAAATCGAATGAAACATATCTATCTGAAATTTTACGCTCTTTAAGTTTGTTCTTTAGTGTTTTTCTCTCAAAATGGACGGTAAACAAGGGAAATTGAAAAGTTCTGCGAAAATTTCGGATTTTCAGCGATGTTCCGGAAATCGAAATATTTGAGATCGGCTCGTTATCTGACTCATGGAAGAGCCAAAAATAATATAAGTGTAACCAATCGAATGGAAATTTTCTAATCTTTCTCTTTGGTTTCTATCATTTTTCATGTAAGACGCACCGAAACCATGGGAAATGCAAAAAACAGCAGCAACTTGGACGATCTTGATGGTGAGAGTGTCATTTCAACCCAGAACTCGACGCAGTTTTTCACCAATATTTTGGTACCGATGCGTCTTACACGAAAAATTCTGGTCATCAAAGAGGAAGATTAGAAAATTTCCATTCGATTGGTTACACTTATATTATTTTTTGTTCTTCCATGAGTCAGATGACGAGCCAATCTCAAAAATTTCGATTCCCGGAATATCGCTGAAAATCCGACATTATCGCAGAATTTTTCAATTTTCCTTGTTTACCGTCCATTTTGAGAGAAAAACACAAAAGGACAAATTTAAAGAGCGTAAAATTTCCGATACTTATGTTTCATTCGATTTTTTGAACTTTGCTATGTCAACTGGGGGACAGAGATTTATAGAAGGGGATTATCGGAAGTTTCGTTCTATAATCTTAATTTTCATGTGATTTTCTCTTTACTCGTCTCGTAGGTAAGTCTGAAAGAAAAAAACAACCAAACCATCCCAATGGATAAATTCATGTTCTTTCGATCAAACAAGTCGGTTCTTTGCTGAGACTTACGGTTTTCGAGAAAATGGCGTGAGAAGACGGCTTGATCGGGGCCACTGGCGGCCTCCCCTCAACTGCCGCATGATCAATGGGTCGCATGCGGTCTCGCTGTGCTGAAAGCAAGACGCTTGAGCCCCTCAACTGAGAACCGGAGCATTGACGTCAAAAGGCACCCACAATGCACCGCGCAGCCAGTTTCCCGCCAAAAAGCCGTTTTTTGAGGATCCAATTTTCAACTTCAATTTTCTCAGGAACGGCGCAGCGTAGAAAAAAACTGAAGCCATCTTCGTTCTTCCCGCGTTTAGGTCTATAAGATCACACAGAAAAATCACGAATCCCCGACTCACTCAACAGCCCTATTGCCGGTAAACTCAAGTGCGGATTTATTTTATTTTTATTTTGGGCTTGTAGGATTGATTTTTTTTTTTTTTTTTTTTTTTTTTTTTTTTTTTTTTTTTTTTTAATGTAGTTAAGTATGTATATCTTTCATTTTTAGCCATTATCAATCAGCTATCCTATACAATACTGTGAGAAAATTAGGTCATATTTACGATCATCACATGAGTGTAATACTCTCCCTTAAGAGTACTACTTTAGAGGATTGAACAAGCTGATAAATATTTCCTCTGAGCAAAAAATTCCTCCTATCAGAAGTTTCATTTAAGGAGCTTTTACTGTATTTTCTTTATGTGTATTCTAACTCATAAGGCCTAAAATTCATAGCTTGTTTTTCTTTTTTTTTCCAGGACTCTCGCGAGGAAGAGATTCTTTGACACTCCGCCAAGTCATAAAAAATAGTTGTAATAGCACCAGAAATATTATTGGAAAGCTTGCTCCAATTGCTGTGGCCTAGCTAAAATTTCCTCATTTCGGTTGATTCAATTCCATTTTGTCGGCTCAAACATTTATTCTTTACAATTTTTAAATGGAAATCTCGCCCTGAGTCCATCTTTATGAAAGTGAAAAGTTGAAGTTCTCGAGATGGAAGAAAGCATTTGGAGTACGCTATTCCTTCTCCCGCTACTCTTTTCTTACAATTTACTCTGTTCCAAAGTTCAAAGTTCAGCAGGAGTCAGCTGATTCTGAGATCACTCAAGAGTGCCTTGAAATATGTGTATATAACTTTATAAATAATTAATTCAAAGGCTACTTGTAAGATCCAAACAAAGCCAAAAATCAGCTGCCAATCAAAAAAGATGAGCCTCGCATGGGAAGACCCTTTCGAACATCACGACGACACTCTTCCTTCCCATAAAATACTCATCAGTGATATTATTGGTCTTATAAGAACATAATTTGTTTCTTGTTTGAATATTATTTGTTTATCTAATAAGAAATTGGATTTAATTGGTCTAATGGGTTTGTTTCTGCAAATTAGTTGTTGATTCTTTTGTCGGAAAAAAGCAAGAATAATGAGGCTGGGAATTATGACCCAGTCAGCAAAAAGCGTCTTCAAACCATCTTAAAGCATCTTAAAGGAAGTTGTCTTTAATCCGTCTTGAAACTAACTCTAGTTCTACCCGTGTGGGTCCTTGAAGACGTCTTCCGTCTTGGAAGACGAATTTAAGACTTATTAAAGACGCTTTGTGAGTGTGGATGAAAAGGCGTCTTAAAAAACCACCTCGGAAGACGTGTTAAAGACAGAAAGCAAAGTGTCTTCCAAAGACGAATTTCAAGACGGATTAAAGACGCATGTAAGGCTAGACGAAAAGACGTCTTTCAAACCATTATCACAAAATGGATTTAAGAAGGTTTTAAGATGGGATAGAAAGATGTCTTAATAGTGTCACTTTAAGTCTAATCGGCAAGCAAATATCATTAGCTGGAGATTACCAGAACTCTTTTCTGAGCTGAAGCACAGCAATCAAAAAGGATCTTTCTGTTGCCACTGCTAGACACCATTCAGTCTGGTGTCTTTTCAGTTTGGATCAGTGGCGTAGCGTGCCATCTGGCAACAATGCAACTGTTACATTTTTAATTCATTTAATATATCGAATTTTCCTTGCGCACTGTGCACCCCGTGAATTCAATATTTTACATGAGCTTAAATGGATAGAATACATTGTTGCCAAATTGCACGCGACGCCACTGGTTTGAATCCTATTTGGGCGGCAGATTCAAGACAGCTGTTTCAGCTGATAACATAAACAAACATGAGAATTGTCTAATTTTTGTATTATTTGCCTTTCTAATAACGTTAATGATTACTCTTTTAAGTGTCGCCTTGAGAAAGTGTGTGATATTTGAATGGTTATCAATAATTAATATTACCGACACCTTGTTTTTTTATGTCGGCGGTCATATTGAATTTTATGCCCAAATAGTATCCTAAAGGCAAAATACACGACTAAATAGTATTTAGTAGTGGACAAATAGAGACATGTCCCTTGCATTTCTTGAATTCAGGAATGATTTATAGTCTTTTTAAGTTTGTTGCCAAGTAAAAGAGTAACTAGTGATGTTAGATCAGTGAATTTCACAACATTCAAACAATTGTCAAGGTTGTTTATGTGATCTGAATCTGCTGCGCAGATGGTTTTCAATGTAGAAAGTCACAGAGATGAGAAAGATCCAGTGGTGGCCTCTGAAAGTCACTTCTCATTTACTGTCCTTAAATTCAGGAGCGAATTATTGCAATTTTAACGGCATGCTCAATTTTGCATCAGTTTACATCAGAATTTGCGCTCAAATTAGCCGCAGCACAAACTTTCAACAGACCCATTTGGTGATTTCATTTTCAAATGTGATCAAATAATTCCTTTAAAAGTGGATACTTTTTTAATTCCCAGGTTTGAATTTAAAAAATTAAAAAATAGGAGCTCAATTGTTATACTTCTATCCTGATTTTTATTTTTTATTTCACTATTGTTTACCCTCTATTTGATGTTAAATCTTGCATATTTTTTTTTACAAGTTTGTACTCATATTACTTGTAATAAGATTGATATATTCTCTAATATTGTTTTTTTTTTTCATTACTCTCTCAAGATTTTCAGTCACTGAAACAATAGGCTAATTTTTCATGCATGAAGTCATGAAACCAATGAGTCATAGAGAGGCTTTATGGAACGTGATTTTGAACCACCAAGGCAGCCATAGGCCTGTGCAATGTTCGATGCATCGCTCAAAGTTTCAATGTTTTCCTATCATTGAATGGATTCGATGCCAATGTTGGTGTCAATCAATGCATCAAAATTCTTTATTTTTTTATATCTCGACTAAAAATAGACCTGAGAGTCATTTTTACCTCCTGAACCATCTCAAAAACATTAAGAAGTTTCATGATTTCCTGTGATTTCTCATTTTTTACTTGTTAAAATTTGTTCCGATGCATGGATAAAATTTTGATGTCTTTTGGACATCGAACTTCGATGCACAAAACTGGACGTCGCGTAGGCCTAGGCAGCCATGATGCAAATCTCTTATGGACATTTTCACACAGGCTCTGTTTGATTTCCTCATTTCTTTAACCTTTCAAGTTTCAAAAAAAAGTAGTGACTAATCAATTTGGAATTGGTTTTAAACGAAACTCCAAGTGTCGATCAAACATAATGAAACGGGTTACTCTTGGTTGAGCGTGGTCAGTCTAGCATTTTGATTGTCATGGTACAACCCGGTTTACTCAAGGGATCATAAAGATCACAGAAATCCGCCTGCAAATTTTCATGACTTAACCCGCACCAAAATCCATCACTAAATGCTTAATATTTTAGATTTCATCAGGGAATTCAGACTATAAACAAGCTTTTTTAGGGAATGTGAACCCTTAAATTGGGATTCCGATCAATGTCTTAATTTTCTCCAAAATGTCCCAACTTCAAGATGTTTGAGTTCAAAAATGTTCAAATTTTTGCAGCGAGGTGATGCCATTCAATATGATTATTATGAAAATCAGGGAATTTTAATAGCAAAATCCTTGGACCTGAGACGCAATATTTGTGTTAAAAGGAGTACCATCTATGCAGAATAAAACTAGGCCCCTGAGTATGGTTGAAAACTACATGAAAGAAAATAAGGTCCTGTATAAGGGTATCCTATAATAATCGGAAGTGCTTGAAAGTTCACTCTGGTCGGTTTTTCCCATTTCTAATGTCAACATCAAGATCCATATAGACTAGGTCAGGCTGGTAGTCCCGTCATTGTTGCTCAAAATTTACATTTCGAGAACTCCTGTCTCATTTGAAAGCATTGATCCAAGATGGTGGCCAACTCGGGAAGCCGAGCTGAAGTTAACAGGGCAAAGGGCTCCCAAACATAGCATTTCCCGAGTTGGCGCTACCGGCCAGACCTTGTTTCTATGGATTTTGGTCAGTACAAAGTGATTGAGATTATTCGGAGTACTCTTGTCTCAACCCTGTTGAAGTTTTAGCGTCCAGCCCATTAAAAGTACTTAAAAGGTTTTGCAAGCTGCGCAAAATGTTCAAACGTCCATAGATTTTTTGTTTGTTGGAGCAGGGTAATTTTTTCTTATCAAAATCAAAAGTAAACACAGAAACAGGATGCATTCGATGTACAGCAACCCTTTTTGCAAAGTTTTGAATCACTTAGGTAGGGGTCTGAACGGGCTTTTGACCAATTTTGATCCCCTGCCTTGGGTAGCAGATTAGAAGGATTAATGATGAGTTGGTTAAGCACAGAGAATTTAATGCGTTTGAAGATAAGTATAGATGGAAGAGTGAAGTTGTGCTGGACGCTGTTTTGGACGCATTTGCGATTCTTGAAGTTCTTTCAAAGGTAAGCGAAAATGCAATACCTAAGCTTGAGAAGATTTTAGAAAGAAATTGTGGCTATTTCGTTTTGACGTCCATACAAAATCGCGATTTATAAAGCGCCTTCAAATAAGCATCATGCAATCAGTCGCGCTCGCGTGTATCTTCAATCGACAAGTTCGGAGTGCCTTCAAATCGGTGCTTATGCAATTAGCATGATTTAAGGAGAATCTGCCGCTGCTTTTTTTTTTTTTTTTTTTTTTGGGACAAAACCGCAATTTATCAGAGCACCCATGCCCCATAGTCATAAAAATGCGGACAGGTCATACTTCTACTTACAACAATTTTTATTCCATCAATAATCTACGGATTTGTCGCATGTCTGAGTGTCCTTCACAACACCCTGAAAATCTGAAAGCCTCGCCTTCGTGCGTGTGTAGGTAGGTATGCTGCAGTGAGCAGAGTAGTGCTAAACTGCTGATTCAAAAAATTGCTCGTTTTGGGCTTTTTATTAGAATGTCTGTATAGAAACTCAAGTATTTTATAATGATCGATGAAAAACGTACGGAGTTTATAATGATCGATGAAAAACGTACGGACTTATACTCATGAATGGAGATTTAGCATGGATGATTTAGAATGCAGAAAATAGCTACATCTGAAATTGTAGAAATTTGTAAACTTTAAAGAGCCGAAAAACCTATTTTTGATTGATCAGATTTCTATGTTGTATTTTTTTGTCGTATTCAACTAGTTTTGTTGAGTATTTTAAGGCATTTTTTTCATTTTCAAATGCTGACTTCTCTAATGAGATTTACGAATTTTTGAAAATGGGTCGACGTATCGAAATTTGACCTTTGATATCTCGAAACGGAAGAACGATATTAATATCCGCGCTTTGTGCAAACAGTTTCCTTTTTATCGTTTGAAATGCTGATACTTATTGAATGAAGGAGTGTCGTTCTAGAAAATTTTAATTTTAGGTAGCCACAACCCCTTCTCCTTGTTTTTCCTCCGGGAAGCTGGAAAAATATTGGCCCTTAAACAAATTCTGGAACATAATTTATAAGACTTGACGTTCGCAAAATTCACGTCCTTTTTCCGGGGGGGGGGGGGGGGGGGTGCAGTCAAACTTTTCTTTTGAACACCCTGTATATTATACTCCTTGCTTAGAGTAATCAGAATATTTTCAAAAATAAATACAAAGCAGGATATGTCGAAAACACGTTTCCTTTTAGGAAAAAATTTTCCCGAAAAATTGAATGAAACGGATATATGCCTTTAAGGCAGTGGCGGAGTAGCGTGCGATTTGGCAACGTTGTAATTTCTCCATTTAAACCCATTAAAACTCTCGAACTATTGGGTGTCCAGTGAACACTCTTTAATTCGACCTTTCACGTGGGTTTAAATAGACCAAACACAACGTTGCCAACGCTACGCCACTGCTGAGTTTCAGGTTGAAAAAAAAAAGGTCATCCGAATGGTTTAGCTCAGTGTGGAAGTTGGAAGAAAAAATCTAACTCCAGAAAGGAAGCTAAAATCTGGAGAGTATTCAAACGAATTACAGAAAATTTGGCTTGAAAGCTCGACACATTAGCTAGCTCGTGCTTGAAGCTCAAGGGAAAACGCAATATTTTCCGGAGCAAGGAAGTTCAGCAAGTTATAGTCGGTTGACGTCATCACTTTGTCGGGTCACCAATTTCGGGGGGCTACTTGCATGCATGCACCACGGTTTGCAGTAGTGTTTACAGCAGGCTCGCCTCTGACTGGTGAGTCGCTTCTGGTCGCTTCGTGTGTTGCGGGAAACGGGGAAAGGAAAGTGTTCGAGTTCGAGTCCGTGTTCGTGCTGAGCCCGTGGGTTGGGCTGCCCTTTGCCTTGTGTCGTTTTGTGAATCTTCTTCGTTTGTGAATTAAATTGTTTCGCAATGTCTATCAAATTATGATATCAAATGTGATTAATATCGGTACGGTTCATGAAAGTGCAAGTTCTTCGTGGGGCTTTACGTCGAAATGGCGTAAAGGCGATGTGTGTTTGTTATTGTTTTAGTGTTTTCTTCAAGTGTCGTTCTTAATTTCGGGGTGTGTGAAGTTAAATCTACTTCATCTGCCTTCGGGTAGATGCTTGCTTTCGATTTGGATTTCAAAAGCCCGTAATTGGCCTTTTTGTATCCAGAGTGTCTGAGGGTTTCCTCTCAAATATGAGCACTATGATAAAGACCATTCCTGTGGATAAGGTAAGATTACTCACCTCACTCCACCAACCAAAATCAGCCATATTTTACCTTGTGCTTCCTTGTCTCTTTATTGCAAAACTTCCACCAGGTGTCACAAGTACCAATCATTTTTGATCTTCTTTACCTTAATTTGTCAGCTTTTAGCTACAAACTTACCTATTTTTTTAACTTTGTAATCAAAATATGATACTACCATCAAATATTATTGAAGCGGTCCATATTAGAATGCCAAGGTTTCATCGATCATTAACATACCCGTTTTATCTATCTTTGCATAACTGCACCACTATGGATTATTAAGTCTTTATGAATCGAATTACTTTATTAGCAGTTTTCTTGTCATTGAATTTTAGTTGACATTAATTTTCAATCGGAGACCAGAAATGTCTTTGTCTGCGACCAGTTCACTTAACCTATATTCGTCAGAAGAAAGTGTCATTAACAGTTATCAGTCTGTTAGAAACTTTTCCTGGGTTAATCAAGAAGCATGACTGTTATTAGATTCATCTAGTCTGTTTCCTCATTCAGTGTTGAAAAGCACTGTGCTTGAATGAGGAAATAAAATTAAGTACCTCATATAAGTAAGGAAATCGAAATAATCTAAAACATGAAAGTTCTGGCATCTTCAAAAACGTGAACTTTCCCTTTAGTGCAATGTTCAGTAAACAAGTCATTTCTGACAAAGCCTTCTTTATTTTTTCTTTAGCGCTAAAGATGTAACTTTAGGCCAATTTTTTATGTATTGTACTTACTGATACATCATCAAACCGGGTATTCTTGGTTGAGAGTGATTTGTTTAGCGATTTGATTAAAAGAAACGGGTAAAGGTCGTCTCACGAACGTTGGCCGATGACAGATGGGTTTATTTACTGGGCAAAGACGAGTTTGCGTTTTTGCGCTTGTGCAAGAACGCAAACACATCTTTGTGCAGCGAGCCGCATATTCTGTCATAGGCCTTCTTTCGTGAAACGAACTCTACCTAACCATATTCTATGTCCCATTTTTGTTTACTTTCTTGAACTGTGGCAAATTTTTGTTTTTTAAGTACCTATGGCATTTTTTGTTGTGAGGCTCTTTTTATTTGTTTTTCATAACTAAACTTGGGTCGTATGAAAGGGAACAGGTTCAGGTCCTCAAGTTTAGAGTTTATAGACTCGTTTCTTTTCCATTCCGATGCCTATCAATCTAATTGAAACTGTTCGTTGAACCACTTCTCTCTGTCCCGATGGATTCCATCTGATGCTCATTTACGCAGCGATCTCAGGAGACCAATGGAACAGATTGGGTTGGTTTTCTTTGTTCACATCCTTGTTTACTATTAGCAAATTTCCTCATCTCTTCCATCATCTAAATTGTACAATCGAGAATGATGCGCTTCTTTTTCCATCCGCACTAATCCATCCAAATTGGGCACAAATTGGATCCATCTGTTCATGCAGTCTCCTGAGGCTGCTGGATTGATGGGCAGCGGGCACCATCAGAATTGAGAGAAATTGTTTGTTGGACAGTTCCCATTGGATCAATGGGCATCTGATGGGTAAAGAAACGGGTCTGAATAGACAGAAACGCTTTGATGGATAAATAGATCTAATCTGTACCCAAACTTGAATAGTGCGGATTGGAAAAGAAATGCATCTGAATTGATGGATTTGAGGTAATATCGCAATGGACCACAAGTAACTGATCAGTAGACCGACTTGTTGGAGTGGTTTGTGTGTTCTGTTCAGGTTTGATGGAACCCTCGAACTGTGCTGACTATCCACAGTAAATTAATTTAGTGTGCTAATTTGTAGTGAAAAGCAGCTCCTAAAGTCTTTGAAAGATGATGGCAACTGCTGACTACCTATTCACTTCCTTCAATCTTTAATTCATAGTCAGAGCTCACATGTTTTGAGTGTCGAATTCTGATAAGTAGCATCACCTATTTCGGAAATGCATCAGCACTCATTGTTGAGCGGTTGTTTAGCAGAGAGTTTTGACTTCTTGCTAACCAACTGCTCACCAATGCGTTTCGGAAGTAGGTTCTGCTACTGGTCAATACCTGATACTTAATATAAGTGACCTCTAATCTGCAACTAGGGTGATTCTGCTGCCGCCAGAACATCACCAGTTGTTGAAAATATTTTACGTGCTTTTCGGGTTCAGAAAATCTTCGAAACAAACAGTATGTATGTCGGCTCTATGGCTGCGGTGGGCAATATCTGTATAGGCCATGGAAACGTTGCATTCAAGCCGTACCTTGTTGTGAATTTCTTGAGTACGGAGAAAGAATCTTTGAAGCATTGATTTAAGCTTTCTATGTTGGACTGTCGTGACGTGGACGTTGCACTGAATGAGACAGTGCGTCTAACAACAAGGTGTCTAAAACCAATTCCTGTGGAGAAAATGTATCCCTGGCATTGCTCCCCCGGGTATTTGGAGGCGGGTATCGTCCAAATCAAAAGAACCAAGCAGCGGAGAGACCCACGCCACCCTCTCCATGATCACGAAAACCAGACGTCCAGGAAAAGATTCCTGAAAACAACACGGGCACTCTCAACCTCACCCGAGTCTTGACGACTAGAGTTGTGGTGTGAGAAAGTGACTAATCCAATAATGGACATCAAAGAACAACCTTCAGCCGGGTTTCACAGGAACGGGTAAAATGCTGGAATACAACAAATGTATTCCAGCATTTTACCCACTCCTGCGGGCGGATCATTTACTTTATCCTTAAAGCGATCGTTAAAACTGTCTTTGAGTGATGCTATTGGTCGAAAATTGTAAAACTTGGCTGTTGCTATGGTAACCATCGTTAAGAGTCTCGTTTTATAAAGGCTATTCATGAGTAACCTTTAAAAAACGGACACTATATCGATGGTTACCATAGCCACGGCCAAGTCTTACAATTTTCGACCAATAGATTCACTCATAGACAGTCTCAACGATCGGTTTAACGATGAAGTAAATGATCGGCCCACTGTTGTAATTATTGTTACGAAAGGAATAACCGTTAATTTACTTCTCTGCATCAGAAATCAAGACGGAGTTGGTCAGTCATGACCCACAGAATGTTACAATTCTTTTGTAAGTGCCCAACTCAAGGAAAGGGCCTCGTTAAATAAGAGTCGAAGCTATTTCGGAATTATTATGAAAGATTTACCGTGTGAAAGAGAAGACTCCAACAGCTGCTTATCAAAATAGAGATTTGGAATTGTGTAAAAATACAAACGCTAACTTTAGGCACCTCTAAGTCTAACGGATTCAACAACACAGTAGTATTTAGATTTGTGACACTGCCGGGTGTTTATAGTTGATGTTCGGTTCAAATGCGATTCGAGAATGAACAATTCACGCAATCAATGTTTCAAGTGTAGATGTTTTTTGTCTGTAGGCAAAAGGATATTGTAGACATGTTTTGAAATCGGACCTTTTATGTGTCTGCCTAATAAGTATAAGACAGTGGATGAGGAATCTGTAGACGTTACATGATTGTGGATGAAATTTTTGTAAAGGAACTATAGGCATGGACGTAATTTAAGTTGACCAAAAAAATAGACAGTATTGACGTAGGCCTACTGACTTGAAACCACTTGAATCTATGCGAAAAAAAATAAAAAAGCAGCACCGTTACGAAAATGTTGCCGTGGATATTGCTGGTTTAACACTGTGCATTTCAAGTAAAGTTTTGATTACGGTTATCTTGACCTCTCCTGATAAGTATTGGATCTGAGCTAGCAACAAGTCAATTGAACCTCCAACGGATTGATTTTTCTCCGTAGTTTTAAGCACCTAGAGAAGGAATTTAAACTCATAGCCATTTAGGATCCTTGTGCCCTAAGGGTGATGCAGAAATTTGTCTCTCACTCTTTTTGATAAGTTTTTTTATTTTCCGGTGCACGCACCGGTGCAGCTCCAGTGCACCGGAGTGTTTTTTTATTCCGGTGCTGGAGCACCGGAGCGCATCGAAATGTTTTTTAGTAGCGGTGCAATGCGCCTGGAGCTGCTCTGGTGCAAGCTCTCATCGGAGTAAAAGACCGATGCACTGGAGCTGGAGCTCCGGAGGTTTTGCACGTGACCGGTGCTGCACCAGATAGCTTCGGAGCAGCTCCAAAAGCTCCGGGTTATTGCACCGGTGCGGATTCCGGAGAATAAAAAAACGCTTCATTTCTCTCGTATGTACTATGACTTTCTGAAGAAAGTATCCTGGTAGAAATTTTCATTCTTTCATTCCTCGACCAGTTTTAAAAAAAAATTAAGTTTTCAGGTATTTCAGAGTCTAACAGCCTTGCCACTCGAAAATATGCCTTAAAAATTCTAAAAACTCTTTGAAAAATAATGGACAACATTATTGGGTACCATTTCAATGAGAGGACTTTCTTTTGAAGGCCATAGTACGCATCTATTTGGTAAAGCACAGAGAAAGGCTAAATTCACTACACTGTCCCGCTTTCTATCCTTTGCTAACTCATGTGTTTAACCCTTTCATACCTGAAAATACCTTTTGTGCCGGGCCAGACTTTTGGCCATCATGGCTGACCTCTGCACGATTTTCTCATCTAAAATGACGTGCATATCATACTTTCATTTTCTTCATAAGATTCTATGTTATTCAAACGTACATTGAAATGTACACCAGGTATGAAAGGGTTGAATGGATGGAGAGAGAGGAAGACAATATCCTAGATTTGTCCCTATCTGCATCGCTGGTTTGACCAGCTCTGTATGATACTTGGGAAAAGAGCCAATTTCGAGGTTCTGGTGATTTGAAGATATTCTCTAGTCAAATTAGTGTTCACTTGCATCTTTCATGAGTTATTTTTCATTTTATTATCGTGGGTAGGGGAGGGGGACTAGACTCTCTTCAAGCTGGTGGCTCTCTTTTCAGACCCCTCAGTAGAGTTTCTCTTCACTGCTTCTCTTATTTTTTAAGTTTTGACACGCCACTGAAGTGAGAAATGATGTCATGCCACTTAGAAGCGCTGCTGAAGTGTTTATATCGATCACTTCCGTGATTAGATCGAGTATTATCAGATATTACTTACGATGTCTCACAAGATGTAGCTCAATAGCCGGCCCAAAGAGTGAACAAGAGTTGCAAATGAATAGACAGCCTGGTTTGTCTACGCTGATAAGTAAGAGCAGAAATGAAAGACAGCCTCTCATTTGCTGATGAGCCTGTACTTATGAAAATTCAATTTGAGTTTTTCCTCTGAACCATTCTCCTGGAAACTGTGCAAAATTTTAAGGTCAGAAGTTCTTAAAAATCGATTTAGTAGAATTTTCTGGTTATAAAAATGTAGTGTTCTTTTGGGGTATTTTTCTCAAAACTGGTTAAAAAAAATTTAGAGTACAAAGTTCTATGAACTAATTGTATAGATTTTTCTTGAACAAATAGGGCAGTTGCAAAGGTTTGAAATGTTGTATTTTTTGTAAAAAAAAAAATGAAAAAAAAAACAAAAAACAAAAAAAATTCAAAATTCCAAAATGTTGTGAATTATTCATTTTGTTAGTTTTGTTTTTATTGTTATGGTAAACAATCATTGTTTGTAACTTTGCAACATTGTAACTCATTGTAACATTGCATATCTAGGCATTTTATGCCTGTAATTTAAATAAATAAATACATAAATTAAAATACTTGATGAGCTGAGAACTAAAGTGCCTTTGGGTTCTTACGTGTCCTGGTTTGGAGGATAAATCTGTGAAAAGTTGCTAAAGTTGTCACAATGCAGCATTCTCATTTAACTCAATGTATTTACGGTTGAAATCGCATCTCCAGAACTATAAATTCTAGTTCGAAACCAAAGGCTGCTTTGTTTTCAGCTCATGGAATACTTTCATTTGCTTACTAAACACACCAAAATTCAGACCCTTGCAACTGCCCTATTGCAATATATTACAAAAAGTGATTAGTTTCAAAATTGATTCACTCATTTTTGGATGAAAATGGCAGTCTCGTCTCCAAGTACTTATCTGGAGTTGCCGCGTTTGTTGATTATCATATTGCAACGCTTGTTTGCTCTTTGAGCTGGCCAGATGCAGATATAGGGCTTTGCCTCTCTCTCCTTCCATTTAACCGTATGTTTCAGAAAAGGACAGAAGTATAGGCTGAAGGCATGTGATGGGCTCTCCGCTCCGTTATCCTTTTCCAACACTCACGGAGAAAAAAGACTGGTATAATTTACCATCATAATAGCTGATTTTGACCTTAGCAAAAAATGATGGTAAACACTAGCATTGTCCATCATTCTGGCGAAATTTACCATCATTTTTTGCGAAGGTCAAAATCAGCTATCATGATGGTAAATTATACCAGTCTTTTATCTCCGTGCATGTGTTCAAATAAGCAGACTCGGAGATGAACCTTTTCATACCTTGTGTTAATCTCAATATACATCCGCATAACATAGAATCTTATGGAGAAAATGAAAATTTGATTTGCACATCTTTTTAATTGCAGACTAACAAAAAAAATAAATGTATAAAAAAAAAAAAAAAACAATTAAGTAAGTAAAAAAGAAAAAAAACAACAAAAAATCGTAAATAAATATTTAATCTATAAATCATTTATATTATTTAATTTTGCTTTGGTTGGCAGTAGCCCTTGTAATCGCAACCAAGAAATATTTCATTTATGAAAAAAATTAGCGAAATGACATCAAACACATCTCTGGCGCATTCTCTACTCATTTAGGATGTTTACAGACTTGAAAAATCTTAAAAACCAAAAAATATTAGGAATTTGAAATCTACGTTTAAAAAATTAGGAAACACTCAGGATTTTCGTGACTTTGGATCAGGATTTTTTTTCTTATTTTGACTTGGTAGGAGATTTTTGAAGGAAAAGCATTTTTGTTGACTTCCGTCTAATGTTTTTTCAAGCCATCAAAAGTAATTACATTTTCAATGTGTTCGGTTGGTAGCTCAATTGAAAAGTCAACAGAATTTCGAAAAATCCGCATTGGAAACCATTATTGCGAAAAATCAGGAATTTTCGGAATTCCACTCTTGTTAATACTGCGTTATTTTTCTTTTTTTTAGAATTTATGAATTTCTAGTCCCCAAATCGATCCCATTAATCAGGAATTTATGACAGGGATCATGTTGTATCAATGATCTTGTATGATTAAATTATAGTTATTTCCAGAAACGTTGACATGGTCAAACTTAGACTTTCTTTTTCCAATGTCCTGGAGAGATCTCGGACCTCACAAATGGTTCGTTGAAAAGTCCTTGAATATCTTGGATTTCCCCCCGTTTTTCATATTCTTGAATATCCTTAAATTTTTAGGAAGTCGTCAAATGTGCTTGAAAATCCTTGAAAATTACCGGTTTCAGCTCGTCAGCTTGCCATTTTGTTGATAATTTTGTTTGTGTGCCTGAGAAATGTCGTGTCGTTTTGATTGCAAAGTCGCGAGAAAGAATGTAGAACTGGAGTCAGCAGGAACTTTTTTTAATTTTTTGTCTACTGTTTTCCTGGTTAGTAAGTGCATCGGTGCAATCTTAAGTAGGAACACCATGTGTTTTTACTGCCTCTGGAAAATTGGTAAAAAAGCGACAACGCTTTTGCTTGTTGGAAGTCCTTGAAATCCCGTAAAATGTCCTTGAAAATCCTGCTTTTATTTTTATTTTTATTTTTTTTAAAAAATCTGCCACGAACCATGCTACAGGAGGAGAAGAATTCTATGTTCCCCACAAAAATTCCAGGATCTAAAGGGGTCTCTCCACCTGCGAATTTAAAAGCGCAAATTGATTGCTTAAAGGAGTGTCTCCACCTGCGAATTTAAAAGCGCGAATAAACTGATTGAGCCAATGAGCTGCCTTGAAGTCGATAGGTCGAGTTCGATGTATCGACAACAAAGAAGAAGCTCATTGGCTCAATCAGTTTATTCGCGCTTTTACATTCGCAGGCGGAGACACCCCTTAAGCCAATGGGCTTCTTTGTTGTCGATACATCGGACTCGACCTATCGTCCCTATCGACCTATCGTCACTATCGACCTATCGACTTCAAGGCAGCTCATTGGCTCAATCAGTTTATTCGCGCTTTTAAATTCGCAGGTGGAGAGACCCCTTAACAAATCAACGATCGCAGATGAATATAACCCTTCTTTTAACCTCTCCTGAAGTTCAGATGTTTGATCTCGAGCAGTAAAATTCTTAGTTCGCGATTTATTTGATCCGGAGAGTGAAAAAGAAGGACCCTAGCAGGATGGCGTGGAAGGGGGGGGGGGGGTCGAAAACCCGGTTCTTTGGTGGAAACCCCTCACATTGCTTATAGTTGCTTGACATTTTGTGCAGCGAGCTTCTTGAACTATAGAGGAAAGAAAATTGATAGTTGGTTTTTGATCATTTCTTGTATCCAAAATAGCGGGAGTAATAAGGCGGCTGATGAACCGGGAAAAAGGGTCAATGCTCAGCAATAGATTTGCATGAAAAGTGCGTCCAGCGTTTATTCGATTCGGGAAAAGGAAAGTGAAGCTGGTGTTAAAGTTGAGTAGGTAGTTTTCTTGTGGTAAAAAAAAACCCTCTGGATACCAAATCAATAGCAAGTTTATTTGTAAAAATCTGAAAGCTCGATTTCAGCTTCGCCATTAGTCGAATAATTCCCAGTCCCATAAGCCCCGTATACTTAAAATACCCTCTTGGATATCCGTTTACTTTAAATGACGCAAACTGTCACCACATTTTTTTTTTTTTTTTTTGTTAAATGAATTATTCTCTTTTAGATGCCTCAAAACGTCCCTCAAAGAACTACAGATAAAATGTGTTTAATTTTGGAACACCTCCTCCACGCCTTTTCTTGAAGAAATTCGAGTAATTTGTGAGCGTTGGAAAATTTTAAATTAAATAGCGTCAGGGCATTTTTGAAAGAGAGCGTCTCAGAAGTGGAGGTTGAGCTGAAGCGACATTTTCGGCGAATTTTTAGTTATCATTTCACTTCTAAGCAAAATAAACTTTGTCCGAGAATTTGACTTTGTGATTTCAAAGCTCTCTTTAATGAAAAGACAAAGCTCTGGGGATTATCGGTTGAGCTCTGTTTCCTTTTCTGAAACGAGCTCTACCATAGACGTTTTCTCGATGTAACTGCTTTCGTATATCTGTGCAGTGACCGTGCCGAGGTTCCCGGAGGGAGGGGGGGTGCAATTTGCCGCCCCTTAAAGTTTTGGATTTATTGGCGACCTTTTTTTTTGCACACGTTGATTTTGCCGACTTCGGTGATACATTTTGGGTTTTTGATAACTCCCCCCCCCCTTTCTTTCCTTCTTTCTTTCTTTCTTTTTCTTTCTTTCTTTCTTTCTTTTCCCTCTGCTTATTTACCTTGATTTTGCCGCTCTCGGAGAGCGTCACCCGGGGCAAAGGTACCCACACGCCCATGAGGGGTATCTGCGGAGGGGGGGGGAGGTCCTCAGCTCTGCGCAAACACTGCATTACCCCATTATTTACCTATAATGTGCCAAATGCTTTGGGCAATCAAACTTACTGTGAAGCAGGGGTGCAAAATATTCCAAGGCGCTGGAATTTTCAGACGATCCGGGATTTTTGCCTTCTAGGATTTTCGACAAATTGACTCAGCACGAAAATTTGAAGAGTGATGACCACTTTTTTGGACCTAACCTCCAAAAATAATGATGGCAGCACTAAAAATTTCCGAAATCCATTCCTTAACTCAATAAGTGCATTTAAATGAGCGACCGTGGTGGGGCGGTGTGTGGCACTAACAATGGGAGATTCCCATCTCAGTTTCGTCATTTTCTCTGTACTGACAAGGAAGATTTAAAGAGTATAATTAGACACCAGAGTAGTGATCTACATCCGATTAATGGTACTGTCACAGAATAATACAACCAGAACGGAAACTCTGTCGGATTTTGAAGTAAATTCTTTTCGCGTCCGCCATGTTGGGATATAGGATGTTTACATCTGGATTCGCGCTCGAAAAAAAAAATATAGGACATGATCCGCGAAATTTTCATTCTGAAATGCCAATAGAATAAAAGTGAGGACGGAAACTTAAGATTTCTTTCCTGAATTTACAGAAATAAATGAGTTTCAACACAAATCACACACGTCCGATATGTTGGAATATAGGACCACAGCGTTGCCTATTGGTGCCGTTAAATTTCAAACTTGCTTCCATTGGCTCTTATGGGAGTTTCCGTTCTGATTGTATTATTCTGTGGTACTGTGACGCCGGTATCAAAGGAAAGTCGTCTCTTATAGGTCATTCCTTGATGGAGTTACAGTATTATTAGATGGGAATCTCCCATTATTACTGCCCTACACACTACGCAACCATTACGCTCGCGCACCTAAATGCGTTTTTTGGGTTTAGGAGTGGATTACGGAAGTTTTTAGCGCTGCCATCGTTATTTTTGGAGGTTTTTACTCCAGAATCAACTATTAAATCGCTTAGAGCAAAAGTGTGTCAACAGACTCATTGTCCATAAAATTGCAAATTTTATTCGTCGCTTAATTGTATTCGATTTAGCTTTGGGGGGGGGGGGGGTGAAAAAAAGATTACCAGAAGCATGACAATATCAGTGGCGTAGCGTGCATTTGACAACGTTGTAATGTGTCCATTTAAACCCATGATAAAGGTCGAATGTTAAGGTGTTCACCGAACACCCAGTAGTTCGATATTTTCCATGGATTTAAATGGACGAGTTGCAACGTTGTCAAATTGCACGCTACGCCACTGTATATTCATAATTATATCAATGGTATCAATAAGTAATTGGGCGATACGATAGAATTAATTGGACCTTGCGGTGATCTTATACAGCAACACGGCCCGAGGGTTTTACCGGAGGTTTCTTTTCCAGTGATGATAAAAGTTGAAATAATAGAAAAAAATTTGAGAAACTGATAGTAGTTAAGAGCGTGAATTAAATTATATTTAAATTACCTACTTACTCGATAAAAAAGAATAATAAAAATAAATAATTAACTAACACTTAGCACTAACCCGAAAAATGCATTTCTGCACTGAAGAAAAAAAACGATAGTCATAATACCAGATTCTAGTCATATTACCAGAAGCCACTGGCGCAACCAGGATATCTTCCATCTCTCTCATTTCCCATTTGAATTTATGAGTAGGAAAAGGACAGAAGGAGGGGGTTTTATCCCCTTGTCCATCCTTGTCTAACATACGTTTCTTAATGGAGAAAAGAGAGAGATGAAGAAACTCTCGGTGCGCTACTGCCAGAAGCACAACGATATGTGAACGACAGAAAGTCTAGTACTAAGACCAGAAAATTTTGGTGTTAATACCAGAATACGGTCTTAGGACAAGAATTTTCTAAAAACTTTCAAACTATGGTACAAACACTAGAATTCCGGCAATTTGTGCTATCCCTCTTACATAGGTTTACATAATGTCCAGTGGCGTAGCGTGCAATTTGACAACGTTGCAACTCGTCCATTTAAATCCATGGAAAATATCGAACTACTGGGTGTTCGGTGAGCACCTTAGCATTCGACCTTTATCATGGGTTTAAATGGACACATTACAACGTTGTCAAATGAACGCTATACGCCACTGTATGAATGAATAATGAGAAAAATCGATAGGAAAATAAATGTTGATACATTAATTTTGGGCCGTGTTGCTGTATACGACGATCACCAACCGAGTTTGATTATTTACCGGGTTTTTTTTCTCTCTCTCAACGATATCAGACTTAATTTATTTCTACGAAATGTTTAAAATAAAATTTTTAAAGGTCTTTTAAAAGTTTACTATGTGTTATACATACACGATAATGTCACGAAACAAACTAGTCTTTGTGTGAGCTTTTGGTCACGTATGAGAGAGAGAGAGAGAGAGATAGCAGTGAGTTTACATAGAGATTGCGTGTGAGGGAGAAAGATAGTTTGGAACGCTGATGACGGCTGATTGCAATCGATGAGTCGTTGACTTCTGTGACGTCTCACCGTCTTTTATCGATCAGAGAAGTTCAAACAAGAGCTTTTGAGTCGGCTAGAGCTAGCCTAGAGTTAGATGCATTGCTCCATTGGGGAAATCTCAGAGGCAAGTAGAGTAGAGACAATGCACTGCGGCGCTTGCAATTAAAGTTTAAAATATTTTGAAAGTTTGAAAGTTTTGATTTTTTTTGTTGATTACTTAACCCTTTATGGGCCAAGCCCGAGTATACTCGTTTTTATCCTCTATACTATTTCACATAGTTTCAGTCTTCATTCTTGATAAACGCGATTATCGATGAAAACACTTACAAGATAAGATGTCCTCGGGCGCCTTCAATGTATCGTATAGGCAATTTCAACTCCCCCGAGTACGAACAGTTAACTACCTTCCGTATTAAAACGGAGGAGTGGCGCGGCGTTCTTTTGAACTAACCTGGCCCTTAGGGGGTTGAAGATGGCAATACATTTTCGTTAAACCATCGAAAATTTTAAGATATTTCAAAATTGGTTGTGGAATCCACAATTAAAAGTTTTGAAGAAGAATTAAGTTTCTTTTGGCGGTCTTATAGTTAACTTGTCAGAGGTTCGAAGATCCCTCCCAAAAATTATGTTTAGTAAAAAAAAAAAAAAAAATTATCACTCTGATTTTCTCATAATCTCATGCAGTCACGGGCAAAAATCATTTTTTAAATAACCATGAGTAATAATTAACTGAAATTATTCGCACTATTCTCTTGTTATTCCTATTTGTAAATCGAAGTTTTGACACTACCAGCATATTCATCTATCATAAGATGAATGACCAGGTAGTGTTAAAACATTGATTTACTTATAGGAATAACATGAGAATAATGCGAATAATTTTAGTGAATTATTCATGGTTATTCAAAAAATAATTTTTGCCCAACGCTGCTCTCATGCATGATTGTCGTGGGCAAAAATATTTTTTTAAATAACCGAATAATTATAACTAAAATTATTCGCATTATTCTCTTGTTATTCCTTTTAGTAAATCGAAGTTTTGGCACTGCCAAGCATATTCATCTATCATAAGATGAATGACAGGTAGTGTTAAAACATCGATTTACTTATAGAAATAACATGAGAATAATGCAAATAATTTTAGTGAATTATTCATGGTTATTCAAAAAATAATTTTTGCCCATCACTGCTCTCATGCATGATTTTTGGACACAGAGCTCGCATGGCGAGCCATGAATAGCTATGTAATGAAACCTAAAAATAACAGCGCGGCATCTCGTGGTTGTGCACGAATACAAGGTTGCATTATCAATGGCAAAGCGTGCGATTTGCCAACGCTGCATTCACTCCATAAAAACCAAAGACATTATAGAAGGAGACTGGGCACTGCTATCGTGATATCTCATAGCATTGAGGAAAAGTGAAGCTGGTGGCCAGGGGGCCTCCCCGCTCGGGGGTATGGACCAATTTAGCACAAGTTTTTATGGAGCCTCGCTCTTCAAACCGGTTACTTTCGATTATTTTTGCGAATAATATTTACGAGCAGGGATGGATTTAGTTTTTTGTCGCCTGTATGGGAAGAAGCATTTTTGCCGCTTCTCGTTATTGACATGACCTAAGTAGGGGAAACTGGGGGACCTTCCCCTTCCCCGCGGATAATTTAAAAACGGCAACCCCTTTTAAGCGTAATTTTAAGCTGTTTTAGTTCAAAAACTCATCAAAAAAATAATCGAAATTAGCCGCCAACATTTTTTTTTTTTTAGCACTAATTTATAATACTTAGTTTGAAAACACTTTCATTAATTTACAGACATTTATTAATAAAGTAATTTGAAGGAGAAGTAATATTTTTATATTGTTGGTTTCACCAGCTGGTACTTCAACGTGAAAAAATAAGACACAATTTTCCGCTGTTGGCATGTGCCTACTGTGTCTTACGGGAAATACGGCCTTGGTTATACGAGTCCCAAGTTGTACAGTGCAGTATTCTACAAATCCGTCCCGTGAAAGCACTCAATTTTCAAAAAAACAAAAACAAAAAACGAAAAAAAAAAAAAAAAAAATGAGAAAGAAAAAGCAAAAAAAATCAGAAGTGGACTCCTGAATCCCCATCTAGATTGGGGGGGGGGGAGATCCTCACTGAACCTCTATTCTTTGTATTGATTTCCGGTAAAGACTTAAAGTTTGCCCGGTTGGGGAGGGGAGAGATTTTCCGGTACGTTACTGTTACAGTGATAAACTGAACTGAACCGTGTAATATTTTGATACATCGGCCGTGGACTCATCAGTTACTTGAAAATGTCATTTTTTGTATACACCAAGCGCAGTGGCGGATCCCCGGGGGGGGGGGGCGAGCGAGGGCCCCAGAAGCCTCAAAGTTGGCCTTTTTTCAATAGAAAATAGCCCGAAATGGCTTCCATTGACTCTTCAAATTTCTAAATTTCACAGGCGTGCCCCCCCCCCCCAGAAAAATTTTCCGGATCCGCCACTGACCAAAATGTAGCTCAGCAATTTTCCAATAAGAGAAGTATATCGCAAGCGTCCAGGTGTGTCCGAAACGGCTAAATCTCAAACGCCTAATTTCATCAGTTTAACCCCCCCCCCCCCCCCCCCCAATGTTGCATTAAATAATTTCTAAACGCACGTGCACTGCACTTTTGATCTATGATTCTAAATTTCAGGCCAAAATATTACTCGCAACGTCAGTGATACTACTTCATGTATGTCTCCTGTTTAAAGTTTGAAATGTGGCGCTTTGTGATATTTTCTTCCGGAAAAGTGCGGCGATGTGGAGACGGATTTGGTTTATCTTTTTGGCAAAACTGAATTTCTCATCTCTCGAGTCACGTTTCAGCGATTTCCGGAAGGAAAAGTCTTAAAATATATCCTCGTATACGAAATTCGTCAGTTTAGAAAGAGATAGCAGTGTATGAAGGTCACTTGGTAGTGAGAGAGACAGTTTGGAACAAAGAGTAAACATGAGTTGCAATCTTGCATGCAGTTCGTAGTGCTCAACATTCGAGGCAACTCTGGAGACTTGGAGACTGTCATTTTCATCCGCAACAATCAGTTTATCAATTTTGAATCTAATCGCTCTTTGTAGTACATCAATATAGCTACTCATGAAAACCAGAACAATGGGTGTTAAGAGTTTCTAATGTGTAAATTTGTGTGCGTGTTTTGAGGAAAATAACACGAAAAGATTTTCACTCGAGGTAATTTTCATCCCGGAAAAAAAGAAAAAAAAATGAACGTAAAGTTTGTAAATTGTTTTTTTTTTTTCTTTTCTCCGATCATCTTTTAAACGTTAAAAGAAGGGCGTTTCAGATAGATTCAAAACTTTTTTAAATTTTCCTTCAAATATCCGCCGGACGTCCTGGGGACTTTCAACGCCTATTTTTTTCTTGCCGGGATTGGAGTCCCTATATTCGAGTGTTGCGTCATATCTTCTACTGTTTCTTCAAAATGAAGAAGAAGATGGAGCCCCCAAGATGCAATGCAAATGGTTAATATGGCTGTTTGCCTCTGCTCTGTTGCCGCTATTTCGCTATTTCTAATTGGTTAGGTTCCGATTCTTAACAATAACGGTCTGTATTTGAAAGAGATAATGTTCTTCAAAATAACATTTTAGCAGAGCAAGAACTAACAATCATTACCGCGGTCACTTTGAGAAAAAAATATGGTTGGCTTATTCATAAATATGGATTGGCTAACCATACTGTACTGTCCCCAGACAATCCATATTTTTGTGGTTGAGCCACCCATACCAAGATTGTTAAACCCATGTTACATATGAGCAACCATCCAGGATGCGGTTACCTTGACCATTCTGAATGGTTCTTCTTACCATACCATATTGTTTCCTCGGCCATTTTGGATGGTTCGTCTGACCATCCAGGATTGTTAAATTTAGGCCGCAAATAGGTAAAGAAAAATCGCTAGAACCAAACGGCGCGACCCGGGCTTGAGCCTTGGTTTGCTGAATGGTTGTCCAGTTCACCAGTCGGCCACCGTAAGTACGTTCACTGGCTAGAGCTTGAGTCCTTTGGTGGAAATATTGTATAGGGAGTACCGATACGAGCTCAACAAGTTGTGATTGGTTGTTGGTTTTAGGCTTTCACGGATGCAATCAGGAGTCGACTACATCGAAGGCAAAACGTCCCCTCTGTTCTTCCGGGGCTTCCGGGGTTCTTCCTCAATGTTATTTTACATGGGAAAACAGACTCACGAGCAGACCTGTTCATTACAAGCGCTTCCTAAAGCCATCATGACGAAAGGCTCTCAAAACGTTCCCTCTGCTCTTCGGGGGCATCTTCAGTGTTATTTTAAATGGGAATACAGACTTACAAGTAGACCTTATCATCACGCGGGCTTTTTAACGCCAACAATCCAGCATGGCAAAGGCCTCTTAAAACTTTCCTTCTGCTCTTCCGGGGCATCGCCTATGTCATTAGAATCGGCAAATAGACTTCCGAGCAGACAGCAAACCTATCCATCATGCGGGGGCTTCCTAATGCAGACATGAGGGAGGGGTTCTCAAAACTTCCCCTCTGCTTTTCGGAGGCATCGCCTTTGTTATTAGAAAAACAAAATAGACTTGCGAGCAGACCCGTTCATCTCGGGGGCTTCCCAACGCCAATATGGCACAGGGCTCTCAAAACTTCCGCTCTGATCTTCTGGAGCATCACCAATGTTAATTTAAATTATTTTCTGATCGCTGTAGCCATCAAGTGTTCAAAAGACCCATTGACATGCCTCTTATTACTTTAATGAAAGTTCTCAAAAGACCCATAATCAGGTACTTGGAGTGGAGACTGGGGAGACTCGTCGATTCTTGAACGTCACACTTTTCCAAGGCGCAAAAATTAATTGGATCGAGCACGGATACAGACACTATAAGTGGTTCAATATTCTTTACAGTGCATTTTTCGCTCAGAGACTCAAAAAGCGATTAATGACATTTTTTAATCAGTGTTGCCAGATTTGGGTAAGTACGGTTTATTGATTTAAATGGGGGACGATACGGCTTTTTACCCTCGATCTGGCAATACTGTTTTTAATTCTCCGATGATTCCACCGATTGAGAAAAGATCACACATTTCAGTTCTGTTTACGACTGTACTTCACGAAATAGCACTAACCCGTAATCTTTTCTCAACCGGTGGAGTCGTTGATGCCTTAAAAAACTGGCAGATGTTTTAGTCACTAAGCGGCGATTGCACCGAATGAGAAAAGATTACAGATCAGAGTATTTTCGAGCGGCACAGTCACACACTGAACTAAACTGTGTAATCTTTTCTCAACCGGTGCAATCATTGGTGCATTGAAAAATACCATTGATTATACGCGAAACGGCAGCTCTGATAGAGGTACTCGAGACACGTCTCTGAAACGAATGAAGAAGCGATGCAGCGCGCCGCGCCGATGACTCGATGAGCGCGGCGGTGAGTCAAAGACAGAGGGAAGTAAAATGAGGGATCTAAAAAATGCAATGGAAAGGGATGAAAGTCTGGCAAGCCACGTTTCCGGAGTGGAATATTGAGTATTGCGCAAAGCGCATTGCGCAAACCTTTCAGCTCAGAGCCATTGAAACCCGCCACGAGACGACCTTGACCCATTTCACGCGCTCCACGCCACGCCACGCTCACCTCTTCAACTTGTCCTATCTTTGCCCTATTATCGAGTCCAAACCGCGCTTTCGATCGAAACTGCCTCTCTTCATCTTCAGTTTCTTTCTCTAATTCAATTTTCCGGCCCCGCTTTAATCATGAACTTGGGGACCCTAGCATGGTAGTATCGGTTATTGAGTGTCGAGATTCCTCCAGCTGACATTTTGGCGTCCTGATTGGATACGCTCTACATTGGGAATGAAAAATGGAACCAAGGTCAAATGGGTTGTTCTGGGAAAGAGTGGTGCAAGCAGGCCCGGATTTATACCCTTTCGCCGTCTCGGGGCAACCGGAAATTCGCCGCCCCCCTATTTGCTTTTTTACATTAGTGGGGGTCTGAGGAACGCTCACCTCTCCTCAGAAATTTTTTGAAAAATTTATCACTTTAAAGTGGCTATCTCGACTTATTTTGTGTGTGTAAAATTCAGCGTAATTTGGCTTTTTTCACCCTATCTTTTTCTTCCTTTCTCTCTTTTTCCCCCTCCTCTCCTTTTCCTTCTTTCCTTTTCCTTTCTCTTTCACGCAAAAAAAGAATGGTGTAATTTACCATTCGCATAGCTGATTTTGGCCCCTACCAGAGTTAAGATAAACTTGACCAGAGTTATGGAGCATTTGACCAGGTATCAAGTGAAATCAGCATTTGACCTGATTCCTGGTCAAAAATGTTCCATAACTCTGGTCAAGTTTATCTTAACTCTGGTAGGGGCCAAAATCAGCTATGCGAATGGTAAATACTACACCATTCTTTTTTTCCGTGTTCTCTTTTTTGTCTCCCCCTCCTCCCACCCTTGCCCTTTGCTTCCGAAAATTTGCCGCCCTGGGGTATCTGCCCATGTTGCCCATACCTTAACCCTTCTATGCACGCACTTTGGGTTTTGACTTTTTTTGAGATTTTATTAGACTGTTCTGTAAAGAGGACAGTTTTTTTTTTTTAAAATTTTGATGGGTCTTACAATTTTTGCAAAATGTCTATTTAAATACCATAGAATCCCATATTACATAAAATTGTTCACATGTGTACCACTTCCCATGAATGGGTTAATCCGGGCATGAATGTAAGTGTAGTGTATGCAGGACCGGGCAAACCCGGAAAAATCATTAGGGAATGAAAATCCGCACCGGGAAAAGTTAATTCTTTGTTCAGTTGTTCGTTTCATTTCAAGCTGTTTGTTTTTTGTGTGTTGTAACGTCACTACGCGAAATTTCCATTTAGAACAATGTATTTTAGGCCGCAATCACATCTCCGCGGAGCTATGAAACCTACGTAGAGCCCAAAGACATCCTTGTTTCCTGCTAGCATTTTCATCTCCTCACTAAAAAACACCGAAATTATGAAAATTGCAGCTGCTCTATTTTTGGGTTAGAGCTGAAGGAAAGGAGGAAAAGTTTGAAGGTTTCTTTCTCATGGGAATCAATGAATTCACATCAAATAAAAATCATTGTATTGCGCCCGTATAGATCTCTTTTCAATTCGTCGAATTAGAGCTTTGTCTCAAAGGAAACCGTATTTATTTCAAAACAACTGCCAGCTGTCATTACATCTGTATAGACAATGGAAATTGAGAATCCGAACATTCTTTTAGTCAGCCTTCGAACTGATGACTTGCATCTGACTTGAAGTATCTGGCAAGAAATATTGTCATGAAATTACTTAGAAATAACTCAACTATAGAACAAAAGCTTGCCGTCATTTTTCGGCGTTACTTCCGTGTGTGCAGTGAGCACTTTATGTTCTCTCATGGACGACAATTTTATGTGACCCCTGTATTTAAATCGTGCAATCTTATTGGTTGGAGTGCCAGTCGTGTTGATGACCTTTTGACTTCACATTGTTGCTCTGTCAATAGTTACGGTTTCTCGTGTGTGAATTGAAAAATTTTACTTCCTTTAATTCTTATCACTGCACAGAAAAAAAGAAGGAAAAAAAACAAGGAAAACCACTTTGGTAGCGCTGACAAAACCTTTGGTAGAAAAATGACTCAGCAAAAGACTTTTAGTTGGGCCAACCAAATCTTTGATTCACCTAGAAAAATCTCTTTAGTTAAGCGTATAAGACATTCGGTTGGCTCAACTAAAGTTTTTTGCTAGGTCATTGTTCTACCAAAAGTTTTTTCAGCGCTACCGAAGTGATTTTTCTGTTTTTTTTCTGTGTGGCTAAGAGTAAATATTATGTGAAACTTCCTGAGAAATAGAGCCCCCCCCCCCCCCCAAATCAGCGGAAAAAGACGGTGCCTGCACAGGAAAAACAGAGAAAAACACTTTGGTAGTGCTGAAAAAACCTTTGGTAGAAAAATGATTCAGCAAAATACTTTTAGTCGGGCCAACAAAATCTTTGGCTCACCCAGAAAAATCTCTTTAGTTGAGCGTATAAAACGTTCGGTTGGCTCAACTCGAGTTTTTTGCTGTGTCATTTTTCTACCAAAGGTTTTGTAAGCGCTACCAAAGTGGGTTTTCTGTTTTTTCTGTGTGGATAAGTATCGAGTTCACGACCAGTGAGAGTAATTGAGGGTTACCTGCGTCTTGGAAGACGACTCTAAAAAAATAGCCCCCTCTATATCATTCATGTTTCAAGGGGATGAAATAAGGAAGAATGTCGACTAGTATAAAGGCAGTGATTTTTATTTCATTTATTTTTTTTCTTTCCTCAAAAGTTTTCAGGAACCATGTGGGCTGAAAGCGACACATATTTTAGGTATAGCAGCATGAGACAAGTTAACTTTTGTCGTAAAAACTCCATCGCTACGCGACCCTTTGAGTTTACTCGGAATCAAAACAATACTACTCGTATAGTATACTCAGTTTTCGAGTGACGAGGGTTGGATCCGAGTTTATCGACGGAATTGCGTGAGATTGCACTCAACTTTGACGTACTTTACTCAAACATTTCGGAGTACTACAAAATAGTCTATATGTAGTCAGAATGGGAGCGCGGCGCTTGAAATGGGTCAAGGTCGTCTCATAACCGCGGGGGTGGAAAAGGCGGCTAGGGAGGAAAGGGTGACGGAAATGGGTGGGGTGGTGGGGGTGGGGGTGGG
The DNA here is from genome assembly GCA_011764245.1 of Trialeurodes vaporariorum. Taxonomy (NCBI): domain Eukaryota; kingdom Metazoa; phylum Arthropoda; class Insecta; order Hemiptera; family Aleyrodidae; genus Trialeurodes; species Trialeurodes vaporariorum. The sequence goes on along the minus strand of VMOF01000002.1, from coordinate 12,643,619 downwards.
GTGCGGGGTAGGGATTTCAGTGGCGTAAGCGGGAGAGTTTTTGTTGGTTCCGGAGCGAATCCAGGAATTTTTCGTTCTCCCCTCCCCCTTCTTCTCTCTCATCATTTTGAACAGAGATTGTGATAGAAAGGATAGAAAGAGGGACAGTGGTAGTCACGTGCTTTGTCCCTCATCTCTGTCTCCCTTCCAAAACTCACGAATTCAAAATAATGGCGCAGAGAGAGAGAGAGAAGAAGACAAATCCCTGACCTTTTATTTATTTATCCCAATTTATCACCAATTTTTGGCATGGGCGGAGCCAGCACTTTGGCAACTGCTTGAATGTTTGAGAAACAATCGATTATAAATGGAGCCTTGGCCCCCTCAAGAATCGATTTTTTCTCATACATTCAAATGGAAAGAATCCGCGGTTGCCAAATTGCTGGCTCCGCCCATGAATTTTTTGGGGAACCTTTCTTACTATTACATTCATTGGCGGATCCAGCAATCTGGCAACAGTTTATTCTTCCCATTTTATTGCATGAGAAATAATTTCGATTAGTCACAGGGCTCTAGTCCCTTTAAGAATCGATTGTTTATCAAGCATTCAAATAGGAAGAAAGCGTAGTTGCCAGGTTGCTGGTTCCGCCAATGATTACATTGACGTTTTCCAGCTCTTTTCAATGAAACTGAAAATGATAGATGGTCTCAGTGGCGGCTCGTGCGATTTGGCAACAAGGTTCTACCTCCATTTGATTCTATGTAAAACAATCGATTCGATAGTGAAGCGCTGCTTCATCAACAATCGATTGTTGCGCACAGATTCAAATGGACGGCAAACAATGTTGCCAAATGGCACGAGCTGCCACTGGATGGTCTTGGACTCGTTGAAAGGATGTGGTCCAAATTTATTCCGGCTTCGTGGAAATTAACACGATAGTAATTTCTTGGGTTAATTTTCTGAGTTTCTCTTTACTGCGCGGTACGAAATTTTCGAGTCAAAAACTGTCTGAATCGGTTCACTACGGTCTGAAATCGATATAGTGGGCAAAAAAAACCGTGAAAAAAAATTATTCAAAACCATAATCATAATCGTTGTTGACCTTTCAAGCTGTATTTAATCTATTTTAGTGACATATGTAGGTTTAAATTACTCGTTTAACGTGTTTTCTATGATTAAAAGTGGCCTTGAAAGATTTTAAATGATAAACTGATGAGAAAATTTTCTGATTTTTGGCCACACATAATCAGATCATAGTACGATTGTTCAGATGTTCGTAAATAAATTCAGGCCATTTCCGAAAAAATGACACATAAAACAACGGATGTGCTCTACCTGAGAAATCAGCATAGTGATTAAGTAGAAGCTTTTGTCTGAAGAGCGTACCTTTTGTCTCATAGGCCATTTTTCGAAAATGGCCTCAATGAGGCTCTTAAAAACTTTTGTTATAGAGGATTGAAGAGTTGATTTTTGCATAAGAACCTGTAAAAATGACGATGAGGACACTAAAAAATCACGAAATTTACTCTCAGAATCGCGAGCTTAATGACGGAGAGACGCAGGGGTCATGCGGGAGATTCCTATCTAAAGTGAGGCATAAATTTGTGTTTCCATAAAGAATGTGACATACTAGACAGGAATCTCTCATTATACCTGCGTTGAACCGCCATTACGAACTTGCCGTTATAGCAGTTATGTGAGTTTATTATTGAATTTTAGACTTTCTTAGTGAGATTTTCGTGATTTACGTTGGTTTTTACAAGAGATATATTGGACTATTCATTAGCTCACAGCAAATGTTTGCAAGATCCCGTTGATGTACAACATGGTAGCGTTCTAGAATGCATCGGTGCTGAAAAGGTTGCATTGTCGTGTGAAGTAGTATATTTATGTTTATTGAAAAGTACTGATATTTATAGTCTTTTCTGCACCGAGACGATAAAGGGATGAATTCTAGAATGCTACTTAAGTATAAACGGTTTTATAGTGCGAAGTTACTAAAACGGTCTATTGCGACTCTTATTTACTCTTTAATCGAACGCATATTGACAATAACAGAGAAACTTTCATGCTGTCGATACGAATACGTCATATCGGACAACATCTACAAATTCTACGTAAAAAAAAATAAAATGAAGAGAATAGGTTGCTCTCATTTTTACATTACGACGCATAGCTTCGGCGAAAACAGGACTTGAAGAGTTGAAGCCCCTCGAGTACTGCTGGGTGGGTGGGCGGGCTGAGGGGAGCTACAGTGGAGCGGATTATGATCGGGCGTCGCGTCGCGTCGCGCGGCCGTAAGACGTCGCGCGCCCGTTTCTGACTGATTTGATTTGTAGGTGATATTTCGTCGACTCTTTAAGGCGATTCCTGGCGAAACTTTTCAGAGTTCAATCCGATGGATAGCGCCATTAGTCGCTTTTTGGAAAAGTCGTGTTTTTGGCGTTTTAAACTGAAACCATAGATAAAACACAAAATCCAATAACGTTAGCATCTGCGAAATTTTTTTCGGCCCAAAACGAGCAAAATTGGTGTAGAATCAGTGGCGTAGCTAAGGGGGGGGGTCCCCTTGACACCTTAATTTGTCCTATAAAAGATAATTTTTTGCGTTTTCAGACAAATTTTACCAAATTAGTATCTTTGGATCCCCCCCTCCCCCAGAAAAATTCCTCGCTACGCCACTGTGTAGAATTGAAGCCGTCAATTATGGAATTCATTTCGCCATAAGCTTAGTAAGTGAGAATGAGTGCGAGTGATAATACGTCTATGTGCCTCACTCGCACTCATTGAGGTTTATGGAAATTTTCGTATTTCATAATTTCCAGCTTTACTTTTGAGTGTTTCAGCTTGGAACATCCAGGGTATCTTCCTGAAGTATGGTCGCAGGTGCTGACGTTCCTCATTGAGTTTATATCGTAAATTTGTCAGTTTTAGCCAAAAACTGTTGACTTTTTGAGCAGCGCGACGTGGCGTCTACGGTTGGAACTAAATCGACCCTGGAATCATATTAAGGTGATGCCAGGCGAAAATTTTCCAGATTGCAATCCGATGGATAGCGCCACTTGTCGCCTTTGGGAAAAGTCGTGTTTTTGGCAATTTACATTGAAAACAAAGAAAAAACGCGAATTCCAAGAACGTCAGCATCTGCGAAATTTTGCTATGGATTTTTTTTCAGCCCAAAGCGAGCAAAATTGGTGTAGAATTAAAGCCGTAAGGCAAACACCCCAATAGTCGGCACCCATTTTTTATTTAGTGAAAAGTAATAGAATGTCTGGACACTCAAATTAAATTGATATGACTGATGATTTGTTTGGATGAATTTACGCGGGTAGAGAAACTAAATACTTGACAGAAAAAATACATTTTATCTCCGCCAGGCCATTAAAAAAACGCTCAATCGCGGGAACTGAGGGGGTTTATTTTTTTCCATTTGTAGAAATTTGGGGAGGGGGAATCCGTCTTTTTTTAAAAAAAAAAAAAATAATAATTTCCGGATTAATCATCCTGTGTCTCCAATTTGATCATTAGTGCCATCTCGTTAACAGTGGCGTAGCGTGCAATTTGACAAAATTGTATCTTGTCTGTTTAAACGCATTTAAGAGTTCGAACTGGAGGGTGTTTTTTCAATCGATATTTTTAATGTGTTCAAGTGGAGAAAGCGGAATGTTACCAAAGTCCACGCTTCGCTTCGCGCCACTGCTCGTTAGGGGTCGAAATTGTGGAAACTTAAAGTTAATGTGGATTTATCTGTCAAAAATAGTAGTGTCCAATCGAATGAGGAAAATTGCAGTCTACGCGCTATCAAATGAGGAAATTTGTAGCCAACGAGCTGTTGAGACCTATTTTCGGAATGTGGAAATTCAACAAAAAATTTGGAAACTGTTCAGACGATCTAGGGAAATTTTCACGTCACGATCAGTCGAATATTTTGATGGCCTGCTCTTTGCCAGTATTAAAACTCTGTGTCTAGATAGCCGTTCTAAAACATTTAAAGTTTTATTCAAAACCAGTTCCAATTCAATTAATTTCAATTTTTTATTTAGGTTAAAAAAAAAAAAAGAGAGACCAAAACATTTACGCTTTCATTATTTTCGGATATGTAGAACTTCAGTGAGGGAGGGTGGGCTTCGGGGGCTCAAGCCCCCACTTTTTTGGAAAAGGGCTTGAAAAAAGGAAAAAACAAAGGTCGTAACATCTGAATCACTCCCCCCCCCCCATCCACTTTCATCAGGACTCTAAATAAGTGAGAAGCAAAAGAAAACGATCATCTCATTTTTTCACAAACCCCCCCCCCCCCTCCCCCTCCCATATTTGTATTCGTAAATCGCCATTGTAGAACTTGAGACATGGCATCTCGTTGCCCCTCTGTGCTCATTGCTTGTCGGGTTGAGTTCGAACCTTACTTCAAATTTTTGATTTCTGAAGCACAAAAGAAAAATCGTGTTCGCCCTCGGTTTGATATGAAATGTTTTACTATCGTAGTTTACTTTATGTGTTCTCGCACCGCCGCTACTTATCAAGTGATTGGAGGAATCTTGCCTTTTTTAGAATCTCGAGACTATACGTATAGTTGGGGTGCCTCCCTCCTCCTTCCAGGAAAAACCCAATACCTTAATTTTTGGGGTTTTTAATTTTAAAAGACCTCTCGGTTCCGTCGCTTGCTAGGATCGATTTTTCCCGATCTATTTAGGTAATTCATTTGGGGGCATAGGCGGTGCGTGTATATGTATGGGGCTATTGGGACTGAAGCCCCCCCCCCACTTTTTTGAGAACGCGGGGCTAACATTTTTAATATTACTGAAACTGAAAAGAAAAGAAAAATAAACATCAATTCTAGCCCCTCCGCCACTTTCGACCCCACGCGCCGCCCATGTTCGAGGGGGGGGGGGGGGGCTAGTGCATAAGTTACGTGAAACTCAAAATAGGTACTTGGTGCTTCAAATATTGAGAAAAGTCTTGAATTATTTCAATCTATCAACCAATGAATCCACAATAATTATTTTTGTCTGTTATTGACGAGCGTGTGTCACAATCTTTGTGTTATATTAATGTGTTTTTTTTTTTATTTCGTGTTTCAGATAAACTTACGGTTAATTTTAGTCAGCGGAAAAACGAGAGAGTTTCTGTGTAGTCCGAGCGATTCTGCCGGTGAAATAGCTCAACATGTCTTTGACAATTGGCCAGAAGGTAAGAACACTTTATGGAAATGAAACCCTACTATACACTGCTTAGTACCTACTTATACAGGGTGGATCGAGGGGGGGGGGGCAAAGGGTACAATGAGTTCGGCTCTTCTCCCTTCTCTGGGGTCCCTGGGAGGAGGTACTTACCTAGAAGAGCCTCCGAGACAGTGTCGAGAGGTATAACTCTCGTTCGCCTTCAATTCACGGATTATGCAAAAACAGCACTGTGCTGTAGGAACAGTGGGGCTCTTGCAAAATGTTGCTACAGGTGGTTGAACAGTTGATTCTTACATAGAAACCTGTAAAAAATGACGATGGGTACACTAAGAGATCATACGAAATTCACTCTCAGAATCGGGCTTAATTGCGGAGAGACACAGGTGTCATGGGAGATTCCTATCTAAATTGAGACATATCTCTGTTTCCGTGTAAAGAAAGTGACAAATTAGACAGGAATCTCCCATGATACCTGCGTTGAGCCTCATTTACGATCTTACAGTTTTATCAGTTTTTCGAGTTTATTACTGAATTTAAGACTTTTTTTGTGTGTTTTTCGTGATTTTTGCTGGTGTTTTCAGCAGATTGGACTATTAATTTGCTCACAGCAAAAGTTCGCGAGAGCCCCATTATCCCACAACGCACACCAAAGACAAGAAAAATGCTAGATTAACCAAATGGTAGAATTCTTAATTTTACAAAACAGTTTTTCTGTTTTTGTGAGATTAGCAAATTCCGTCATTTGGCTAATTTAGCATTTTTTCTTCTTTCTTTTCGGTGTAACTTTATTTATTCCCGGCGCTTTAATGAGAGTGGGTTAGACTCGACAAGGGTACCCGGTACAACTCACCTTACCCTCTTGACTGTGTCGAAAGTAGAGGTCGTTTTCTGTGCTAAAATTAATTAAAATTACGAGCGTGATTTAATTGACCGAGTCTGCCCTCTTCTGTCTTGAAAATTCAAGAACCGTGCAGATACATTTTAAATTAGCTTGTTATGTAACTCCATGTCTGTTGACGTGGAATCAAATTCGTCGAAAATTTTATGTTCCAAATTTTTCCAATGCTGAATTATCAAAAATGCCCAACAGTCAATATTCAAAATTATTTCAATAGTTTATTCCTGTTTATGCGGCCTCAAGACGCTAAAAAATAGAGATAAATAAATATGGTCAAGAAGTCCTCTCGATTTCAGGGGATATTTTGCTTCAATGGGGCAGTTGCAAGGGTCTGAAATGTTGTGTTTTTTATGAAGAAAATGGAAGTACTTGATGAGCTGAGAACAAAGATGCCTTTGGTTTCTAATTAAGTCACATTTTTCCGGAGATGAGATTTTGGCCCAAAATACATTGTTTTAAATGGGAATTCCGCGTAGTGACGTCACTACTCACACGATTTTTTGTAACTTTACACGTGTGTATCTCCAAAACCAAGACACTTAAGAAAAAACCAAAGGCACCATTGTTCTCAGCTCATCAAGTACGATCATTTTCTGTATAAAAAACACAACATTTCAGACCCTTGCAACTGCCCCATTCGGTTCTTGAGAAGTCGTCTCTATCACCCTAGACACCAAGCTGTTGTCCATTCGCCAAATTTATTATTCGGTTTGGGTGAAACTTTGAGGATCGGAACTTTTTGGGAAACAGCAATAACCATAGTCATCAGTAACAATGAGGTAGTTGCAAGGGTCTGGGTGTTGGTGTTTTTTCAGTAAGCGATTAAGCAAATTTTAGCGATCGAATATCATCCACTTCAAGAATTGATGATTACTAATTGATGCCTCTGATCGGTGAAAAATCTAGCTAAAGAGAGTCTAGAATGAACTTCTGAATGATATTCTCGTGAAAATGAAAAATGCGATAGTAATATTCCATAACATAACCTCTAAATCAGCTCTGAATGACATGGTCATTTTTAACAATAAAACTAGCGAATTCAAAGCTAAAATTATGTTTGTCTCATAGGAAAATGACTTCTACGCATGGTCTGTACAATAAACTTTATTCGAAAAATTCGTCATTTCCGAAATTATCGTTGCGAAAAGAGTCAAGAAGGATAGAAGATGAGATTTCTGACACCGGTTGCAACAATTCAAAATCGAATCTACCTCCGGAGGTGAATTCGAAATTTCCAATTGTTGGAATTCAACGATCTCCGGTGAGGCCAACGAAACAATTGAACACATCAAAATAAAATGCAAATCCATCGAATATCATACGACGGTGAATGATATTCGATCGCGAAAATTTGCTGATTAGGATTTGGGCTCGAATTCTGATTCGTCAGCATTATAGCTGTGATATCATTGGTGTTTATTGTTCCCCGAAATGTTTCGAACATAGGATTTGCACCCGAACTGAATTAAAATCATATTTTATTACCGTATAGGTTCGGGTTAATTCAAATCCGAAGCTCGGAATTTTCTCGGGAATACCAGATACCATCAAACGCTTTATTGGTGAGTTTTCGCACTATTAGATTCCACGTACCTTAAGGTATCTTTTCTCTCCGACGTAATCCATGAAAGATCGCAAGTGAATTCACAATCACAATCATGTCGAAAGATTTCCTACGTTTTGTCCTTGTCTTACTCACGGCCTCTTACGGGCGTATCACCGCCATGGGCGCTGTGACACTCATCATCCTAACCACTCTTCGTATCGAAGCTTGCTCGAGGTATAAACACGTGGTGTGATGATGCCGATAAGCTCATAACCTAGAATTCTGTACCCATTTAAAAAACTGTGAGTGAGGCCAGGACTAAACATAGGACTTTCTTCGATATAGGTAACCGTGATTGTAAATGAATGCGTTATTTTTCGAAAATATTGTTGGAACGTGATTATACTTTAGGGTACGTGGAATCCAATAGTGAAATCAAATCTGAGAGAACTTGTTGTTTATTACTAGCAGGAATTTACATTTGTAAATTTGGACCCTGTTTCTAATGGGAAAACCCACGATCGAGTGCAATTAGGATGGACCACTTGTTTGGATCCAATTTTATTCGTGACCTTGCTCTAAACAGGTCTATCGAAAGTAGACGGAAACGCTTCGATTTAACCGCTGCTGGAAAATCGGTGCACAATCTAAGAAATTCCCGATTGATCGGAGGAACGCCCGCCAATTGGGGGGGGGGGGGGGGTGCCTACCGCATAGCTGCCGTTTTGCGTATAATTAATAAAAATTTTCAATTCACCAAAGATTCCACCGGTTGAGAAAAGATTACACAGTTCAGTTCATAGTATGATTGTGCTGCACGAAAATACTCCGATCTGTAATATTTTCTCAATTGGTGTAATAGCCGCTGGCGGCTCGTGGAGGTGAGGCGACGAAAATGAGAGGTGCAAAGGATTTTTTTGAAGCGCTCTACACATAAACTTTTTTGAAAATTTTATGTTCCATTCATACTTTTTGGACTACTGAAACAAATGATGATGGAATAATAACCATTTCAACCTTTATATGTTATTTTTTCAATTTTTTTTCTTTCTCCAACTTCAAAAAATGTGAGGCGATGGCTCCCTGTCACCTCACGTGCCTCACCTGGCGAGCCGACACTGGTAATAGCCGTTAAATTAAATTATTAAAATACCCGCAAATGTTTAAAATTAATCGACAACTCCACCGGCCGTTAAAAGATTACAGATGCGAGTATTTTGGTGTATTTCAGTCATACACTGAACTGAACTGTGTAATATTTTCTCAACCGGCGAACTCATCTGTGAATTGAAAAATGCCATGAAATAAACGCAAGCCGGCAGTTCTGATCGTTTAGATAAAGTCACGTGACGCTGTTTGAACCTATAGGCAGTGGCGTCGCGTGCCATCTGGCAACAATGCAACTGCTCCATTTAAACTCATCAAATATATCGAATTTTCCTTGTGCACTGTGCACCCCCTGAATTCGATCTTTTACATGAGTTTAAATGGATAGAATACATTGGTGCCAAATTGCACGCGACGCTACTGCCTATAGGATTAATCGATTCCCGTTTCCTCTTGTACTCTCGGCCCAGTGGCGTCGCGTGCAATCTGGCAACAATGTATTCTATTCCTTTAAACTCATGTAAAAGATCGAATTCAGGGGGTGCACAGTGCACAAGGAAAATTCGATATATTTAATGAGTTTAAATGGAGCAGTTGCATTGTTGCCAAATAGCACGAGACGCCACTGTCTCGGCCAAAAGTTCATGATGAAGCTGCTAGGTACTTAGATCATGGATGTGAGTCCGAGTAACCAACACTCAACACAATCGGATTATTCATCGATGCTTGGCCTCGGTGTCTCGATGCCTCGGTGCTCGGTAGCTGTATCGTCACCTAAGATTAATGAGGGAAACCGTAGCGTAGCTGTGACTAATCTTACTCATTATTTTATTAATTTATTTTTGTATTTTGAATAGATTGGACGGACGAGGCGGTGGCCCGAGCGGAAATACTTCGGCTCATATTTCAAGGTCGATTCCTCCATAGTAACGTAACATTGGGCGCCCTAGGGCTTCCCCTCAGCAAAACTACAGTCATGCATCTTGTGCCCAGAGAAACGCTCCCCGAACCCAATTCTCAAGGTAAGCTATTCACACTTGTCGCATTGTCATTCATTACCTGGTCAGCTGATGGTTCAGAGGACCCTGCATGATGTCCGGATGATTTCGTTGGGCGCGGACGATTTCCCGAATAGGATGAAAGTTGCGAATCCTCGCTTCTGATTGGTATAGGCGCCGGCAGAAAAATTTCAAAAACAAAATATTAGGGTGCGTGTAGGGTGCATTGACATGGGCGGATACAGGAATTTATCTATCTCGCTCTCTTCCTATTTGGACGCTTGCGTTAGAAAGAGATTGAGATAAAAGCTCAAAGGCGGATCCAGCAATCTGGCAACTGTGTATTATTCTCATTTGCTTGCATGAGAAACAATCGATTAGTAAAAGGGCCATGGCTTCCTCATGGGTCGATTGTTTCTTATGCATCCAAATGCGATTAATGCATGGTTGCCAACTTGCTGGATCCGCCCATGTTAGGGCGAAAGTCATCATGTGATGGCCGCCTCTGCCATCCTTTTCTAACACATGCGTTCAAATGGAAGGAGAGAGAGACAGACGAATTCTTGTATCCGCCCATGTGCGATGGTGTATTGTTCTCTCATCACAGAAACGTACGAGTTTTAGTTTCTTTCGGTCAATCGATTTCAGATTGTGGTTTGAAATCGCTTAAGGCACCGAAGAAAGCTCAATTTTGTCAGTTTGTTCTCTTACTTGCGGATTAAGATGATTCCTGGCCCGATTGGCTCGAACCGTCGACATCACGTCGCGCTGCTCAAAAAGTCAACAGTTTTTGGCTAAAATTGACGAATTTACGCTGAAAGCACACATTTGAGGAACGTCAGCATCTGGGAGCATATACTTCAGGAATATACCCTGAACAATTCAAGCTGAAATACAAAAAGAAACTCCGGAAATTATGAACTACGAAAATACCCAGAAGCCTCAATGAGTGCGATAGTGAGGCAGATAGACAAACTATCACTTGCAGTCACTAGGCTTATGGCGAAATGAATTTCATAATTAATTTACGGCGTTAATTCTCAACCAATGGGGTCTTGCAAACTTTTGCTGTAGAGTTGAGTCTTGCATAAAAACCTGTAAAAATGACGTTGAGTACACTAAAAATTCACGAAATTTACTGTCAGAATCGGGCTTAATGGCGGTTCGACGCAGGTATCATGGGAGATTCCTATCTAAATTGAGACATATCTCTGTGTTTCCGTAGAGAAAGTATGACATAATAGACATGAATCTCCTATGATACCTGCGTCGAACCGCCATTACCATCTTGCCGTTATAGCAATTATGTGAGTTTATTACTGAATTTTAGACTTTCTTAGTGAGATTTCGTGATTTTTGCTGGTCTTTACGTAAGATTGGACTATTTATTTGCTTATAGCAAAAGTTTGCTGGAGCCCCATTTTACTTGTTTTGGGCTCGAAAAATTCATACAAAAATTTCGCAGGTGCCGACGTTCGTAGATTCTGCGGTTTTTTCTTGGTTTTTTTTTTTTTTTTTTCGATTTACAATTTCAAAAACACGAAATTTCCCTAAAGCGACTAGTGGTGTTATTCCGTCGGATTGAAATCTGGAAACGTTTCGCTTTGAATCACCTAAATGTATCAATTCGCTCAGTTATACGTCGCGTCGCGTCGCCGGAAGGTGCCGTCACGTACGCGTAAGTTCAAGTTATTCCCTGTTATGAGAGAATGACTCCGGTTGAACCCACGCAAGACAGTCCGACCGTCCGTGCCAAACAAAATGTGGACCGCGGGTAGTTAAGAAATCCGAATTTTATAATGTTTCAGAATCGAAATGTGAGTTACTCAATCTCGCAAGATGAGGGAAAACATTCTAGTATTGGTTGAGGAAAGGAAGAAAAAGCTACGTCCGAAAAGCATGTAGAACAGATGCATTTTGAGGATCGGGTTCTCACAAGTAGGGGTGCGTGGTGTGTGCTACCGAACCGCATCAAAACGCATCGGTGAGCGGTTGGTTTGCGCAGAATGGGGCTCTTGCAAACTTTTGCTTTAGGGGATCGAAGAGTTGATTCTTGCATAAAAACCTGTAAAAATGACGATGAGTACACTGAAAAATCACGAAATTCACTGTCAGAATCGGGCATAATGGCGGAAAGACGCAGGCATCATCCAACGAGCGATACCGATAGAAAAGATTTGTTGGACGTGCTTTTGAGGCACACAGAGAAAAATGGATTTGTAAAATCAGTAAAAGGGAGATTCCTATCTAAAATGAGACATATCTCTGTGTTTCCGTACGGAAAGTGACAGATTAGACAGGCATCTCCCATGATACCTGCGTTGAAGCGCCATTACGATCTTGCCGTTAAAGCAGTTTTGTTAGTTTATGACTGAATTTTAGACTTTTTCGGTGTGATTTTCGTGATCTGGTCATTGCATCAGAATGGACCATTTATTTGCTTCTAGCAAAAGTTTGGAAGATCCCCATTTCGACTCGTTGCGAATCAACCGCTCACCGATGTGCTTTGATGCGGTTCGGTAGCACGCAATTCCTATTTGTCAGGACCTGATGCTCAAAATGCGTCTGCTCTAGTGAGCTTTATCAGAGAAAAGTGGCGAAAATCTGGAGTGGACGTTATCCCACTCTGAATTAAGACGCATCTAGAGCTCGTTTCAGAAGTGTCGGCGCACCTAGAACGTAATCTTTGGCGAACTTAGAGTTATTTTTATTTCTTCAAAAGTTCAAATCAAAACAAAACCTGCCTTTGACTTTTTGATTTTTAAGCGTTTCTCAATGAAAAGCCAATGCTTAAATTAATTTTCCTTAATTTTCATTTAGTAACATGAGAAATGATGTTGAATAAGAGGTTGATCCAGCTCCCATAAGGAATGGGCTATCGGCAAAAAAATTTCATATTTTCAGAGTCGATAGAACTCGTCAAGACGCGTTCAACGATGGCCAGTTTTTTAATTTTGGTCAACTGGTAAGGGGGGGAGGGGGGTCCAAAGTCAAAACCTTCAAAGTCTCATAACTTTTGCCCAAATCAATATTTTGACTTGTACTTTGCGCCAAAAGATTCGTCTTAAAAAGAGCTTTCGATTGATGTGTATGAAAATTAAATTATACAAATTTTAAACCAATTTTTTTCAATTTTTACAATTTTTCCAACTTGAAATTTTTGGTTTTTTGAGCCTGAAAAATACGCGCAACGGGTTGAGGAGAATAAAAAACTATGGGAATAAAAGTCAAAGCTATGCTCTTTTGAATGGCACAAACCGCGATCCGGGGAAATGCTCCGTTCAAAAGTTATAAGCGCCTAAAGTTGCGCACCTCCGAAATCACGGTGCGTTCAATGCATGTTTTCAAGGGCGCGCGTCACCCTCGCTCACCCGAGATCGGTACGCGCCATTGAAAACATGCACTGAACGCACCGTGATTTCGGAGGTGCGCAACTTTAGGCGCTTATAACTTTTGAACGGAGCATTTCCCCGGATCGCGGTTTGTGCCATTCAAAAGAGCATAGCTTTGACTTTTATTCCCATAGTTTTTTATTCTCCTCAACCCGTTGCGCGTATTTTTCAGGCTCAAAAAACCAAAAATTTCAAGTTGGAAAAATTGTAAAAATTGAAAAAAATTGGTTTAAAATTTGTATAATTTAATTTTCATACGCATCAATCGAAAGCTCTTTTTAAGACGAATCTTTTGGCGCAAAGTACAAGTCAAAATATAGATTTGGGCAAAAGTTATGAGACTTTGAAGGTTTTGACTTTGGACCCCCCTCCCCCCCTTACCAGTTGACCAAAATTAAAAAACTGGCCATCGTTGAACGCGTCTTGACGAGTTCTATCGACTCTGAAAATATGAAATTTTTTTGCCGATAGCCCATTCCTTATGGGAGCTGGATCAACCTCAATTTAAAAGTGAAAGATTATCGGCCTAAGTACGCCTACACTACCTACTGAAACGACCTCTAGCAGTGACGAGACGGATTTGGTGTATCGATTCGATGCATCGATTGTGATCCAACAAAATATCGTAACATTCTAACTAGCGAAAAGGTTAAGACCAAAAAACTCATAAGTAGCCGTATTTATTTTTTGCGTTATTTTAAGTTCAATGAGGTGTAAAATTGCATTTAAAGGGGCTCCTACAAAGAAATAATAGATTATTTAATTTTAACCGGGACGTCAACTGAAGAGCTTGTCGTGTCGATTAGAAAGATTGCGTTTTTGAGAAAAACGTGTTTGAAAGTTTGAAAGAGGTTTTTTGATACTTTAAAGTAGGATAAAAATAAAACCAAAATTTGATTTCATCGGTTTCCTACTTTGAATAATCAAAAAACAACTTTCAAGCGAGCTTTTATCAAATCATGAATTTTCTTTTACGTCCCTCTTGGTATTTTATTTAGAAGCTAATAATTGTTCCCTTGTTTGGTCACAATCATCGAGGTTCCAAAGTGATATCTTGACCCTTGAGCTCTTGCTTAATTCGTTTATGATGAGATACTACAACACAGTTCGCCTTTGCCGCCATTCTGATGAACTAAAAACTAAAATCGAGTTTTTGCTGTAATCACGTTTCGAGTAAAAGTCTGCCTTCAACAACTATTATTATGTCATGTTTTTGTATCATTTGGAATTGAAGGGACTTATATTAGTGCTATTTTTCGGTTACGCAGCTCTTTATGCAGCGACCCTTCGTCCACAAATCCTTGACACTTGAGACTTGAGGAACGAAGAAGCGACTCCCCCTTCCCATTCGACCTTACCCTTCAAATAGTCCTTCCTTCGCTTTTTATTAATGATCTCTCACCCCCCCTCCCCCACTTCTTTTTAATTTTTCCCCGGTTTCATTCAGATTTTCGCTCGTCTCGTGAAAAATAAATCGTGGACTAATTTTTATTATTGACTCATTAACTTGATTTCGGGCAGATCAAGGCGACTACAGTGGCGTCGCATGCAATTTGGCAGCATCGCATTTTGTCCATTAGACCCCGTGAAGGAGGTCGAACTATTAAGGGCACACTGTTCACTCCATCCATATGGGTTTTAATGGATGAAATGCAGCGTTGCAAGATTGCACGCGCATGGGCGGAGCCAGCAATTTGGCAACTGTGGATTCTATCCATTTGAATGTATGAGAAACAATCGATTCTTGAGGGGGGCATTGGCCCAATTTCTAATCGATTGTTTCTCATACATTCAAATGGGAAGATTCCACGGTTGCCAAATTGCTGGCTCCGCGCATGTGCACGCGACGCTATACTCACAATCAGTTGATATCGATTTATTAAACGATGTTAAACGACGTTGTATTCTGTCCATTTTAATCCATGTTACAGGTCAAATGCGAAAGTGTTCAATATTTCGATCTTTTTGATTGGTTTAAATGGACGAACTGCAGCGTTGCCACATCTATATAATGCACGCTTCGCCACTGCCCGGAATCGTGCGTTCAATCGAAACAAATAGAAGATAGAAACCGTTGTTAATGAGTGTAAGAGCCAGTGTTGCCATGATCGAGGGTAAAAAGCCGTATCGTCCCCGTTTAAATCAATGTAAAGCGTACGGCTTTTTCACCCCAATCTGGCAACACTGGTAAGAGCTTTGTGAAGTGAGGAAGTTGCGTGAGGATTGCCGACACTGGCGAATCCAGGAAATTGTACTTCTCTCTCGTTTTCCATATGAATGTGTGTGTTAGACAAGGACAGATTGGGTACTGTCGCGTGACTCTTTTCTCTTCCTCCGTCATTTTCCAACGCACGCGTTCGAATGGACAATGAGAGAGAAAAAAGGAAGATTTCATGGATTCACCAAAGATTGCCCAAACACTGAAACACAGAGAGCGGCGCGACTGGCGCGTGGCCTCCGTGATTGCGCAAAAATCGGTGTGCATCGCTGATACATTTATTTATTTATTTATTTTTCCGTTACCCGAAACAACCCCTGAATATCTCCTGGAGACAATATACTATAGAGACTACGCACCATGGGCGCCCGGAGCGGGGGGCAAGAGGGGGCAATTGCCCCCCCCCCCTGGAATTCAGAAAAGTCAAAATTTCAGGATAAAAAATGAAAGGAATAAAGAATATGAAATGTTAATCAAACGAGTAATATTTGCCAAACTTCATTAATAGTTTATTTTGTAATTTTAACTAATTTTTTTGCAAGGATTAATAAAATTATACTTTTTTCTTACTATCGTTAGCATCTGTTGTCTTTAATCCATTATATCAAATACGTCAAAATTATTATTATTATTATTTGATACGTCTTACAATGGGTTAATAATTGTACACTAGTTGGATGAAAAAAATCCCCCTTTTTCCGGGGGGGAGGGGGGGTGTCTCCTAGACTTTCCATTGTGGTTCAACAATTTTGCCCCCAGTTGGAAATTTTTCTGCGGGCGCCCAAGCTACGCACTATCTATCTTGCCCTTGTTTGCGCGCGGTGGCAACTTTTTTTTTCGGGGTCTCAACAGAACACCGCGCAAACGTACACGGACCAAACGTTGATTGATGAGAAATTTGTCGAGGTTTTTGCCTATTGAGACCGAAGCATCAAAATTGCACCAGTCAACGTATGGTCCTTGTTGGATGGTGCTCATTCATGCTATATACCTATGTTAATTCCTGTTGAGCTCCGAAAAAAAATTCCGCCACCGCTCGCACGGCTAGAGCTGATTTCAGAAGTGTTGGCGCACCTAGACCATAATCTTTGGTGACTTTTCAATTGTCATTTCTTTAAACAAAACTTGTCTTCGACTTTGAACTTTAAATTTTAAAGTGTTCCTCATAATGAAAAGCCAACGATCAAATTCATTTTCAATCATGTTCATTTTGAAACAAGATAAATAATGTTGAAAAATTCCAAAGATTATTGGTGTGGGTGCGTATACACTTCTGAAACCACCTCTAGTGCGTGGTCTCTTCGACTTTGAACTTTAAATTTTAAAGTGTTCCTCATAATGAAAAGCCAACGATCAAATTCATTTTCATTCGTGTTCATTTTGAAACGAGAGAAATAATGTTGAAAAATTCCAAAGATTATCGGTCTGGGCTCGCCTACACTTCTGAAACCACCTCTAGTGCTTGGTCTCTTATTATTTATTGTCTCTGATATCTTCATAATCCGGCAATAAATGTAGCTATATATGTATTTATTAATTAGTTATTGGAGATGATGATTGATGTTGATGTTTGATGTTTGATGTTTAAGGAATCGCTCCGAAAATTTTATTCGGGTGAGGTGCGTGGTCCATCCGTAGAAAGGTCAGACAGAATAGAGAAAGTTCTCCATGGTGCGCCCGCACCGCGCGGAGCGCTCCTGCGACCGTGCTCAGTAGCTCAGAATTCGGTCGTGCTTTCACCAACTCCAGCTGCGGCTCAGCTCTGTGTTTATGACGTCACACACGATTCATATTCTTACGCGACTCTTCTTGAGCCCCCCCCCCCCCGTCTTCTCGCCACTAGATTCTGCTCCCCCCCCCACCCCCTTCTTCCTTCTTCACAATACCGCCGAAGCCATCCTTACATCCTTCGTCCATCGCTTTAAGCGTGAATGATTCGAGCAGACGCAGATCGATGGCGGCACGTGAAAGATCGATTATACTTTTTCTTTTCATTTGAAACCATGCTAAAGTATCGATTTTTCGTGGGGTTTCAATCAGCGGCGAAATCTGGCAACGTTTCAAGAGGATTTATACCCACGTAAAGTATCGATTCTAGGAAGTGATCTGTGCACCCTCAAAGATTCGACCTTTTTCATTATTTTAAATGGACTACTTTGCAACGTTGCCAGATTGCACGCACCGCCACTGGTTCCAATTGAACCTCTTGGAGATTGGTTCTTTGTTGCAGGTTTGACGGCTTGGGAACAATGGGGCTCTTGCAAACTTTTGCTATAAGCAAATAAAGAGTCTAATCTTATGTGTAGACCAGCAAAAATCACGAAATTCACACCAAGGAAGTCTAATATCACATAAGTGCTCTAACGACGAGATGGTTGGACGCAGGTATCACGGGAGATTCCTGTCTGGTATGTCACTTTCTCTACGGAAACACAGAGATATGTCTCAATTTAGATAGGAATCTCCCATGATACCTGCGTCTCTCCGCCATTAAGCCCGATTCTGAGAGTGGATTTCGTGATTTTTTAGTGTACTCATCGTCATTTCTGCAGGTTTTTATGCAAGAATCAACTCTTCAATCCCCTATAGCAAAAGTTTGCAAGAGCCCTATTGATTCTAGGTTTTCTTCCATTTGAACCTATGCAAATGTATCTATTTTTTCTGGGTTTAATCGAATCCTCTGAACATCCATTATTTTCTGTAAGTTTATAAGGAGGAGATCTAGATACGAACAATCGATTTTCGCTCTCCGCCCAATAGAACCTAGGTAGAAATATCGATTTCTTGAGGGCTCAATTCAACTTCCTGGAGATCGACTCTTTCCCATTGGTTTACATAGAGAGGGGGGGGGACTCAAACCTATCTCACGAGTTCGCGCTTCTGCATCAGCTCGGCATTCTGGCAACTGCGCATTCTTCTTATTTGATTGTATGATTAGCAATCGATTCTTGAAGGGGCTATAGCCTCGTGATTAGTCGATTATTTTTCATGCAATCAAATGGGAAGAATACACTGCTACTATCTAGATTGTTGGATCCGCCAATGGTTCTCGTCAACTTGATCCGACGCAGCCAGCTATAAAGCTCCATTTTAAAGACACTGTTGCTCAATATCGCGACAGAATACATTCTTTACTTCGGGTATATTCGGGTCCGCCTCGATGGAAAGTGAGCATTTCCGGCAATCTTCGGCAACTGGCCGGGTTGTGATTGGTTGTGCATCAAATCTGATTGTAAATATAACCTGATAAAGCACGTCCGCCAATTTGAAACACGGATGCGAGTTTGTGCTGGTAAAGTCCAAATCTTGTTTCCATTGGCTCTTATGGGAGTTTCCGTTCTGAGTGTAGTATTTTGTGACATAGCTTCTAATGTGGGCCTATTGGAGCTTGTAATACAGAAATTTCGATCTTAACCCTTTACAGACCAGGTTGTCCAGGTTTGATCGAAAGAACGCCACTCTTCTGTGAATATAGGGAGGGTAGTTAACTGTTCGTACTCGGGGGAGTTGGAATTGCCTATACGACGAATTGAAGGCGCCTGAGCGAAACCTTATCTTGTCAACCTTCAGCATCGGTTTTTTTCTGAATCGCTAAATACAGGAGCAATGTGAAATAGACTAGAGGAGATAAACGAGTATACTCGGGCTTGGCCGTTAAGAGGTTAAATTCGGCTGTATTTATAACACAAAAATAACGGTGGGATGCGTGCTCTAAAAATTGTCATGATCAGTGGCGTAGCGTGCAATGTGGCAACTTTGTGTTGTGTCCCTTTTAGCCCTTGTAAAAGATCGAATGCGAAGATGTTCGCCGAACACCCAACAGTTCGATTTTTAAATGGACATAATACATGTTAGGCCACTGGTCACAATGGGGCTGTTGCACACTCTTGCAATAAGCGATTAAATAGTCGATTCTGGTGTAAAAACCTCCGAAAATAACGATGGCAGCACTAAAACCTTCCGAAATCCACTCCTAAACTCAACAACCGCTTTTATTTGCGCGAGTGTGATGGTGGCATATGGCAGTAATGGTTGGAGGTTCCTATCTTAATTTCGTCACTCTCTCTAAGCTGACAAGGATGATTCACAGAGTAATTAGTCATCAGAGTAGTGACCCACGTCCGATTAATGGTATCGTGCCATCTAGTGGCACCGGTGTGAAATGAAAATCGTCTCTCATTGATCACTTCATCAGCACTTCTTCATAGATTTGCAGTATTGTTGGATGGGAATCTCCCATTATTACTGCCCTATGCCACCATTACACTCGAGCAAATAACAACGTTTATTGAGTTTAGGAGCTTGTTGGTTTGAGAAATTTAGTGCTGCCATCGATATTTTTGGGGTTTTTACACGAGAATCGACTATTAAATCGCTTACAGCAGAAGTGTGCAACAGCCCCCCCCCCCCATTCAGTCCTAATCTCAAACAAAAGTAAACGGGAAGTGTTATTCTGATGCGACAGGCCGACAGCAGTGTGGGATACTTTTCAGCTCGGTTCATGTCTTTCCTCTTTCGATATGATTTCCTCGGGAGATTGCTCTCGATGCTCGTTTAGACTGATCACGTAAACAAACAAGATATCTATATCCGTGACAATGAATATTGATAACTACTAAAACTTTACATAATGTCTCAGGATAACACTTTCAAGAGTAATTATAGCGTTGTCAGACCAATGGCCAGTAAATCACACAACAATCAAACAATATAATTTACTATCGTGTTTGTTTATGTGATTAGCTGATACGCTCATCTTAAATCGGTCGCCGAAATTGTCTACACCAAAAAAATTTCAAAGTACCAATTCCCCAGTCTTAAAACTTTGAGACCTATTTTTGACTTGCAACTAAAAGTTTGCGCTCGAAGTCTGGTAGCGCAAATGTCTGCAGAACGTAAAATACGAGGCGGTATTGCTTCAGCACTTCTTCATAGATTTACAGTATTGTTGGATGGGAATCTCCCATTATTACTGCCCTATGCCACCATTACACTCGAGCAAATAATAACGTTTATTGAGTTTAGGAGCTAGTGGATTTCGGAAGTTTTTAGTGCTGCCATCGTTATTTTTGGAGGTTTTTACACCAGAATCGACTATTAAATCGCTTACAGCAGAAGTGTGCAACAGCCGCCGCCCCCCCCCCCCCCCATTCAGCCCTAATCTCAAACAAAAGTAAACGGGAAGTGTATTTCTGATGCGACAGCAGTGTGGGGTACTTTTCAGCTCGGTTCATGTCTTTCCTCTTTCGATATGATTTCCTCGGGAGATTGCTCTCGATGCTCGTTTAGACTGATCACGTAAACAAACAAGATATCTATATCCGTGACAATGAATATTGATAACTACTAAAACTTTACATAATGTCTCAGGATGACACTTTCAAGAGTAATTATAGCGTTGTCAGACCAATGGCCAGTAAATCACACAACAATCAAACAATATAATTTACTATCGTGTTTGTTTATGTGATTAGCTGATACGCTCATCTTAAATCGGTCGCCGAAATTGTCTACACTGAAAAAAAAGCGATAGTCATAATACCAGATTCTAGTCTTATTACCGCCAGAAGCACAACGATATGTGAATGACAGAAAGTATAGTACTTTGATCAGAAAATTCTGGTATTAATACTAGAATATGGTCGTAGAACCAGAATTTCCTAAAAAAAATTCAAGAAATATGATACAAACATTTGAATTCTGATAATTTTACTATACCCCTTACATAGGTTCCAGTGGCGTAGCGTGCAATATTGGCAACGTAGCAGTTCGTCCATTTAAACCCATGAAAAAGATCGAACTGTTGGGTGTTCGGTGAACACCTTCGCATTCGATCTTTTCCAAGGGTTTCAATGACGAACTGCAACGTTGCCAAATTGCACGCTACGCTACTGATAGGTTCACATATTGTCATGCTTCTGGTAATCTTTTTTTTTTTCAATGTACAAATTGGAATGCAGTGGCGTCGCGTGTAATTTGGCAACGCTGCATTTAGTCCATTTTAACCCATGCAAAATATCGATTTGAGGGAGTGCACCGTGCACTTCCAATACCGAACTGACTGTATATAGCCTAGAGCTACCGTCTTGCGAAATTTTAATGACATTTTTCAATACACCGGTTGAGAAAAGATTACACAGTTCAGTTTAGTGTATGACTGTACTACCCGAAAATACTCTGATCTGTAATCTTTTCTCAATCGGTGCAATCGCCGTCAAAAAATTATCAAAATGTCCGCAAGTTTTTTATAGCCATCGACTCCACCGGCTGAAAAAAGATTACAGATGCGAGTATCTTCGTGCATTACAGTCATAAACTGAACTGAACTGAGTAATATTGTCTCGAGTGAATTGAAAAATGTAATTTATTACAAGCAAAACGGCAGCCAGTGGCGAGGCGTGCGACTTGGCAACGTTCCTTTTTCCCATTGAAACACATTATAAAGGTCGAAATGCCTGGTCATCGCCGATGAGTGAAGCGTTCGACCTTTTTGGTGAATTTAAATGGAGAAGGAGAAGATTCGTTACTGCCAAATTTCACGCCTCACCACTGGCGGCAGCTCTGATTTAGCCGTGAGCCTTACCAGTTCTGATTGGTTGAAATGGTTTTGGGCTTTCCTTGAGGCGGGGAGGAGTCGGAGATAGCAAAGGCTCAACACAAAGGAGTCGATAAGGTCATGAGTGTGGAACCCCCCCCCCCCCCCCGTAAAGAAATCTGAAATTGGAAATTAGTCAAGTAACCAAATGAAGAGTTTAGGGGAAATATAATAAGTGTGCCAAAAATCGAAATTAAATTTTTCAAGGTCGCATTTAGCGACAGACAAAATCCCGAATCGAATAGAAATCTGTGGAAGCGCATAAGATACTTAATGATTTTCGGTGGATGAAACTACATTGCGGTTCTTCTGAGAAATAATAACCTTTAAACGCCATTTCCTCTTTTCCTCAAGCTTAAAAATACAAACGGGTTTTGGTGACTGATATCGTTCGTCCCATGGACTCTTCTAAATCGAATGCATGTAGGGTTCTTTCTGCCGTTCACGGTTCATGTTCATTTTTACACTCCCACGCTGCCTTAGTTTTCTTATAAGCAGTGAAGATTTCATAGGACTTTTTCTAAGAATTGCGCCATGTATATGGACATTACTTTGATTATTAAAATGATAGGTTGCACTGAAAAAATAATTGGTTCGCCCGACTTTTAAGTGAAATTTGCGCTATCAAATTTATTGGTCCTACTTACCCAAATGAGGTACCGGGTAGGTACCGGTACCAACTCAAATTAGTAACGTACCCCCAATTTTATCGGTTGCACTTACCCATTATAATTTGTACCAGTTACCAATTATTGGTTTTGGAGTACCTATCTAATTTTTTGGGCAAATACAACTAATTGATTTGATTGCGCGAATTTTAACTATAATAGTTAGTCCAATTCTTTTTTTTTTCTTTTTCTTTTTTTTTTCAGTGCACCAATGGAGCTGTTGCAAACTTTTGCTACAGGCTTATTAATAGTTGATTATGGGGTAATACCCTGTAAAAATAACGATTAGCGCACTAAAAAATCACGAAATCCACTCCTAAACTCACAAAATGCTTTTACACGCGAGACCGTAATGGCGGACGAGGCCGCGGTTTTTATTGGGGTTCCCTATCTTCAATCAGCGCCATCTACACGGGGTGTTCTCGCAACACCACGCAAGAAGAAGCATACAATTGCCATAAGAAAACCGCGGCTCCGGCCGCCATTACGGTCTCGCGTTTAAAAGCATTTTGTGAGTTTAGGAGTGGATATCGTGATTTTTTAGTGCGCTAATCGTTATTTTTACAGGGTATTACCGCATAATCAACTATTTCTAAGCCTGTAGCGAAAGTTTGCAACAGCTCCATTGAACAAAAGATTGCATAGCTCTGTTCATTTTTTTACTGTGTTGCAAAAAATGTGTATAATACTGACATTCGGGCTCGGTGCTTATCGTGAACATTTATTTCGTACTAAGAACTATATTTAAAAGGCCTGCTTTTATAAGAACCTAAGAGGAGCTGCGTCAATATTTTTGTCTTCAGTGGTACATCACCCGATAGTTCTAACTTTTTCAGGGGTTAAAATTGATATAATGCAATGTTGTCGGATGGCAAGCAGTGCCACTACATTTGCGACAACTGCAGTTCCAGATAATTTTGTCCTCTGAATTATAATATCGGAAACGTTGGCGCAGTTTGGGAATCCTCTCCCTCCTCTCTCCGCTTTGGCACTCTTACAAACGAGCCCAGACTCCGCGCGTCGCAACTTCAATTTTGTTGAGGCGATAGGCGGGGTGCATCAACGACACGTAACCAATGTATTTTACCTGCATGTTCAGTCGTTGTTGCATCCATTGCCTCGTTAAATGCAGAAACGACTCTTCTCCAACGTATTTTAAATGTGAGACGTGTCGTTGTTGCGTCCATTGCCTAATTTCACGCCAAAACGACACTTATCTCATGTATTTTAAATGATGTGTCGTTCTTGCACCCATTGCCTTCATTCATGCAAAAACTATTCTTCTTTACTATATTTTAAATAGGAGTTGGTTTATCGTTGCATTCGTTGCATTTTTGCCTCAATTCACGCCAAAACGACATTTATCTCTTTTTTTTAAATGTGAGATGTGTTGTTGTTGCATCCATTGCCGTAATTAATGCAGAAACGACTTTTCTTTAATGTATTTTAAATAGGAGATGTGTCGTTGTTGCATTCATTGCCTTACCTAATGAGAAAACTACTCTTTTTCGATGTATTGTAAGTAGGAGATGTGTCGTTGTTGCACCCATTGCCTTAATTAATGCAGAAACGACTTTTCTTTAATGTATTTTAAAATAAATGGAAGATGTTGTTGTTGCATCCAATTCCTGGATTTATGCAAAAACAACCCTGATCCTATGTATTTTAAAAGTGAGTTGTGTTATTGTTTCACTTATTGCCTGAGTTAACTCGAAAACGTCACTTTTCCTTGTATTTCATTTGTGGGATGTGTAGGTGTTACACCCATTGCCTGAATTAAGTACTGTCATTGAGTCTAACTTTGGCCCGGGGGGGGGGGGGGGGGTAACATTGGCCCAGGAGGAAAAATCATTTGTGAAGCTGAACAGTTGTATTATTTTAGCATGTTTGGATATAGAGGTTATCACTTACCAACTGACCTGAAAACACAATCCAAACATGCTAAAATAATGGGCAATTGAAATTTTGCTCTAAGGCAATTTGGATGCAATGACGTAACCCCAAAAAACGAATTTTGGTGGGGGGACTTTAAAGGATTCCCAAAACCCCCCTAAACTCATAACGCAGTTATTTGCGGAGGGAATTCCGAAACTAAAAGGGTTTATTACTTATTGAATTTCCCCACTTTTCTATGCTGACAAGGATGATTCACAGAGTAATTAGTCATCAGAGTGATGATCCACATCCGATGAATGGTACCGCAACACCGAGTGACACCGGTGTCAAATGAAAGTAGTCTCTTATTGGTCACTTCTTGATGGAGTTTCAGAATTGTTAGATGGGAATCTCCCATTGTTAGTGCCTTCGGCCACCATTACACTCCCGCAAATAACTGCGTTTATTGAGTTTAGGAGTGGATTTTGGAAGTTTTAAGTGCCGCCATCGTTATTTGTTGAGGTTTTTACGCCTTAATCGACTATTAAATCGCTTATAGCAAAAGTGTGCAATAGCCCCATTCACAAATGATTTTTCCTCCTGGGCCAATGTTAGACGCAATGACTGTAACTAAAAAACGACACTCTGTGCCCCTTGCAGTGGGGTCCTTAATAGGATCAAAACTTCCTTGCTTGTAACGAATTTTTATTCCTTGCAGGAGTAATTCCTGTAAACTATGTTGTTACTTATTGACTTGTGCCACAGTTTTCATAAAGTTCCTGTGTCCAGTTGGGGACAAAAAGAATGTCAGACGTCTCCTTGGAGTGGGTCACCAGCAATGCTTAAATTCATTGAGATAAGTACTGTGGGTGGCCTATACTTCAAGGAGACGTCTAACATTCTTTTTGTCCCCGACTTTACATAGGAACCTGGAACTTCTCATAAACTATGTTGTTACTTATTGACTTGTGCCACAGTTTTCATAAAGTTCCTGTGTCCAGTTGGGGACAAAAAGAATGTCAGACGTCTCCTTGGAGTGGGTCACCAGCAATGCTTAAATTCATTTAGATAAGCTCTGTGGGTGGCCTATACTTCAAGGAGACGTCTAACATTCTTTTTGTCTCCGACTTTACATAGGAACCTGGAACTTCTCATAAACTATGTTGTTACTTATTGACTTGTGCCACAGTTTTCATAAAGTTCCTGTGTCCAGTTGGGGACAAAAAGAATGTCAGACGTCTCCTTGGAGTGGGTCACCAGCAATGCTTAAATTCATTGAGATAAGTACTGTGGGTGGCCTATACTTCAAGGAGATGTCTGACATTTTTTTGTCCTTGACTGTACCAATCCTTTAATAAATAAAAATAAATAGCAACTACTGCTACTACCTACTTTCCTTGTTACTCATTGTTATATATTTGTCTCATTTCAGATCAGCGGCAAAAAAACAAAGGAGGAAGTAGCAACTGTTGTTCAGCCTCCTGTTGTATCCTTTAATTGCTCGTGCTCGTCGATTCCTCCAATTTAGGCTATCTTTGGCTCTGGTCACGATTTTATCATGCACAAACAATCCTCGGTGCTCTTCACTAATCTACGAGACCTTGATGTAGACCTCAAGATGTCTACTCATCTCCTGACCCAGCTTCCAACTAGCTTCGCAAATTATATCTATGATGACAAGATATCGTGAATGTCCAACTCGAATCCAGACTATTTGGAGCACTTAGCGTCCTCTGCGTTTTCCTGCAAAATGTACAGTTTGTACCTGAATGTTTGGTCGTTGTAAGATTGATATTATTCGATCTGTAAACGTTTTAGATTACCTACATTGCGATGAATTGCTTTATTTTATTACTGTGTGTATTTTTCATTGTATAAACATATTTCGTCCGTTTATGATTGAGAGAAATGAAAATCTTGTACCCGTTTTGCAATGCGAGGTACGAAGAAGTCAATTTTCATCAAACGGATTGAATAGTAGAATCCTTGTAGAGGTGGTTAAAAAACAAAAAAAAATTATGAAGAAATGAACTATTTAGAAGAAGATTATTTTAGAGAAGGTTCAGAGCCCTTAAAAAGCTTTGCGTCAAAGGTGGATTCAAGAATGTGTTTCTCTCTTGGTTTGTTTATCAGAGTTAATGTGTTTGACAACGACAGAAGGAGAGGCTATCACGTGAATTTTTAGCCTCAATCTCTGTCCTTTTCCTACACGTCTGTTTGAATGGGCAAAGAGAAAGACAGATTTCTGTATGTTCCACTGTTTCTAGACATGATTTGTTACCCAAGTTTCTATGCTTCTTCTGTCTTTCCATCTTAATTTGTTTTATTTTTATTACTAGCCATCATCAATATCATCATTCATTTTCTTCGACATATTATCCAGTTTTACTTTTAACCCTTTCATACCTGAAATTCTTTTTGTTCAGAAACAGATTTTTGAACAACATACTTGATCTTAGCGCTGGCTCCACTTCTAAATTGATGTGCATATTGTATTTTTCCGTTTTCTATAAGATTCAGTATTATTCAGATGTAAGTACATTGAAATGTACACCAGGTCTGAAAGGGTTAAAAGAAACGCACCTTGTGGAAATAATGGAAAAATAATTTGAAAGAGACTGTCGCAAAACTTAGAAATGAAGTAGCTACCATTCGTTGGGTGCATCTCCTAAAAACTTGCGTAGTTGGTTTAAGCCCATTCGTTCTATCAAATTTACAAAATATTTTGGTAATTTTATTTGCCTTACTACTTACGGTATTTGGTGCCACTCAGCGTAAGTTCGGTGGAAAAATTAATTCATCCCATGAAAGTAGGTTAAAAATTAAGAGCTCTGTAGTTTTAACTTTTTCTTTGTAGGACATAGGAAGGGTAAGAAAAGAGAGCTCCATGAACCAAAAAGTTACAAAATTTGACTGAAAACAGGGAGTGCAGTGGTTTGACAACATCATGGTTTATTAGTCAAGCAGGAGTTATTGTAACTGTTTGCGGCCAATTGCATCAAGTGGATAGCTGTTGCTAGATTCAGCCCATTTTCTTGCCATTTCTTGAAAAACATTAGTCTCAGCAAAATAAAATACCTTTTAAGTCATTTTGGATAAACGTGTCCAAATGGCTCTTCGGGGTTTCTGTTTTATATAGATTAGGACAATGTATGTACGCTACAAAATTTTCTTGCTTTGCTTCTTTCACCGTACTGTTTGAAGCAATTTTTCAGATCGGCTGCAGCGGTAAATTAGCTTTTCGCTGTTTTTCTCTCTAATTTTTCCTTAGGTCAATCCAAGAGCAACGACCTTTGGAGTAATGACTGCAATCAGTTTGGAAATTTTACGCTTACCCATTTGGTTGGTTAACTTAGTTTTTTTTTTTTTTTTTTTTTTTTTGCTGAGACCAACGGTTTTCAATTAAATAGACAAGAATGTGGACCGGATTGAGCCACCGTGCAATTGCTATAAATTACAGTTCGAACGATTTGAATCATAGTTTTTGCGCAATCGATCCAAGTCTCCTTACGAGCGCTCTTTTCTCCCTTCCTACATGGGGTCAGTCTTTGCTCAGCTTCACTGTTTCGCACTAAATTTCCGGTAATTCATGATTGACCTTTTTTCCTTTGAAGTCGCAGTATCTCTATACCCATTTTTGCCTGATCCGCAAGAGGCTGGTACAAAATTCTTCTAACTACTTAATTTGTGAATTTGTTTCTGATTAACGTTGAAATCCGTTTGGTGACTTCTCCGTGCAAAGGGAATGGGTTTAGTAGGCACTTTAACAAAGGGGCATTCAGGAACTTGACTTTCTCTTTCTTTGTCAACGAGAATGAATGCAGAGCTGCCGTTTTGCCATAATTAATAGTAATTTTTAATTCACCGATAATTCCACTGGTTGAGAAAAGATTACACTGTTCAGCTCAGTGTAAGACTGCAATGCTCGAAAATACTCACAAATGTAATCTTTTCTCAACCGGTGGAGTCGTCGATGACTTTAAAAAACTTGCGGATATTTTAATAATTTAACGGCGATTCCACCGATTGAGAAGAGATTACAGATCAGAGTATTTTGGAGCAGTACAGTTATACACTGAGCTGAACGGTGTAATCTTTTCTCAACCGGTAGAATCAGTGGCTCTGATAAAATGTGTTAAAAAAGGATAGAAAGAGGGGCTATCACGTGACCTAGTTCCTGCCTCCATCCTCTTCTAAAAGGCTGTTTCTATGGCGTAGGCGGATACAGGTATTTGTCTTTCTCTCTCTCTGCTCATTTGAACGTAAGTGCTTGAAAAGGATAGCTGAGGGGGCCATCATGTGACTTTAGCCCCTATCTCCGTCCTCTTCTAGAGCACACATTCAAATGGAACAAGAGAGAGACAGACTAATTCTTGTATTCGCCCCCATGTCTCATGGTGAGGTTGAGCATTAGTTTGAGGCATCAATGAATTTCAGATAAGAGTGGCCCAATCTTATCATGGCTCCTTATCTTATCTTTGCTTATCACCGGCTTATCAATCTTAAAAAGTCTCTTGTTAATAATCGTTAATCTGGAAAAATCTTTATTTTCTTATTTCGCAAATTCTAAACTTATGCTCAACCCTATCGCGGCAAGAGCGCTTTCCACTGGCATTTAGATGGGTCAACAGAGACATGGGGGATACAGGAATTTATCTGTCTCTCTCTTTCCCATTGGAACGTGTGTGTTATAAAGAGATGGAGATAGGGGCTAAAGTCACACGATGGCCCCCTCTGCTCTCCTTTTCTAACACATGTGTTCAAATGGGAGGAGAGAGAGACTGACAAATTCCTGTACCCGCTCATGAACGGAGAGGAAGGCAAGTCCTCTGCGCTTAAAACCAGTGGCGATTCCACAGAACCTTTTCTCTTTCTCAATGTAGGTACCCTATTTATTCAGGTAGACGGTAGTGTGAGGAATACAGAGTTGCAAATCAACATTTCCCAAGTAAAAGATCAGACTTTGTGCTCCAACACAATTATTTATCAATCTTTTTTCCCCCCTTAAACTTTGTTTGACTTAGAGGTATAATCAACACGCTATGCATTTATCTACTGTGGCGGAGAAATTGGTTACCTGCTTGACGGACGCGAAGAATTTTTAAGTTAGGATGCAATTTTCTGTATCTTTTTCAATATATTTTAGTGCGATCTTGTCTGCAACTAGAGCAATGAGCGCGGTATGTTCGCCATCCGCAATGATGGAAGCGCGTGAGAAAAAATTTGGAAAAAGTACACCGAACCTAAAAATCCTCCTGGTACGTGATGCTAATTATCCACTCGACTTTCACTCTAGATAAATGTATGGCTTGTTGGGTAAAATCCAGTAAATCATGGTTCATACAAGTATGACTCACTAATGTCTTTTATTCTGTGATAAAATTATTGTATCATTATGGAAAGAAGAATAAAATGAAATAGTTGTTTTATTATTCCTGTTATTTGTTATATTTTTGTGATTCTTTAATGATCAGTTGGAGGGAACACATTTTGAGTGGTAAAAGTAATAAAGGCTCCAAGTATTAATTAAAATTGCAAAATATTCGTTTCGATATCGAATAAGAATTTTTTTTTTGATTATCGCATCTCTGAGGAGGAGCAGTTTTTAAAATGTTCTTAAAAAAATTGGCTTATAAATTTGACTGTTACTTTCATTCAAGTGCTGCATAGTTTACAATCTTAAATCCTTGTGATAGTGAACAAATTTTCTTGCGCTTAAGTATAAGGGAGTGAAACTGCATTTTCAATGTTTTTATGCGTGCAAATTTTCCTCCTTGCCCTCTCTTAAAAATATGCAAAAAAAAAATGAATTACAAGGAAAAATATCATTTGCTAGTGGCTAATGTCCATGATTTCATTGATAATAATCCTGCACATGTTTAAAAAATTAAAAAAAGTTCCTTTAAAAAGAAAAAAAGCTTCCACATTTTTCAAAAGAAAAAAAAGGAACATCAGAGAAATCTTTAAATGGGGCTGTTGCTAATTATTGCTGCAGACATTATAAAGGTGAAGTTAGTTGTTAGAACCTACAAAAATAAGGCTGGTGCTCTTTTAAGTCATGAAATCTTCTGCTAAATTCATAAAACGCTTTGATACGTGTAATCCCAATGGGGGCGTAGCGCATTAATTATGGGAGATTCCTTTCGAGAAATACTGTCAATCCCTCAAGAAGCGGCCAATAAGACTTTCCTTTGAAACTTGTGTCACAGTACAATTAATCAGCTGTGATTCACTACTCTGGAGGCTAGTTACTCTGTGTACCTTCCTCACCAGGGTAGATAGAGTGACAGGGTTAAGATAGGAATCTCCCATGGTTAGAGCTCATATATTTTGAACATCAGGTTGGAACAAATAACGGTGCTTGCTTTCGAAATGTATCAAATGCAACAGTGAGATTCAACTCGTTGCCAACCAACCGCTTACGGATTAGAACTTGATACTTAAAATGTTTGAGCTCTATAGTCTGTTCGCTCTAACTTGAGACCTGGAGATTCAGGTAGATTTGCCTTCTGTGGCAACGTAGGAGTGCTCACCTTCATTAGTCGGCCGAGGTGACTGGGTTGCTGTCCGACTCTCCGGCTACGACAGCCTATTGAAGTGTAGCCATTCTCCATTTTCCGAAATTCATTTATCGCCCGCTCAGGTCTCAAGTTATAGCGCACAGACTATAGTGTGCAATGTTGCCGTTACAATCGCACCTAACAGGATTTCATAATTTTAGAAGTGGCTTTCGCAAAATTTTAGTGCCACTATCGTTAATTTTGAAGGTTTTTACAGCTGAATTGACCCTTAGTTAGTCTGTAGTATAAATTTTCCGCAGTCCCATAATGAATTGGATAAACTCGCAAATAATTTTGCCGCCAGACTGTGGAATGTGAACAAATTTGTTTCTAAGAGCCCCCTAATCAAATAGTTGAACGGTACATTATTTTCATCAGTATTTTCATAATTTATTATTTTATTACTTTGCTTTGAAAAATATCCGTCTCCAATTGAATCAATTTAGTTATTATCTCTTGAGCATGCACATAGATTCTTTAACTCTCGAGAACCAGATTGGTGTAATTTCCCCTTTTCCTTATGATTCCATGATATCTATAAATACTATGTATTATTTGTAAATATTGCAAAAAACAAAAAAAATAAAAAAAAAAATAAAAAAAATAAAATTTATAACACCTAGTTGACTTGTACATAGATCTGTAATTGTTTTAAATTATTGTTTAATTTTTCTAGGTAGGTAGTAAATATTGAATTTAAAGTTTCTAGTGTTTTAAGAGATTTTCCAACAAAGTCTAATGATTTAAACCAGCAATTCTTGAACTTTTTTTGTATTGCGACCCCTATTTTTAATTTTGTCAAAGTCTCGCAATCCCCAATGACAGAGTTGAAGGTTACACCTGCCCTTGCCTCCCAAGTAAGGTTGTTGGAAAGAGCCGCTGTGAATTTCAACTTTTTTGGTTCCTAAAACGCAGTCTTAAGCATATTTATGCATTGTTTCTGGCGTAGTTATTGTTGACGGGCTGGAAGAATCAGGACTTTTTGTAAGCAGCTGGCTGGAAAAATTGGGTTTTATATTACTGTAATGGCAAAATAAGGAATTGAATAATCAGTTTTCTATAGTAACTGTTCAGTCGTGTTCAAAATTGTACTAACACAAGTCGGAATTATATTTTCATTAATGAAAAGACGAATTTTTACAGCTGATTTTTCTTGTCCTGTTATCTTAAATTTTTTTCAAGTCCTTACAGCCTCCTCTTAAAGACTGTTGATTTATCTAGGAGAGCGTCATTAGTCGTTACACTGTATGATCAATGGTCACTTCCAAGAACTTTTTCAAACGATCTACTCTCAAATTGAACCAGCGGAGTTTGTGATGTATTTTTAAAACTTATGCTAAGGCATTCCCCTCACCACCACCCTTTTCAATATTACTGTCTTGATTAGTCCTTGCCCCACTATCATCTGTCTTCAGGTGTTTTGAATTACAGTTTCAGCTAAAGTAGCGGTTCTCAAACTGTGCTCTGCAGGCCACTTGCACTCACGAGCCCTTCTCAGGTGCTCTGTTGAGGTTCATTAGAAAAAATATGATAAGCAAGTTGTCTCAAGTAAAAATAATTGAAGAAGTGGCTAGGTGGCATGTTATTTTACACAATGATGTAACTGCTTTTTTTGACAACCCTAGTCAGTGTTGCCAGATCGAGGGTAAAAAGCCGTATTGCCCCCATTTAAATCAATGTAAAACGTACGGCTTTTTCACCCCAATCTGGCAACACTGACCCTAGTATTCATCTTGGATTTTCAATCATTCGTTTTTAGTTTCTATTCATTGTTAATGGGGCTGTTGCACACTTTTGCTGTAAGCGATTTAGTCTCCTGTTACAGCAGTTTGAGAACTGTTGCTGTAGACTAAAGCACACAACTTGCTTTATCGGTCATCTAATGCTTCTGGTAAGCCTTAGTCTTTGCGTCATTTATGTTAAAATTTAAAGTACTACGAAAGCAAGAATCGGGCATCGTCTGGATTGGTCTGGATATTGGTGATGGTAAATCTTGTATCAAAACAACTAGGTACCTGGAATGGTTCGGGGAAAAAATGAAGGGAAATGAAAAAAAAAATGAAAAAAGAATACTTTTAAAGATAAATCCTTTATATTTATGGTTTTTAGTTTTTTCTGCAGAATGTTATTATGCACATTTTTGGATTGTCTCTCAGCAGATCCTTATTTTGATCAAATAACCTGCGCAGTACGCTCTAACCAAAGAGTAACCTAGAGTTGCAATTGCATTGAGAGCTAGCGTGGTCAATGCTGATAAAAGCCTAATTCAAAGTCGGCCTCTGACTGGCTGAAAATGGAGGGAAATGCGAGAGTCCAAAGTTTTTCGGCGGTATGGAAATTAACATGGGGTTTTTCTTTGAGGTCATTTCTTTCAAAAACGAAAAAGAATTTTACCATCGAAAACTTTTTAAATTGATTTAGCAGAATTTTATCTACAAATTGATAGGTCATAAATGCCACTTTATTGCCAATTTGAAAAGATTATTTCAGTTGAAAAGTTCAAATAATAGTGTGTTACTCAATACACGCCAAGCATGGAAACACTATTATTTGTACTTTTCAATTGAGATAATATTTTTGAATTTGTAATAAAGTGGCTTTTATAACCTATCAACTTGTTGAGAAAATTCTGCTAAATCGATTTTAAGAGTTTTCAGCAGGAAAATTTTTATTCGTTTTTGAGATGAATGACCTCTCAAAGAAAAACATTACTTTAACTCCCATAAGGTCGAAAAAGTTTTGACTCTCGCATTTCCCTCCATTTTCAGCTAGTGAGACGCCGACTTTGAATTAGGCTCTCATCAGCATTGACCATGCTAGTATCCAATGCAATTGCGACTCTTGTTTACGCTTTGGCTCCAACTGTCCAGTTGAAAGTCTCTAAATTACTTGGAATAAGTGTAATCAGTTTGTAAATAGTTACTTGAATTTATTCTTTTATAAATATTGTTTGTGCTAGAGAGCGAGATTTCGTTCAACCGCATTGATAGAAATCAAGCTTTACTAAAATGATTATGATCATTTATTTTTATATTTATTTTTTTGTAATCAAGAACATCCTACTTCCTCATCTGATCTATTTTTAAATACTTGAAGCATTTTCTGAAGGTTGTGTTGAAAAACGAAGTTTCATGGAAAATGGTAGTCCTGTCTGAAATAGTCTTTTGTCAATCATATATTTTATTTATGCTAATATTCTATCTTGTTTACTTAATTTTAAAATTTAGTCCAACTGCGTTTCTATTCATAGGAAGATATTTCTGATAGTTTTAATTGAATCAAAAACGAATGCATCTGATGTTCAATTTTTGGTTTCATCAGTAGAGCAAAAAGAAGTTCTCTTATCTCTCTCTTTTCTCCTTTCAACCGCGTTTGTTAGACAAGGATAGACGAAGCAATAAAACCTCCTTTTTCTATCTTTTTTCAATGTATGCATGCAAAGAGGGAAAGAGAGAGAGATGGATGAGATCCTGTTTGCGATACTAGTTTCATAAATCATCGCCATTAGTCTTACAGGATTCTTTTAAAAGATTTTGTTGATCTTGGTCGAAAGGAATTTACTACAAAGAAAGATTAATCCTCTGAATTAAGTCGCCTTGAAAATTTCTGCTTGTTTTCAAGAAGCTCTTGAAGATAGAAGGAAGCAATGGAGCTCTTGCAAACTTTTGCTACCAGGGATTGAATAGTTGATTCTTGCATAAAAACCTGTATAAATGATGATGTGTACACTAAAAAATCGCAAAATTCACTCTCAGAATTGGACCTGATGGCAGAGCCATGTAGGTATCATGGGAGATTTCTATCTTACTTGAGACAAATCTCTGTGTTTTTGTAGAGAAAGTGACAAATGAGACAGGATTTCCATGATGCCTGCGCAGCTCTGCCATTACGATCTTGCAGTTACAGCTGGTTTTTGAATTTTAGACTTTTTTAGTGTGGTTTTTGTAACTTCTGCTGTTTTTTACATCAGATTTCACTCTCCATTTGCTGATGGCAAAAGTTAGCAAGAGTCCCACTATTCATAAATAACATTTGTCGAAATCACTTGGGGAACAAAAGATAAAATGTAAGTTTTTCTTCAGAATCCTACCCCTTCAAAATTTCTTAATCACTGGTGTAGAAATTTAACTGCATGACTCAAAACTGTTTGGAAGAATATTATTTTTTCATTTGTTTGATCTATTTTCAGAAGTACAACTAAGTTGCAAGTCTCAAATTTTTTTTTTAATTTCTTGCTCCCGTTCAAAGGGGTATTTTTTCTCTTCTTTCTTTCTTTTCAAAAATTGAACTCTTCACTTTGCAGTTATTCGGTTTTCTAGGATCACTAATTTGAAACAGTCTCACAGTAAACTTTATGGTTGATTTTTTTGGGAAAATGAGCTGCGGCATTCTATTTTGATTCTGTCAGAGCTGTGGCAAGCTGAGTTTACTGGTTAGAAGGCTCTCAAGTTAACTTGAATCCGATTCTAACCAAACATAGTTAGATAGTAATTAAAAATAAGTATCAATGTGCTTGGGAACTAAGTTTTGGAAATTTTTCATTACTTATCTGCATAAAATCCTTTAGGGGAAAGTTTGTTTGCCTGCTTGCTCGAAGTTAACTGGACCGATTTTTGACATTTTTTTTTTGTCAAAAAGAAGCGTATAAGTATAAGTGGTCTTTACGTGCAAAAAAAAATCTGAAAATATGTAATTTCAGTCAGGAGGCAGTCCAAGACCCTGAGAAGATACTGCTGTGTTAAATGTAGATCAATAAGTATCTGTTGAATTTTTTTTAAGCGTATTAATCTTATCTCTGAGTGGGAGGGATATCAGGGTAGATAACGCTCTGTGTTATCCTTCTTTCATAAGAAACTGGCAAGTTACTCGTTTGTTTAAAGCATAAAGCCAAAATTCTCATTCTTTAATACTTTTGTAGGGATCAATTTCTATTTATCCTTCGCCAACTTAGCTTGCTGCAGCTATCGTAACCATTCTTACCGTTTCTGAAATTGATAAATTTTTTTAGTCGCTCTGATCAGATGAGACGATAGGAAGTCATGACTGAATAAGACAGGTGTTAAAAAGAAGAATTATGAGCTCTTATTTGAATTTTGATAAATACTAAGAATTATAATACTGGACTTTCAAGTATCGGTAATGTTCAATTTTGAACAAGAAAGGGACAAAAGAGGGATGGCACTAAGGGTGTTTTTTTTGGCCTCAGCCAATTTGACCATGTGGCAGGGTGTCTTTTAGAGCAAAACAGACCATTCATAACACGTTTCTTTGGATAAAAATTTATGATGATTGTGGGAGTATCAATACAAACAATCTTGCTCAGGGCTGTTTATGAAGCTTCATTCATCATAACTCTCTGAGAGACTAACTAAGAAATTTGGGTGGCAAATCAACCACATTTTTTGAAACTCATGCACCCATGAAAAGCCTCCAATAGTCTTCGAAAATTACATCATCCAGTCATCATCAAGTTGTCGACTTTGAGTGGCTTTAGCAAATCAAGGATGTGTTTTTGAACTAAGATTTTGATAGACTTTTTGACAGGTTTTTGCCTCTGAAACACGCCTTGCAACATGAAGTAATCAAACTGGTGGAGACCAAAATCGGTCCGAACTGTCACCCCGCTTTCACGGCAAAAAGTATTTTTTTTTTCAAAAGGATCGATGTGACACTAGTGTGTTTTTAATTTTGTTTTATTTGCGCTGAAAACGTTCAGAAAGAAAAACTGAGTAAATATGTACATAGCAAAGATATCTATTGATTGTATCGTGTATGAATTCATTTTTTAATATGATTTAAATTTTTTATTTAATGGTTCCATAAGTGAAACTTTTCGAATGTTAATAAATAAATAAAACATGAAATCTGGAAGTTTCTCTTTTTTTTTGTATCAATCAGCTGTTTTAGTACCTAGTGTTACAAACTTAGGTGTTTTCTCTTACAGTATCAGATAGGCCTGTGCGATGTCCAGTTTTATGCATCAAAGTTCGATGTCCAAAAAACATCGAGATTTTATTGATGCTTCGAAACAAATTTCAACAAGTCAAAAATGAGAAATCACTGAAAATCATGATACTTTATTATGCTTCTGAGATGGTTTTAGAGGAAAACATGACTCATAGATCTGTTTCTAGTCGAAATAACTATAAATAACAAGTTTCGATTCATCGATTGATATCAACATAGCATCGAACCCATTCGATGGCAGGAAAACATCAAAACTTCGATCGATGCATCAAACATTGCACAGGCCTAGTATTAGACATCTGAATTACGAAATAAACACTATGAGTTCCGTCACCTTCAAAAATGAGTTTTGCTGTTAAGTAGTCAAAAATAAGTAGGCACTTCATAACTATACAGAGTGTTAGTAAAAAAAGAGTTGTCTGCAGTATTTTTGCTGATGGCTATGAGTATCGGCAAACATCCGGACTTGTGGTTAATTATTTTGAGCAGGACCCAATTAGGGAGTTAATTTTTTCCTGCCGGCCTAAGAGGGTGGACTGCAGTAATAAAATTTTTCTTCTGATGGTCTTATCATTTATTTCAATATTTGAAAGAATGTTAAAAAAATACATTTTTTCTGGCAGGCTGAAAGTAGCTATCAAAAGTCAAAGTTTGATAACAACCAATTTTTAACAATATATCCAACTCTCCAGAAGAAACTTTTACTTCAAAAAAGAGCCTAAAATACTTTGGAAAATAATACCTTTGAAGAAACCAGCTTCAAAGGATCCCAAGAAACTAAAACTGGATTTTTGGGCCCCCAAAGATTTTTAATATTTATTGATATTTTAGAGGCAACGATTTTCTTTGGTATTGTTCTGAATCAGTTTATGAAAGCTGACGTATTCTCACTACACCGATGGAGCTGAAATGGCATCCTACTAGTCCCTAGAGCTGATGTTATGCAGACAACCCGGCTGTTAACCAATGGCGGATCCAGCCCTCGCTAAGGGGGGGGGGACTTTAGCCTCTCTGTTTTCTCTCTTCCTTTCCCCTTACTCCCTCCTCCTATTTTTGCCTTTTTTTGGCCAAGCAGCCCCCCCCCCCCCCCACAGTAACTGCCACTGCTGTGATAGCTGGCTTGTGCAAGGGACCATAGTTTGCCAAGTTCAAATTGCAATTTACGGCATTAGTATTGCTTTGTATCCTTTGAATTTTCAAAACTTTTACAAAGCCTGGGGTGGCATTTAACTCTTCTATTGAAGTAAGGACGGGTCTGCTTTTATAAACAGTGATTTGTAACTATACCAACAAAAATTGTCGAAGTTGAAATTTCAATCTAATTTTAGCCCTAAAAACCAACTTTTGGTTTATTCAATTTCGAAGTATTATTACTATGAGAAATACTTATTTTGTGGAGTACTCAGTCATACTTAATAGGCTCTCACAGTCATTTAAAACAATGACCTTTTTCTAAAGAGTTGTATGTTGAAAACTGATCGATACTGAACTGTGACCTTTGTTATCCTTATCTTGGAAGGAAAAAGTGATATTGACTTTCTAACTGTGCTAACAATTCATTTATTTATTTTTTTTTAATCGTTCTTTCAGATATCAAAGTAAAATATAACAATGGATCTGCCACAAGAAAAATGTGTATTCCCTCCTCCCCTCCCCCCTTGAGTCCTCTTCTAAGTTATTAAACTTGATTGGATCTGGGTCTAGCCATTTTTTGAAATTCGCAGCTATGCTGAAAAAAAAAATTGTAACGGAAACTTTTTCAACACTTTGTGCAAAGAATATTCTGAAATTAGATGAAGAGTAACCTGTACTGTTCACATCATTACAAAATTTTAACTTCAGAGTACACCTGGGAGTACATAGGGCCCTTTTTCTCCGGAAATGGCCTCTATCATTTTCTTAATAAAAAACACAATTTCAAACTCTTGCGACTGCCCCAATGAAATATTGAACTTTGATGCAGCGTCTGCTCCTCAAAAAAAAAAAAAAAATTCTCTGATGGTGTTTCCTGAGAAATTTTTTTACTTAATGACAAAGGAAATTAAAACAGTTAACAACAAGTAACAATAAATAAAAATTTATTTGAATCAAATTATTTTTTCAACTTGAAAGAGACAAAAAAAAAATTAAACAATATTTCAACCATCCAAAGTTGCACGAATACTATGATCAGTTTCACTAAAGTGCTGTCAAAATAAATTCGGCCAGAGTTAGGTTATTCAAACGTTTCATGCAACAGTTGGTATTTACAGAGGAATATGGACAAGCAGTAAACAACAGCTGCAAGTTCAGAGATTATTTCAGCATTTTTGAACTAAATTTTTCTTTCAGCAAATACACAGTTGCATAAATGCAAGTAGGACTGCAGGCTAGCAGTGGATTGAACAGTAAACTTCTTATAGTTAAAAATAAAGGAAGAGACAGAGGGGACTTTTAAGAGGGGCAAGAATGTTTACAGTATACAAATTATCATAAACCATGCTTAAATTGTACAAGTCCGAGCCAGCCGTCACGGATAAGATGAATAATGAAACAATTACACTTTCGAGGGCAAATATCGACAGAACGCAAGCTAGAGCGCATTCACAAAACAAAAAAAATCTCTAACAAACGATTGATTTCCGAGTTTTGTCTCTCACAATTCAACTCCATTCGAACATTTAAACTATCTCAGTTTGCTAACTCATTTGAGAAGATTGTAAATAACTAGAGAAAGGGGAATGAATGAGACTGAACTAATAAAAAACCAATTTAAAAAAGGATAAAAACATTCTAAACTTTGTGTGATGGGGTCTTTTACTTTTGTGTACTTTTCTTTGATAAAACTAACGGTCCAACATTATCCCCGTTTCTTTGTTGTGAAGTCCATGAGCACCATCACACAATGGGAATTTCTTACTACGCCAACAACGACAAAATGAAGTGGACTCTCCGAGGTCTTCAATATTTAGGCAGTCTACAACTTTGGAAGAGTCCTTCTTTATGCAGGGATTAATTTTCTGAAAACAGGAGAAAATATTCATTAGACAGAACCAAAAAAAAAGAAAAATGCATGTAATGCATTTCTACGTAATACGAGGGTCGTTCAGAAAGTAAGGTTATCCATTTTTTCCTTAGCCCCTAATTGAAGCGTCAAAATATATTATGAGGTATGCGCCATCAGTTGTCTTAAAGATTGCGCATCTTCTCCTTGATTATCTAAAATACTGAATGTATTTACTGAAGTGGTTTTTTACTGGAAAAAATCATTCATTAAAGGAAAAATTTGATTTGAAAACTTTGTTTCACTGGACGTCATGGGAAATCTTTCTGATTAAGAAACAACTGCATAATCTTTGTAACATCGAGAGGCACATACCTCACTATTAATTTCAACGCTTCGATTGAGATGAATTCAATTGGAAAACAGTGTTAAATGCGTCATATCTCTTTAGTTTCATGTCGATTTTTTGGCATTCAATTCTAGCCAATGGCCGTGAAGAAATTAAAATTTTCCAAACCCACTTCAGAAAATTTCCTGCCATCTCCGAGCTATACCAGAAATTATTTTGAAGGTTCCGTTAACCGATTCGATTTGTGTGAATAAATACAAAGTAAAGCTAAAATGAGATCTTCTTGAATTTTATGCCAATAAAGCATACCTTAGGGTTCTTTTAACATAATTTCCATGAATATTTACACATATCTGAGATCGAGAACTGAGCTACAAGCTGCCACTTTGCAAAAACGGCTTATCCAATTTTTTGAAAAATCGGTTGACGCATTCCTTCAATATTTCAATGTACAGGTAACTGATAGGTAACTCAAATTTGAGTATCAGATAAGCAAGATTTGATATGCTCAAAGCTTGGACAAAGTTAATCTTAATCGGTGAGCGATACCCACTGAGAAGTGTTCGCGCCTAAGTTACTATGGTTTCAACGAAGACTTAGATTAGTTCATTCCACAGTCCAGTCCTGAGTTGGAGGCCTTCAGAAGTCGATCAAGTGAAGTAGTCTTATCAATTATTCAATTGTTTTATTATGATTGCAGAGCTAAGTTTGTATCAATGTTAATGATTTGTAGAGTTAAATTTTGGTAGTAAGCTTTCTATTGTTCACAAATACATCGAATTCAGTTGCCGTAAGTTGCTCTCATATGATTACGTTTCAGCTAATATTCCCTTTTTGTAAACCTTACAAACCGTCCTTTTGAGAAATATCAGAAAAAACATGGTGCTGCACTAATAATATTATTGCTTCTAGAGTCACACCGGTGGCAGGAAATTTCCAAGGTAAGTTCGGACAAATTTAATACCTGGACGACCATTTGCTGGAGTATAATGATAAAAAATTGAGAAAAAATTAAAAAGTATGATGCGTTTAACGCTGTTTTCTAATTGAATTTATCTTCATTAGTGGCTGAGAAAAAAATAGGGAGCCTTAATTCCTGAAGGACCCTCATAAACAACATCAGTGTGGTGTCAGAATTTTTCTTTCTATAACTTAATTTGCTCTGGCTCCGAACAAAACAATGGCTTCAAAACTGATGGGCTAGGTTTCTATTTGACTAGCTGCATTTTACACAAGAATCAATCATCCAGAAAGGAATATTTTGACAGTGCAACAAGTCCATGCCGCCAGAGACTTTTCATCCAAGTCCAGTCCTGACATCACTAAAACATGTGATAAAGTCATCAATGATGGCTTAAAATCTTAAAGATAC
This sequence comes from Trialeurodes vaporariorum, assembly GCA_011764245.1. Classification (NCBI taxonomy): domain Eukaryota; kingdom Metazoa; phylum Arthropoda; class Insecta; order Hemiptera; family Aleyrodidae; genus Trialeurodes; species Trialeurodes vaporariorum. The sequence continues at coordinate 12,601,931 of VMOF01000002.1, read as the reverse complement.
AAAGAAATACAGTTTTTAACTCACGGAATTGGGTTTAAGTAATTTGTAGACTGCATAAGAACTACCTCCAACAAATGCAAAGAACGGAATTAATTTTCCCCAATCTTTGACTGAAACACAGAAAAAAAACAACACAAAATTAGGCAAGACCCAAGATATGAAATATTTAGTACAGCTTACTGGGACTTACAACTTACAAGCCTTCTTTGTGCTATCAAGTACATCCGGACTGAACTATGATCATAACAATGCCAACGTACACAGTGGATAGGGAAACACTCAACTCAACTTGGTTCATACTTGAATTTGGAACAGGTCCATTAGTTCGGGGGGGGGGGGTCCACCAGCCCCTCCTGTGAAAATTACAACAGACTTGAGCAACTCCTGAACTATGGGTTCAAAGCAGCAAAATCTGGGCAAATCAAGGCTCCTCCACAACCTGGAATTTGGTTTCCCTGCGAGTTGTGCCCATGCTGTACGCACACCCTACATATTCTGCCTGCGTCCATAAATACCGCTTCCATCTAAGAAAGGTCAAGGAATCTGAAGAGAATTCGACGCAGAAATTCAGGATTCAGATTAGACGTGGCTCTGACAGTCATCCTCATCAGTGACACCAAAAACATTGAGGTTAAGCACGCGTCAAATACAGCTGAGACGCTTTCACCATCAAGGTCAGATAAGTCATCAAAATGATTCTGAACTCTAGTTGAAAACATGCAGAAAATCCGCATTGCAATTTGAGTTCCGCTACAAGTAGGGCACTTATCATTAACTAGAGCAGGCAAAATGAAATGTTGACAGAACTGGTGTCCATCAATCACAGAGCAGTGGTGTATTCTGTCAACCACTACAATCCTGGCTACCTGATGCTCATTCCGCAAACTGAAATTAGAATTCAGAGCCCAGATTGAACTCGATTGGGAAACTTACAGATGCTCGTAAAACCTAAGAAATGGAAAACGTAGCTTGCAAACGGAGCTGAACAGAAGTATTCCAAAGATAAAAATTGGGGTTGTTCTGGGTTTAAATTGTTTACATAATACTACATGGACAGAGTGAAGCGCAACATGAAGTTGTGAGCGGAACGCCGATTGGTTCCTTATCATCGCGTGATTTCCAGTATGATCTAAGTTCTGCGGGCTTCAAGAGTATAAAGAAAATAGTCACCAATCAGCGCTAAATTACTTCAAACTGGTTCAAATGTTTCCCGAAACAGTGTAAAGTGAGAGCAAGTGGCAGCAGTACAGAGCAATTCAAAAGTTACCACGATCAATGGAACAGCTAGTTCGTGGGCACTAAAAGTTAGGACAACGCTGACTAACCATAATGAAAAAACGCGCCGTTTCATTGCGGTTCGATAAAAAAATAGTCTTCAGGGTTCACGAGATTGCAGGAATGGACCTATGAAATGATACTTACTTCCAATGTAGAACCAGCCGCCAATTGATTTGGGTAATGGTAAATCAGACAGATAATTGGGAAGGCTAACTTTAACTAAATGCGATACTGGCTCCATTGTTGCAGGTGTAAGATTTTAAATTCACTGACAGCTGAAGTTTGAGGCGTTTGTGCTTTTCGGAAATTATTGTGTATAGGCTGTCCTAGAAATGATCGCACTTGACAGTTCTACAGCTTTTACAAAAACATCATCTTCGAGTTCGACTGATTTCAACCTCCATAACGTCAAGGCGTCAACTGCTCAGCAGCTGATTTGAGGTTAGGGTGATAGAAAATCTACTATAATAATGTCGCTGGCGAAATTTGAAGGGATCGAAGGCCCAACTTCGAAATTTTCAAGCTAATCGAATTATTGGGGAAACTAGAGGCATTTCCCCGAGATTTTTGAAATTTGTAGGAACCCCCCCCCCCCCCCCCCCCAGGAGGAGGAATACCATGAAGTTTTAAATGACTGCCACAAATTGAATGCAAAAAAAAAAAAAAAAAAAAAAAAAAATGAAAATAATTAATGCCTCAAAAAAGGACTAGCGACTACTACCTCTCTATAGTAGAGCCCCAAAAGAAGTCCATCAATGTAGTATTAGGGGGTTCATGGAAAGGAAGCCCCTATGGAGCGCTTACTTCAATTTGTCAGGGTTTTTAAGAGGATCCTTACTTATAGACCAAGGGCGTTGTTGGGGGGGGGGGGGGGAGGAGTCTCCACCATCCTCGGGTTAATATCTGACGGGGTGTAGGAAAAAAATGAGGGTGAAGAGAAGACAAAAACAAAAAGAAAATGGAAAGAAAGGAAAACGAAGAACAACAGAGAAGAAAAGAAAAGAGAAATAAGGAGGAAAACGAACGGAAAGAAGAAAGGTAGTTGAAAGTATAAGAAGGAAGGCCAGTTTGCGCCAACAGGTGCTACCTATAGGCAAGGGCATAATATCGGGGAAACGGCCGGGGGTGACACCCAACTGACTAATCAACGAAAACCATTCTCAACAGTTTAAGAAAAAAAGTGAAATATCATCGGGATGGACACCCCCTCCCCCAATAAAATTGGTCCAGGATTTTTGAAACATTCATTTTTCATCAAAGTCAAAACCCGCTAAAAGTTAATCTCCTCCCCTTACATTTTATCTCTGTTCTCCCATAAATAAAACGCAGAAAATCAATTAAAACTGGGCTTTCGTGGGGTCAAATTTTCAAAATTTTCTGGGGTGGACCCTCGTATCCCCCTTAAGCCTTAAGGGTCTAGGGTCTAGGGGGTACGGAATACACCCCCAGAATCCCCGATGAATGGGGAGGCTGAAATGTAGGTGCGTCACTCAAACCCCCTCCCAGAAACAATTTATGGCTGCACCACTGCCACTGCTTCATTAAGTATACTTTTCTGTTAAGTCAAGCCAACAAAAATGATCATTATTATTATTATCAATGATAACAGAGTGTATAAAGACTGCGAGGATAGCAACATTATTTTCTCTTTTACCTAATGTCGCTGAATTTTGAATTTTTGAATCTGTATCTTTAGATGGACGAGGATGGAAAGGGAAGGAGGGGGAGGTGAAGGGGTGTGGGATTGTGGGAAGGAGAGTAGCGGCAGAAAGAGAAGAAGGGAGTCAGCATTGGCGGATACAGGAGGGGGGCGAAGGGGCGACCGCCCCACGGTGGGCCAGATGCATTTCGTAGCGTGCCAAAAGTCAAAAAAACGAGGTGCTTCGTTTTGACTGCGATAATTGCCTTAATGTACTCCATATGACCCATGGGTAAGGTCATTGTACGGATTTGTCTCCAAATTAACTGATAACCGAGATTCGGGGGTCGAAAGATGCATCTATCCGCAAGGCTCGCCCGAGTTAAAAAACAGGTTCTCGGTCATGTGCTTCATGTTTGTTTACTTTACGGGTTTCAATGGAAAGCTGCGGCAGATCTGGCTAAAAAAATGACTTCTACAGAACCTGGTGAGTATTTTTCACTACTAACTTTTGATTTTTGAGCGATTATTATACATCCTATGGCAAATTTTCATATTGTTGTCAAAAAACCTCGAAGAACGTAAAAAAAGTCAACTTTGTTAGACCCGGAAAAAAAAATGTCTGAAAATGTCAACCCGGTCTCTTCATTTTCCAGTTGTGCATATGCTGAAAAACGAGGGAAAAAATCCCCAATAGGTAATTATAGGTAGAAACCCCCTTTTTTTAGTTTAAATATCGCTGTTTTTAACGAAATATCTAAACAGGATCATCAAAATGTCAATATTTCGTTAAAAACAGCGATCTTTAAACTAAAAAAAAATGGGTTTCTACCTATAATTACCTGTTGGGGATTTTTTCCCTCGTTTTCCAGCATATGTACAACTGGAAAATGAAGAAACCGGGTTGACATTTTTTGACATTTTTTTTTCCGGGTCTAACAAAGTTGACACTTTTTACGTTTTTCGAGGTTTTTTGACAACAATATGAAAATTTGCCATAGAATGTATAATAATCGCTCAAAAATCAAAAGTTAGTAGTGAAAAATACTCACTAGGTTCTGTAGAAGTCATTTTCCTAGCCGGATCTGCCGTAGCTTTCCATTGAAACCCGTAAAGTATACAAACATGAAGCACATGACCGAGAACCTGTTTTTTAACTCGGGCGAGCCTTGCAGCTAGATGCATCTTTCGACCCCCGTATCTCAGTTATCAGTTAATTTGGAGACAAATCCTCACAATGACCTTACTCATGGGTCATATGGAGTACATTAAGGCCATTATCGGTCGAAACAAAGCACCTCATTTTTCGGACTTTTGGCACGCTACGAAATGCAACTGGCCCACCGTGCGCCCCCGCCGTTCAATCCAAAAAGGGGGAAAAGAGGGGGAAAGAAACAGCGAAGAAGGAAAAAAAGGGGTGACCGGGGGGCTGAAATCCTGAATTCGCCCCCCCCGGTCGCGAGGGCTGGATCCGCCAACGGGAGTCAGTGGATATCACAGTTCTGAGTTGCCTTTATCAAGGGTGTGACAACCCCCCCCCCCCCCTCCTAAAAAAGACCCCAGCGACGCCACTGCATGAACACAGACTAGTTTTGTGGAGGCCCATTATGCACCGATGTCGCGCGTCGCGTCGATTCGATGGGTCCCTTTATTAAATTTAGAAACATTGCACAACTGTTATTATTCAGCTGCATCTAGCGAGACCCTTAATTTGAGGTACTCGGGGCTCTGAAAAGAAGAGAAGGGCCGCCTCAAGGACTGATGTGCAGAGGGTGCAATACGCCGAGGAAAAAGTTGGAAAGCCTCCAAGACTGTGTTAAGTGGCTTCGTCGAAGGTAATGCACTTGCGCCTTCATTTCACGGGTTATGCAAAAACAGAGCCGTCGTGTAGGAATAGTTATCGCACAACATTTTATATTGATTCCCGGCGCTTCTGAAAGTGACGGGTTATAATATTTTGCCCCGTGAGGAACAGCGAGTGTGTGTGAGTGAGAGAGAGAGAGAGAGAGAGAGAGAGAGAGAGAGAGAGAGAGAGAGAGAGAGAGAGAGAGAGAAAGCGTAGACAAAAGAACCCTGTGACCGCGCAGCAGAGCCGAGCATGGAGCACGCTCTCTGCGGCATAAAATGATGGTTTGTAAATACGGTTTTATTCTGTAACAAAGAGTTCTTGGGCCAGAATCGAACTGGCACAACTGGCGGTCGTAATCGATAAAAGTCTCTACAGTGTTGCCAAATTTTCGAAAATAATAAAAATTAGGGAAAATTTGAGAATTTTTCACGAAAATCGTAATTTTCAACAAACTTTGAAACTCCAGGGCGACCTCTAAAATTTGTCCGATCGGGATGAAACTTTACAGGGATCATTTTCTCACCTAGTGGCACTACTTGGCGGGGTCAATCGATGAAATTTGAAAACTTCGAAAATAAGTGACACCCTACTGGCACCCATTGTTTCTCGCCGCAGTATCCATGGACGGACCCAATAGGTAGGTAGGCGCTTACTTCTGTTTCTTTTTTCCGTTGAAGCTCCGTCAAGAGATCCTCCGCCAGCATCTCTACTGCGGCCTCCATAAACTCCTCCTCAACTTTCATAATAATTTTAAATGATAAACAATAATTTGGTAAAATAAAAATAAAAAAAAAAAAAAATAAAAAAATAAAAAAAAAAAAAAAAAAAGAAGAAGCAGGACTTGCACAACTACTACGACGAAGACCATCGCAAGAGGGAGACTGAGGGGCGAGGGCATCATAACCTCATACCAAGGAAATTCTTGGTTTGTAAACAATTACTCCTAACCTCTCCGTTCCTTAAATTTTTCTTTACATTTTTTTTAATATTTTAAAAAAATGTCTAAATTCTCAGAGTATCATTTGAATATTACTCTGCGTTGGGGGATGTGCCTCGTTATATTTTCGGGGTCGCACTATCTGAAGTCACTGCTTTTTTAGTCCCTCTTAGAACGGATGCGGTTATACCCATGAGCGCCGTAGGGGGGGGGGGGGGGGGGGTTGGAATTCAGAACAATCAAAACTTCTCTTCATATAAAAAATGAAAGAAACAAAAGATATAAAATACATAAAAAAATTTAGAGGTTTATGGTCATAATTACTTCCCAACTTTAATTCACTCTTTTCAAAGAAAAAGTTAAAGTAAGCACTTTTTGTTACTATCATCCTCATTTGTTTGATCTGTTACTGTCACCTGATTCATAGTATCAAACATGTCAAAATTTATAGATACTTACAACAGCTTGAAATTGTACCATTTGAAAGAAAACATCAATTTTTGTCTCTTTTTGGGGGAAGGGGGGTGGCTCCAGACCTCCCATTGAGGCCCAACAATTTAACACCCCCCCCCCCCTTCCGGACAATTTATCTACTGGCGCAAGGCGCCAGTAGTAATACTGACCCTACTTGCAAATAAACTGACATCTGCTCACCAACACTTCGATGTCACCTATATGTGATGAAATCTCTTTATCAGTATTACCTACTTAAAATCGATGGAGATGGCAGAGAACTGGTGTATCCTGCTCCCCCCTCTCTCTCTCCCTCTCTAGACTGGAACTGTTGAGCAAGATCGCAGATTTAAGAATGATGTATAAAGCACGCGCGCCGCTGCCGGTAGCTGTCGCCGCGCGCCGGTTCAAAGCTCATACTACATTATAAGCCAAAGCGTGATTGTATATAGTGAAGGTTAACCGGGTAATTTAAGTTCATCGCTCATGATGTGTTCCGATGCTGGTGTGGTATACAGTTCATCGAAACGGAGAGAAAAGAACTGAGGCCGGTTGACTCGAGTCTCCAGTCGGTTCTCAATCAGTTGCACAGGTGAAATGCATCTTCCATCTCTCCTGGGTCTCCGCCCACTCATTTCACTCCTCTTTTGTATATCAGCGCTCCAGCTCCAAACAGTCCACTCTAGGCGATGTGAGTACCCTGTATTTAGCCAGCTCATTCAAATGACTTTAACGATGTTTCACGCTAATAATTGGCCGTCAACACTGAGTGGTTATCAATTCGAGCCAGATTTCTGCAGTTGTTGTTGTTATACTACATGGGTTATATATTGTTTTGTTTTGTTTTGAACTGAGTTTTATTTTCAGGATAAAAAAAAAAAAAATAATAATAATAAACCTAAGTACAATAATTATAAATAAAAAAGAATGACCAGTCTCGAAGATGAGACTATCGGTCCTGCCAGATTAAAACTCTGTACCAACAAAAGAAAAAGAAATTGAATCACTATAATTTAACTAATATTTGCGCTTATCTATTCAACAAGGAAGCTAACTGCCGGTTTGTTTGTATTTTATTTAATTTTATTTTATTCGTCATCATAAAAATATGAAAATTAAAATCGGATTAATCTCGGCCTGATTTGGAGAAAAAAAACCTCAAACTTTCCGGATTTTCTTGGCCGAAATCATCGAAGCTCTTCCTACTTTTCAGCGAATTTAAAAGATGTGATTCGAGATAAAAGCGCTTGTGGGAGGAGAGGGGAGGAAAACTATAAAACCACTAAAGGCTACTTTGTCTGCACAAACAGCAAGATCAAACGGTAGGCTTCAAAATTGCATTCTATTTGTTTACAAATTCATTCTCGGTGACTTCAACTGCGCTCCTGCACTTCACAATCAGTACAGTCAAAAATCAAATTTCTTGGTAGTTCCAACTTTTGACCAATCATAAAGGTGTATTTGTTTAACCAATTTATGATTAATCTACTTTGATTACTCACATTTTATTTACACACCAATCATTGAAGTAACTCGCGTTATCATTTAAAACTGAATCACCAGTCAAACACAATCTGACATTGTGTTATCATTTAAAACTGAATCACCTGTCAAACATATCCTGACATCGTGTTATCATTTGAAACTGAATCACCTGCTGTCAAACACATTCTGACATTCATGTAATACATCCGATGATTATCACGTAAGCTTTTTATTAGGTTTTGTTGATCGAAGTGGGTCAAAATAATTTACCGCAATGCAGGCCAATGTTTTATAATTTATTTTTTTATTTTTTATTTTTAACTTAAAATACGCTTATCCACTTTTCATCAAAATCAGGGTTTCTACTGATCTTTCAATTGCAACACTTTTCCTTCTTTTTATACTATTGTGGACCTTGTGCGCAACAAACGACACAAACGCGTAATATACGTTCATTTTTGCGGCAAACAATTCAATCAAGCTGTCATACTTTACAGTATATGTGTAGGTATCTTTGGAATTTCAAATCGATAATCTGAATTTTTCTGCGAGTTGTGACATTTTAAAAAATTTTGCCGAAAAGACGACTTAAGTTTAATCCCATGCAGAGGCCTGGTTCTTTTCTGGGGATCTGATAAGGCTATAATGTTAACTTTATCACTTTAAGTGTTTTCTTGACTAGTTTTCTTACGACTAGGAGACAATAACAAGAAAACAAATATTTTTTACGTAAATGAGATTAGTTTTTTTTTTTTTTTTTTTTTTTTTTTTTTTTTTTTTTTTTTTTTTTTTTTTTTTAGTTGTATCCTTGTGATAAAAAAAAAAAGAAAGAAAAAAGAAAGAAAAAAAAAAAAAAAAAACCTGCAGGTAGTTAGAGGTAGTTTCAGAAGTGTAGGCGGACCAAAACCATAATCTTTGGCGAATTTTCAACTTTTATTCCTTCAAATCAATACTGAATTTGCCCCTGACTTTGTTCTATTGTGCTTAAAGTTTTCCTCATTGAAAAGTGAACACTCAATTTCATTTTTATTCATTTTCATCGAGTAATATCAGAAATAATGTTGACAAATTCCAAAGATTATCGGTCTAGGTCCGCCTACACTTCTGAAACTACCTCTAATATTACAGCGTGGGCATCAAAAGAAAGAAAAAAGAGAAGTTAGAAAAATATGGGAGAAGAGGGAGAAGAAGATGGAAAAAGAAAGTGATCAATAGTGGGAAAACCCACAGTTCTAAGGAAAAGCTAACCCCACATTCGGAATGTGACCAAATCCCCCCTCCCACCCCCGCTATATTATACTTTTCTAGTAACGCGCCCGTGCCCCAGCAGGCCGCGGAACTAAATGCGCCAAGTGAGATAAGGTAGGTTGTGTTGATATACCTTCGTAGCTCTAATTCAATTTCGTTGCTCTTGCTGTTCCAAGGGCGAATACAGCAATTTGGCAACCATCCATCATTGCTATTTGAACGAATGAGAAACAATCGATTCTTAAGGGCGCCATGACCCTTTTACTAATTTACTGTTTTTCATACATTCAAATGGGAAGAATCCATAGTTGCCAGATTGCTGAGTCCGCCTTTACAGTGTTATCTGGCCGGTTGATGCGCAGCGCAAGCGTGTCGAAAAGACTTGAACGGTGGAGTAGAAGAGTCAACTACCCATGGCTCACTGGCGGGCTCACGAAATTTACACGAGTGAAGAAAGAGTGGTTCATACATTAATTGCGATTGGTTGATCATTTCTTTATTCTTTGGTCATCACGTTATTTATTTTTTCTTTGATCATCACATTATTTTGTCCCAATTTGATTTTATAATAATATGTTTCAAAACCCATGTGCCAAACTTCGGGAGAGTATATTAATATTTGAGGCCGAAATAAGACTAAATTAAAATAAACTATGATTTGAAATTTACTATCCGCAACTTTAAATTTTCCCGTCAAAGGTCAAAGGTAAAAGATACAAAAAGTCAGGCCTAACTCCTGACTTTCTCGAGGCCCTTTTTGAATTCTACGCATATAAAAATACCACGGGATACCACTTTTCGTGAATTTAGTTCGCATACGAGTGGAAGCTACTCCAAAAAAACCATAAATATTTTAAAACTGTGGAGGACTTAGCTCAAAAGGACGCCATTTTTGAACTCATATTGATAAGGGGGGGGAGGGGGGATCCTTATATTGGCCACAAATCAACGCTCTTGAAGTTAACAGCGCACGGGTCATGAAATTCCATGTATTATTCTCTTTTGAAAGTGCACTGAGGGAGAATTTAAGAATAAACATATTTTTACTCCCACTTTTTGTTTAATTATAGCACCAGAAAGTGCCATTGGATCGATTGAAGAGGAACCAGCTCATGCATCAAGTCGCATCCGGAAGAGGCAATTGCAGGTAAAATATCCATCATATTGGGGAGGGGAGGAGGATAGGTAGAGGTAGTTTCAGAAGTGTAGGCACACCTAGACCGATAATCTTTGGAATTTATCAACATTATTTCTGATATTACTAGATGGAAATGACTGAAAATGAAATCGAGTGTTTACTTTTCAACAAGGAACAATTTAAAAGCAAAAGAAGAAAGTCAGAGGCAAGTTCGGTTTTGATTAGAAGAGACTCATGTTGAAAATTCGACAAATATTAAAGTTTAGGTGCGCCTACACAATGGGTCTGTTGCAAACTTTTGCTACAGAGATTGAGTGTGTTTGATCTAATGTAAAATCGCCTGAAAAGTCTATTGGTGGCATCAGAAAGTCATGAAATGCAATAATAAACTCACAAGAGGCGTTTTATGAAGTCCGAGATGGCGGAGAAATATCGAGCAATATGTATGTATGCACCACGAACATCCAAGGATAGCCAACCTCACAATATCGATCACAACCAATCACAACGTAAACAAACACATAACCTCTACCTCCAGCGAGGTTGTCAAAGTTGGCTATCCTTGGATGTTCGTGGTGCATGCATACAAATTGCTCGATATTTTACCGCCATCTTGGATTTCATTACACGCCTCTCGTGAGTTTATTCTTGAATTTTATGACTTTCTGATGCCACCAATGGACTTTTCAGGCGATTTTACATTAAAATAAACACTCTTAATCGTTGTAGCAAAAGTTTGCAACAGACCCATTAAAACGGAGGAACACACACGGCCGGATCAACTATTGGGCTGATTAGGCTAAATCAGGGCGCAAAATTAGTAGGGACTAATATTATTGAGGCAATACAAACCCCACTATATCATGTAAAAGGGCTCAAAAATAAAGGAGAAGCAAAAGAAAGAAAAAATCATCGCATTCCGCAGCTAGAAACAAAATAATAATAATGTCGTTACCTACACAGGTATAACTTGGGCCACGAAGAGTGCAAGACGACTCTCTGGAGGTAGGCTACCGGCAACATTTATCTCAATGAATAAATGAATAATGTGTTCAAAGCGAAACTTTCTCGAACCGCTGAAACTAAATTCTTGCAAGTTTTTTGCTTTTTTCAAACAATCTGCAATACACTAAAACAAGAAAACCGAAAAAAACAACTGCTACACCACACACTTGGCCCGACCTGTGCGAACAGTGGGAAACACGGCAAATAATCACTCGTAATTTTACTTTCAAATTCATATCCTTCTGTTACTTTTTCGATGAAGTGATGTGTATGACCCATCAATCTCTTCGTAATAGTCTTAAAAAAAAAAAAAAAAATATATAATTTAAATTTCCAGAGGGTAAGAAAGAATAATTTGCTTGAAGTTTAACTTTCAATGAAGCTAAGTCGAAAACCCCATGTTAAATTTCCATAAGAGAGATTTCACAGGGCCCAGGCTTTCGCCAGCGAATCAGAGGCCGTACAATCGATAGTGACATTCGATAGTATTTCGACCACAGAATACTCTAATCAGAACGGAAACTCCCATAAGAGCCAATGGAAACAAGATTTGGAATTTACTGGCACAAACTGGCAACCGTGCCTACTCACTTTTCAAGATGGCGGACATGCTTTTTCAGGCTTTACAACCAATCACAACTCGGCCAGTTGCCGAAGATCTGCCGAAGATGCTCACTTTCGAACATGATGGCCCGAAGTAAAGAATGTTTCAAAATGAATTAGAGTTTCCGTTCTGATTAGAGAATTCTGTGTTTCGACTATGCCACTCTCTCCTACCGTTTTGTTGGGACTCTTGTTTACTCTTTGAGTCGTACCCCCCCCCCCCCCCCCCCCCCCCCCCGAAGGCAAATTTCTCGGTGCGCCACTGGTTTCAGCGATGAAGTTAGTAATGATACTTTTCAGCTGCCCAAAAGAACCAAGAAACCAGAATAAGAAGCTAACATTCTCCTGAGGGATGGCTTTTCCTGGCATCGAGATAAAACTGATACACGTACAAATCAGTAGACTTTGATGTGAATTCTTTTAATAATGACACTCAGCAAATGATAAAGTCATCATGCTCGAAAACAAACGAAATATTCCACATTGTAGATCGTTCAATTGCCCTTGAATATATTTATGGAGGCAATAGATGACTTTTTTTTTTTTTTTTTTTTTTTTTTTTGAAAAAAATAAATAAAATAAAAGTATAATATAGAGGGAATTTGGAACTGATTTAGGAGGATTGTTAATTGAAACGCTTCAAATTGCCATGACGCAGATCAAAGAATCACCGCTTTCGGAAGGAGATGGATTGAAAAAGATATTCAAGCTATGTCCTGAAGGCATGGAAAATCGATCGTACGAAAAGTATGGTACTATAGTGGTCCTAGATACAGTGAAGTAAGCCCTGGTGAATGACGGACCTGAGATCAAAAAATGTATGGTCCCTGCAGTGTGCGCAAGTTGAATTGTGTGTGGTTTTGACCAATCAGAGAGCCTACGCACGTCACGTGACCACGCGCAAGTTACGCTTGGGACCAAACATTATTT